>OX442428.1:3745678-4203178 GCA_949361645.1 Spongilla lacustris
GGTCATTCAAACCTCTCGACCCCCCCCCCCCCCCCCCCCCCCCCCCCCCCCCCCCCCCCCTGCATATGCCCATGGACACACACAAGCAAGCTAGCAAGTCTACATGCAAGCAAGCTGCCGTCTCTGCGATTTAAATTAAATTTAGGTCGAGTAAGCACAGGGAAAATAGTCGTAGAATAAGTAATGCATTTTTGTTGTCAAACCGAGTGAAACGTGTGGTATAACGTTGTGTTCGCTTATGTACTTTCACAATGTGTGGTTTTTTCACACCGTTCTACAATGTACATCAAGGCACAACGTATGGAAAGAAAGAATACTACAAAAGACAACGTTGTACGCAGCCAACTCCGTTCGGATATCAGTCGGATACTAACGAGATCCCCTAAGCGTATATTATTCTGTATACGTAATGGTAATCTTCTCACGTATTCTCTTTGATGATGTAATCCTTATTTCTGGTCCCCTGTCCTTCATCTCTGGTCCCCTGTCCTTCATCTTTGGTCCCCTGCCCTTCATCCCCCCGCCCTTTATACCTAGTCCCCTGTCCTACATCACGCGCAATACCCATGATCTGAGGCCATGACCTTCTCGTTCACTTCATAATATTTCAAAAAGAATTCATGTACATATTACGCTATTGGATATACCTCCTAACACATTGTATCTTTCAGCAGAGAGTTTCTGTCTGTACACAAACCATTGGTGCACCACTTCAAAGCCGAGCCTGTACACGTAAACACAAGACACAACTTTTAAATAATGTACCTCGTTTACATTTGAAGATTGAACCTGCTAGAAAATAAAAGCAGTTATCACATCGCTTACGTACCAAGTTTCTCATAGCATAATTGTGACGAGATCTAGATCCTGTGTATTGGTGACACACACACACACACACACACACACACAGTTGGCCCCCTTAGCTCGGCCCCCACCTGGTGTCCCTGCTGGTAAAAATGACAATTACACATCCGACACAGGTATCCCCTTTGTCCAAAAACCTTCCCACATTCAGAACACTCAAAATTCTTCTCCTGTGTACCATCATTCCCATTCATCATTCCCGTCGCAAAGAGTCATTCCCGTCGCAAGCGATTATTCCCGTTGCAATGCACTCTGCCCGTCGCAATGAATTATTCCCGTCGCAATAGATCATTCCCATCGCAGTGGGTAGCAGCAGTGCTGGAGGAGCACATAGGCTCCGCCTACCTCCTCCAGGCCCCTATGGGCACAGCTGTGTACTTTGAGCACCTGTTCAGGAACACTCACTCCCACCCCCTAAATATGACCATCTCTTGGCGGGACCCTGAGCTAAAGTGAGTCATCTGTTACCATGGTGAGGGGCTCATGGGATGAAGACGTAGTTTATACATCCTCCCTCTATGGCTCCCCACCCCCTCCCTCCACGCCTCCCTCCACCTCGCCCACCCTCTCCCTCCATGCCTTTCAGCCTCTGCTACCACCAAGCAATCGCAACCCTCACTCCCACCTCCCCTCTTGAAGTTCTGTGAGGCACCTCCCCCTCATCCAGCATCACCAGACCAGGCACCAGTACTACCCTCCAGCTGAGAAAGAGTATCCAAGGTAACGGGTGTGGGTGTGGCCTTACTACACAATTAAACCCACACATCAGAGAGGGGGAGGAGGGAGGCATGGACACACACAAGCAAGCTAGCAAGTCTACATGCAAGCAAGCTGCCGTCTCTGCAATTTAAATTAATTTACACAAATAGCATAGCATACAAATAATTTGCATCATTCTTCTATTTTTAAAAACGAACACAGATAACCTGCTAATATTTTCAGTGAATCTCTTTCGGGTAGCAGCCTGTTGTCTTCCATTGCAAGATTGTAATGAAAATGATAAATCTTGTCGTCGCAATTTGTGTAGAAATTCCATTCTTTGTAGTTGGTGACAATGCATAAAGACCTATTTACATGCTCCAAATCACATATAAGTTCAGAACCTAATAGTCCCTGTATGAATCCTTCATCAATAGTTGCTTTTTTGCATTCAGCTACACAACACATTATGTCTCCATGTCGAATCAGAAATTCAAATGCGCCATTAGCATGAAGTTGTTTTCCGCATACTCTTTCCTCAATGGAAATATTAGCTTGAACTTCTTTGCATATTATTACAAGGATATTAAAAATCATGTGAGTCAATGTTGATTCTGAATAATGATTAGTATATAGTGCGTCGTTGCAATGACTTAAGAAGTGAAATAGTTCCTCAAACATGGTTTCAGACAAACTCCCACAGTCCAGTGTTTTTTTGACTAAGAAATCCTGCAACTTACGCTTTATGTCCCCATCTCTCTTTACACTACTGAATGATGCACTTTCTTTGTCTTTATAATACTTGGAAAGCAATAGATTTAACTCTCTCCACCTTTTTTGCCTTCTGGGAGCTGGCTCTCCAAGGACTACATGATAAAATAAAATATGAACTACATCCCTTATGTAAACACACCTGGGTTTGCAGAATGGTAATCAACAGGAAGGTCGGGATTTGTATGAGTGAGGGCTATTAACACATACACATGTACGACCTTCCGCCAAATGCATGCGGCATGCGTGGAGCTACACCCAACTGAGATAAATTCTCCCCATCTTTCCTCCATAAAATTAATTCCATGTTTCCTTACTTTTGAAGTCAAATGGTGCATTCAAATCCTACAGTGGAGAACATCATACTTGGCCAACCATATAATTTTATCCCCTACCTTCTAATTTGTACTGGTATGGGCTAAAATTAACATCCATCCATTTTAAAATATACTCTTGACAAAGAAAGTGATCACGTGATATTGATGGTTAATTAATAAGGCTTTACCCCTCTCAAAATCAACTTGTTTGTCGATTTTCTGTCTGAGTTTAGAATGAAATTAGGTACATAACAAGTGCGCTTTTTAGTCTGACGCATCCAATATTCGATTAACGGTTATGGTTATGTTAACAAAATACCACCATTTTTTGTCCTTTTATGTTAGGTCAAAATTTTCTTCCAGCACATTTGTTAGCACTCATGATTTTTAGAGTCTATTGTGAAGTCGTTGCTCTATCGAATTCGTTCAACCAGAGGTCTGTAACACGTCACGTAGCATAGAAAATGGGCTCGCTATCACAAGTAGCTTGGTGACAATGCCATATTGAATAATTAGTCCAATAAGTGTTGAATATGTCAAAAATAAGAGTATATGGATGGCCCATGCCAACTGGGCAGCCTTGCTAGCGTGCCTTGATGAGCGACTTGCTACATGTAGTTTCAAGTTTCAGAGAGGGATCCGTTTTCCAATGCCCACCATGCCAATGAAACAAAATAAAACAATGCCCACGTGTGACTAGTTTTTAAACAAAACATATTCAATGCCTAATTAAGCTAATTATTCAAAATGGCGATGTCACCAAGCCACTTGTGTTAGCGAGCTCATTTTCTATGTTATGTGATGTTTTACAGACCTCTGGTTGAGCAAATTCGATAGAACAACCTCACAATTGACTCTGGGAATCCTGAGTGCTAACAAATCTGCTGGAGGAAAATTGTGACCTAACATAAAAGGACCTACACTGTAAAAATGGTGGTATTTTATTAATATAACCATAACCGTTAAATGGAATGTTGGATGCGTCAGACTAGGAAACACAGACGTATTAGTTATACACCTAATATAGTTGGAACTCAGGCAGAAAATCAAGAAACAATAGAGAGGGGTAACTAAAAAAACCTTATTAACTAACCATCAATATCACATGATTGCTTTCTTTATCAAGTTTACATAGCCAACTACTTTTGCAATTAATTCATGTAATGAATTTAATTTTAGCCCACACCAGTACAGAAATTAGAAGATGAAACTTAGGGGATAAAATTATATGACCAAGTATGATGTTCTCCACTGTACATTCCTAATTTCATTTTTAGACCTTGCATATATAAATATAACAATTTAAGTACATTGTAATAAACATTTAAAAACTTACACCAGGAAATTTTACAATTCGTCGTTTTCAATACTTGTGACTTGCATACTGCTACATTTGACATGTACTCTTGTGATTTTTCACTTGCTTCATTGTACAGCTTCTTTTTTGCTCCACATGTACCTACTGCCTCATTGTAAAAGCCTGCTGCCGCCTTGTACAACCCTACTGTTGTCTGGTAACGTGTATTTGCAGCTTCCATAATGTTTGCAGCCTGCAGGTCTGCTTTACCAGCCTGCATCTCCTCTTTAGCAGCCAGCATCTTCTCTTCAGCAGCCAGCATCTCCGCTTTAGCAGCCAGCATCTTCTCTTCAGCAGCCAGCATCTCCGCTTTAGCAGTCTGCATCTCCGCTTTAGCAGCCTGCATATGTGCTTCATGATCCTTCTGAATTTGTTCAGCTTGATCCAACATGTTTTGAGCATCACTACATGCTTGGTAAATTCTCCTACACCACACAAATATCAGCCAAATAATACTAAACAAGACTGATGATTGAAATGTACCACAACTGATGGCAATTTTGTTGACAGAATCATGGCATGTACTTGTAACCAATGTTATACAGGTGACTAATAATTACAAAGCAACCCCAGGAAACAAGATAGACTTCTCCCTCCACCTTAAGGCACCTCCCTCCTATCCAATTCACATTGGCTCAAGGCTAATTTGAGTGCACACAAACACACGCTACTTACCTCTTTTTTGAATTTGGTAAAGATTCTAGGATCAATATAAGGGAGCAGGGATGATTAGAAATGCATCTTTGTACAAGTGTAATTCCATTTCTTTGCACACATACAAACTGTCACAGGAAAATTTGTTACGTTCCTATTTTCCCTCATATTACAAATTACGTTGCGTTAACAACACAGGAATAGGCGGCCTACGCAGTACAAACACATACAAGCACACTTAACCTTTTCGTACCCCCATCTCCTCTGGAACTAATCACCCCACTAGTCCCATTGAAAGAGAAGGGGTGGCTAGGAAAAGTAATTCATCATCCAAAACTCAATCTATTAACAATACCATCACTTTTAAATCCTTCATTGGTGGCTGGGGCATGAAAAATGACATTTTAAGTTACATTGCAAGGTTAGGAAAAATGCTAGCTGAAACAATGTCTTCTTTGATAGCATCCAATTCGACATACCTTGCTCTTGCTCACTAGTAAGTGAGTCCTCTTCTTCTGACGCTGACATCTGTCTCTGATCCATTTTCCGAGCACTGGAGCGTAAGCGTAAAAAGAACATGCAAACAACAAAATTAGGCTGCAAGAATTCAACTTGTGTGTGTGTGTACAAAAAACAGAATCAGTCACTAAACAAACTGCATTTAGCCCAATGATAAAACTCCACACATTGAATGTGGTGTCTAATCTGCATACAATATTTTATTTCCTGTACCCACAAAACCAGTTTCCACCCCCCAAACATGCCCACACTTTATCATCACCTGTGGTTCTAAATAAAGCCTCGTCCAAGCCTTACCTTTGAAAGTACTGTAGTAGTGATATCACAAGCCAAAGGCAATGGTGGTGTAAAAAGGAAGGGAACAAGGGATTGGAGATACTATATTTAGCACCATAAATGTAATGCTAGCAATTAAACTACATTGTGTGCTTATCTGTACATGTATCTCCTCCAATCCCTTGTTCCCTTCCTTTTTACACCTCCTAATACCACCAACTATCTCAGAGAGAATACATGTATCTTGTTGTACATCTATATGTACATCCCTTGACCATATTCCACAGATGCTACAGGAAGTTAAGTTAAGGAGTTAGTATTCACCCTCCACAAAGGAACACTTGCTGTCTATCACATTACATTTCCTCTACCCATAAAACCACCCCACACCCTCCTATCATCACTATGGTTCTAAATAAAGCCTCATCGAAGCCTCACCTATCACAAGCTGAATGATCCAAATCCAGGGACAGAATATACCAGTGGCACTAAACAGGAAAAGCACAGCAATCTCTAGTGAAAAACGATAAAGTAGATTTTAAAAATTCTTTCCGACATAAAACGAAGATAGCCTACAGTACGCTCGCTAGGGCAATATGACACACACAAGTCAGCGTCAGCAGGGGATAGTGTATTATAAGTCATCAAATAACCGGCGTACAGTACGTTCGCTTAGGGCCTTGCAAGTCTAATAGCTCTTTGGCGGCGTAGTGTGTAGCTTCCCGAACGCTAGGCTAACTCTACAATAACAATAATAATAAAGCCACTTGTTTAAACACCACTTACACACAACCGCAATTCTTATCTACAAGTTCCAAATCACGTCACGTGCAGGAGATCGTAACGCTACGTCACTGTAACGTAACTTACATTTGTATATTGGAAGATTGGTCACCAGCATATCTTCTTTGCAATGAGAATCACTGAATGTCAAAATATATTAATTACTCCATCTGTAATATAATTATCACAGACACATGCATGCAACAACATGACGTATAGAACATATGTTTGATAATGATCCATTTTAAAAAATATGTGGGGGGGGGAGGTCATTCAAACCTCTCGACCCCCCCCCCCCCCCCCCCCCCCCCCCCTGCATATGCCCATGGACACACACAAGCAAGCTAGCAAGTCTACATGCAAGCAAGCTGCCGTCTCTGCGATTTAAATTAAATTTAGGTCCAGTAAGCACAGGGAAAATAGTCGTAGAATAAGTAATGCATTTTTGTTGTCAAACCGAGTGAAACGTGTGGTATAACGTTGTGTTCGCTTATGTACTTTCACAATGTGTGGTTTTTTCACACCGTTCTACAATGTACATCAAGGCACAACGTATGGAAAGAAAGAATACTACAAAAGACAACGTTGTACGCAGCCAACTCCGTTCGGATATCAGTCGGATACTAACGAGATCCCCTAAGCGTATATTATTCTGTATACGTAATGGTAATCTTCTCACGTATTCTCTTTGATGATGTAATCCTTATTTCTGGTCCCCTGTCCTTCATCTCTGGTCCCCTGTCCTTCATCTTTGGTCCCCTGCCCTTCATCCCCCCGCCCTTTATACCTAGTCCCCTGTCCTACATCACGCGCAATACCCATGATCTGAGGCCATGACCTTCTCGTTCACTTCATAATATTTCAAAAAGAATTCATGTACATATTACGCTATTGGATATACCTCCTAACACATTGTATCTTTCAGCAGAGAGTTTCTGTCTGTACACAAACCATTGGTGCACCACTTCAAAGCCGAGCCTGTACACGTAAACACAAGACACAACTTTTAAATAATGTACCTCGTTTACATTTGAAGATTGAACCTGCTAGAAAATAAAAGCAGTTATCACATCGCTTACGTACCAAGTTTCTCATAGCATAATTGTGACGAGATCTAGATCCTGTGTATTGGTGACACACACACACACACACACACACACACACAGTTGGCCCCCTTAGCTCGGCCCCCACCTGGTGTCCCTGCTGGTAAAAATGACAATTACACATCCGACACAGGTATCCCCTTTGTCCAAAAACCTTCCCACATTCAGAACACTCAAAATTCTTCTCCTGTGTACCATCATTCCCATTCATCATTCCCGTCGCAAAGAGTCATTCCCGTCGCAAGCGATTATTCCCGTTGCAATGCACTCTGCCCGTCGCAATGAATTATTCCCGTCGCAATAGATCATTCCCATCGCAAAGGGTCATTGCCGTTGCAAGAGATTATTCCCGTCGCAAAGCACTCTTCCCGTCGCAATCGATTATTCCCGTCGCAAAAGATCATTTCCGTCGTGAATAGTGCATTGCGACCGGACGGGAATAAAAGTAATGCAACAGGAATGATCTTTGCAACGGGAATAATCCAATGCGACGGGAAGGGTGCATTGCGACGGGGATTAAAGTATTGCGACGGGAATGATCCTTTGTGACGGACATGGGTTCCATTGCGACGGAAAGGGTGCATTGCGATCCATTGCGACGTGAATGATCTTTTGCGACGGGAGTAATCTCTTGCGACGGGAATAATCATTTGCGACAGGAATGATCTATTGCCACGGAAAAAATCCATTGCGACGGGAATGGTGCATTGCGACGGGAATAAAAGTAATGAAACGGGAATGTTCGTTTGCGACGGGAATGATCCATTGCGACGGGAATAATCTATTGCGACGGAATGATCTATTGCAACGGGATTGCAACGGGAAGGGTGCAATGCGACGGGAATTAAAGTAATGCAACGGGAATGATCCTTTGTGACGGTAATGATCCATTGCCATTGCAACAGCGATAATCTTTAACTTCTTGGCAGCTGGAAATTGAAAGTTGCAAGTAAATAATGTACAAAACAATTTCAACATCAGACTCGAATTATGTACCAGAGTCAGAGTGAATGGGAGAACTATGCACAGACGTTACTATTACGTTACAGACGTTACTAGGCGGCGCTGTGTGCAACCTACCTACTGCATTGATAGGCATGGGGTAACCCCTTTCCTTTTCTTTTAACCCCTTTCGTCCCTCTTTTTGGAGCGTGTACACTTAGTAATATTCATTGCGACGGGAATGATCAATGCAAAAAGCGCAGTAGAAGATCAAACACTGCAGCTTCGTGACCGCTTTGAAGAGGCTACACTACAATTTAGGACCGAGATCCGAACGTTACGCAAGGAAATGGCCGGCATAGCCGCGGGCAGGGGCGGTGGGGCGTGGGTCGATCAGCATGTGGTTGACAAGACTGCAGAGCTTGAGGGCCTGGTCGCCATGCTGAAAGTGCGCGTGGCCGAGCTGGAGCTACAACTGCAAGCGTCTCTTACCACCACACACAACGGAGTGTTCCTCTGGCGCATTCCAAACGTCACGCAAAGACGCAAAGCGAAGCGTATTATATCGATCTACAGTCCACCATTTTACACCAGCCGCTTTGGATACAAGCTCTGCGTTCGTGCTTACCTCAATGGAGATGGGGTTGGCCACGAGACTCATTTATCCGTGTTTATAGTGGTCATGAAAGGCGAATACGACGCGCTCTTGCCCTGGCCCTTCCGCCACAAGGTCTCGCTCGTTTTGCTCGACCAAGGCCACCACAAGCACATTGTACAGACGTTCAAGCCTACTCCTGACCTCCCCTCGTTCATGCGACCCCAATCTGAAATGAACGTTGCAACCGGGTGTCCCCAATTTGCACCCTTGCAGGTTTTGAACGACCCTCGTTACGTGAAAGACGACGTCATGTTCATCAAATGCATAGTGGACGTGTCATCTGTGTTCGCTCCTTAGCGCCGCGAAGCCCCCACTAATTCTTCAAGTTATCGCGCCAGTTGTTGAGAACTCAATGTAGTTAAGGCATGGGACACAATATAACATAGGTTTAATAACTCAAGTGGCTTTGATTTTAAAGCATTGTGTTTGGACACTGCTCTACGAAGTAACATAATTGAATCATGGTGTAATGACTAGAATTTGGTATTCATTAGCATGCAAAATTCAAAAATAGGTCAGAGTGAAATGAAGTTTTTACAATTTACATGCAGACGTCATTTTGACAGTCTATATAGGACTAACACCCACCTCATTGGTCAACATGTCGCTGGTACATATAGTTTTGAGGTCACACATATTCATACTATGATACATGTGACATTAGTTGATACTACTAAGACACAATCATTAGTAACAAACATGTACAGTCTGATTATTTTTTATTAGACTTACAGTTGAAGTGTAATGATTGACATTTTATTTTATTTTTTAATTACCATCATTATGTAAACAAGAGCATGCAAACTTGCTACACAGTACTGTATTTTGATCAAATGGAGAGCAAAATCCAAGCATCTTGTATACAGGGTGTTTCACAATCAAGGAGAATTTTAAATTTACCACAAGCAATTAATTAGTTGTTAAAAGTTCTAACAGCAAAAGCTGGTGATATAATAATCGTCCCAAGACCCCTATGAATTTGGGGGCCATTGCATCTAGTTGGAATTCATTAATTAATTCAGAGAAAGCTTCTAAAATGGTATGTTGTTATTTGGAATTATTAATATTACTTTGGTTGATTTTTTATTAATTCAAAACTCATGCAGGTATGGTCCTTGTACCCATCAACAAGTCCATAGTGGTGGTGTGTGAAGGACGTAGTACTACCCTGATGGTACAAGTAATATCATATTCTCCTCCTTACCATGTCGAGTGGTACTTGAATAGCTCATTGGTGAAGGCCAGTAATTTATACGTCATCTCCAACATCTCTGTCTCTGATGCCTCAACTTATCCCATCACCTACAATGCCTCTCTCACCATCTCCACTGTTAACCTCACCACTCAAGGATTCTACTGGGTCGCCTTTTACGATCATTGGACTGTGGTCTCTAGTAATGCCATCTTCGTCACACCCCCAGGTAGGCAAGGCATTGATATGTCTATCAGTGTAATTCTTCCTGTAATCATTCCCCATCTCCAGTACCAAAGGGGTCAATATACACATTCAAACTTCCCCCCAAGGTCAAGGAATGCTGAGGTGTGCATGTGTATGAACACTTTGCCATGTTTCCCCCCCCCCCCCCCCCCCCCTCATTATCACTTTTCAAATGATTGGAGCACAAGTTGCCCCCAAAAGCAGACCGAACTTGCTACACGTGCGTGCCCAGTAGAAAGGCCTGTTGCAAGATAAGGGGTGGTGTGAAAAATGTGGCAGTGCTTCCCTGGGTGTGAGTGATGTGGGTACATGAGGAGTGATGCGTGGGTGTAATTATTGGGACCAGTGCAAGTGAGTCTGTGGGAGCACAAGTTGCAGACCGAACTCGCTACACGTGCGTGCCCAGTAGAAAGGCCTGTTGCAAGATAAGGGGTGGTGTGAAAAATCAACCAAAATAATATTAATAATTCCAAATAACAACATACCATTTACTTCCGATTCCGCCTTGCCATTTGACTGGCTGTTATAACCATTAATAAGTAACGGAAGATCTGAATATGCAAGCACTGATTTCAAGTTACTGAGTTATTATCATTTGAGTTATTATCATTTGAGACCATAGTTTAAGCTGCTTATGTATAACACCACCACTTTAAGTCAATTCCTCATTCATGGAGTATTTCTCTTTATGATTTTACTTAAGTATCAATCACAAGAGTTCATTTGTTATTAAATAAAGTAGGAAACACCATTTTAACGGTGAGTTCAAAGTTAAATTAATTGTAGTGGTCTTTTTATTATGACAGCTTTCATCAAGGTTTATCTTATCTGCGCCTATAAAGCAATTGATTGAAGTTGTCATACATTATTGTGTATCAAACTAATTAATTCCTACAATCTATCTTTGGAACTTTCTAAATGATGTGGTTCTTATTTGCTACTTGGTCATTGATAATCTCACCAAGGAATTATATTGTGTTAATTAATATTTTTAATTCTTGGTTATGTTGTTTTAATGATCATTACGTTGCTCACAAGTGCATGCACACACATCCTCCTGCAGAGTACATGTAGGTGTGACATTCATAAAGGCTTCCCTGGTTCTGCCCCCCCAGCGATGGCATAGGTCGCACGGGGACCTTCTGTGCTGCCTACTCCATGATGGACAGGGTTAAGGTGGAGCAGGTGGTGGATGCCTTCCAGACCATTAAGTCCATGAGGATACAGAGAGCTGGCCTGTTGGACTCATTGGTACGTTAAGTGTACTGCTCCCTTCCATCTCCACCCCTCCCCTCCCCACAGGCACAATACAAAGAATGGCAGAAACAAGAGTTAAATAATAGTACTATATTTAGCACAAGGAAAGACAGTGTTCTACAAAAGTGCTAAATATAGGAAAATTAACCAGCATTTGTTTCCTGGGTTTTTACACAACTATTGCCTTCAAATCCTATATACCACCAATGTTATCGTAGAGAATGTTTTGTTAAAGACATATTCCTTCATTCTGCGCTGCTGGAATTTTTGAGCACATTTGACGCCTATCAGAACTTTAAGTGATTGCTAAGTACTCCTCTTCTTCCATCTTCTGATTGGATGGATAATTCGCAGCTGATTAACATTTGAATACACATTGTTTAACTCCTATGTTTTCATTGGTTTGCACCTCATTATTCATTTGCAAAGCAATTAGTGCATTGCTGCAACTTCATAAGGGTAATATGTGTGCAATGCAAGCCAAGGGTACGGTAGGCGTGGGTATAGTGCCAAGGATAGGGGTGGGTACAGTGCCAAGGGTAGGGATGGGTACTGTGTCAAGGATAGGGGTGGTGTATAGATAGCAATTGAGTAAAAAGTAAGGAAACAAGGAATTACGGATATTATGCATTCATTAAATTATAAATATTACATACCTACATTTAGCAGACTTTCAGGCAGGTAGATTTGCTAAATTGCTAAATAATGTAGGTCTGTAATATTTATAATTTAATGAATGCATAATATCCGTAATTCCTTGTTTCCTTACTTTTTTACTCAATTGCTATCTATACAAATCCTACATCACCAATTTTATTTTAATTAAATTTTTATATCTTGTTTCACTCCTTTTTTTTCCCCGGCGGGTTCCGACATGTACTTATACATTGCATGCAGGAGCACAAACGTAGAAGGAAGGGGAATCTTGGAATACAACCCATTGCATCACATACATCACAGCAGCCTAAAGAAAGTAGTAGCATAGGAAAGGAGGAATTAGTAGTGAAGTCACAAAATATAATGTGAGCTCAAACCATAAATGCCCTTCCCATGGCTCCAACCAAAACATCACCCGATGTTTTGATGGAAATGCAGTCTGCATAGTTCTTTTTTACACAGTTGAATCTTGTGCCGATTAGCCACATAGACCAGATAATACATGTATCTCTGCGCTGCATAGACCATAGATTAAAGACCTTATCGTAATGATGGGGCGATATGAGATTACGGCTGTGACGGCTTCTATCCAACTTTCCATCAGGAAGGTAAGAAAGGGGGAGAGAAGAGAGGAGGGAAGGGGGAGAGGAGGGAAGGGGAGAGGAGGAGGGAAGGGGAGAGGAGGGAAGGAGGAGGGGAAGAGAGAGGAGGGAATGGGGTAAAGAGAGAGGAGGGAAGGGAATAACTAGTATAATAATGTGAGTCTACTGTTATTACACCTCCTTGCTCATACACTCACATACTTCATTATTCCTGTCGCAATGGATCATTACCGTCGCAAACGATCATTCCCGTAGCAAAGGATCATTCCCGTCGCATTACTTTTATTCCCGTCGCACTGCACCCTTCCCGTCGCAATGGATTATTCCTGTCGCAATAGATCATTCCCGTCGCAAAAATAGTGTGTCACTGGTCAGTCCAGTGAAGGTGTGGGTGTACAGTGATGATCCATTATCAGGTATGACCACAGGACTACTGCTGTCACTGACGGCACCCGTAAATTGGAAAACATGCAAGAGTTCTTTGCGTACATCTTAAATAAAGTGTCTTGGGGGGGGGGGGGGGGGTTGAGTGGCTATGTCACTGTCCTAGGGGGTGTCTACAAAAAGTGTCTTGGGGGTTGAGTGGCTATGTCTCTGTCCTAGGGGGTGTCTACAAAAAGTGTCTTGGGGGGGGGGGTTGAGTGGCTATGTCACCGTCCTAGGGGGTGTCTATAAAAAATGTCTTGGGGGGGTAGGGTGGCTATGTCACTGTCCTAGGGGGTGTCTACAAAAAGTGTCTTGGGGGGGTTGAGTGGCTATGTTATTACCGACCATCATCAGCAGCACTGGATTAAAAATACCTGGTCCGGTGCACAGAATATCAGTGGCACAGTGGTAAGCTGTGGGCTATTGTGCTCGAGCCACACATATGTGTACCATGCCACACATATGTGTACCACGCCACACTTACAATTCTAGGTAAGATAGAGAATATGCAGGTATTATTTTTAAGTGTATTGCTTCCTCTGACCAGCAAGGGCCAACCTGGTGGTGACATCAAGTCCTGGGGACAGTTTGGACAACTCTGTTGGCACCAATGTCTCCTCCACCTGCGATAGGCTGCACATTGATGACCCTGAAGTGGACTGACTGCTATAAAGTGCTGGAGATACTAGTCTTGGTGGCTGCACTGTTTGACTGTGGAGTATGGAATTTTTAGGATGGCTGAATTCTTACAAATGATGTAATATAATGATGTCATTGTGTTGTGACTCCATTACATGCCCACCCCTTCAATTCCCTGTAGGATCTTGCATATACGGGAAGCCTCACTTCAGAGGCGAATCCAAACTATACCATCTTATGACTCACTTGGCATTCAGTTATACTGGCTTCCTCTCCAGGGGGTGCTCTAATCAAGACTGACAGTGGGGTGGGTGGAGGTGGTGATGAGGTGTGGTGTGAGGGTGGATGTGGTGATAAGATACATGTGTATTTTTAATTCTTGGTTATGTTGTTTTAATGATCATTACGTTGCTCACAAGTGCATGCACACACATCCTCCTGCAGAGTACATGTAGGTGTGACATTCATAAAGGCTTCCCTGGTTCTGCCCCCCCAGCGATGGCATAGGTCGCACGGGGACCTTCTGTGCTGCCTACTCCATGATGGACAGGGTTAAGGTGGAGCAGGTGGTGGATGCCTTCCAGACCATTAAGTCCATGAGGATACAGAGAGCTGGCCTGTTGGACTCATTGGTACGTTAAGTGTACTGCTCCCTTCCATCTCCACCCCTCCCCTCCCCACAGGCACAATACATATTCCTTCATTCTGCGCTGCTGGAATTTTTGAGCACATTTGACGCCTATCAGAACTTTAAGTGATTGCTAAGTACTCCTCTTCTTCCATCTTCTGATTGGATGGATAATTCGCAGCTGATTAACATTTGAATACACATTGTTTAACTCCTATGTTTTCATTGGTTTGCACCTCATTATTCATTTGCAAAGCAATTAGTGCATTGCTGCAACTTCATAAGGGTAATATGTGTGCAGTGCAAGCCAAGGGTACGGTAGGCGTGGGTATAGTGCCAAGGATAGGGGTGGGTACAGTGCCAAGGGTAGGGATGGGTACTGTGTCAAGGATAGGGGTGGTGTATAGATAGCAATTGAGTAAAAAGTAAGGAAACAAGGAATTACGGATATTATGCATTCATTAAATTATAAATATTACATACCTACATTTAGCAGACTTTCAGGCAGGTAGATTTGCTAAATAATGTAGGTCTGTAATATTTATAATTTAATGAATGCATAATATCCGTAATTCCTTGTTTCCTTACTTTTTTACTCAATTGCTATCTATACAAATCCTACATCACCAATTTTATTTTAATTAAATTTTTATATCTTGTTTCACTCCTTTTTTTTCCCCGGCGGGTTCCGACATGTACTTATACATTGCATGCAGGAGCACAAACGTAGAAGGAAGGGGAATCTTGGAATACAACCCATTGCATCACATACATCACAGCAGCCTAAAGAAAGTAGTAGCATAGGAAAGGAGGAATTAGTAGTGAAGTCACAAAATATAATGTGAGCTCAAACCATAAATGCCCTTCCCATGGCTCCAACCAAAACATCCTAAACTGACATACATGTAACCCCAACCCAAATCTCCATCACAACTATCCTCACAGGATTCAAAGCCCTCACCTCTTGACTGAATGTACTCATGCGTTCAAAGCCAGTAGTGAAGGCATCAGGAATAATCGCCATAAATGTCTGTCCTTGATGTGAGTACATGTATATGATCAGAGCAATTGGCCATTCACACAAAAAATGCTTACCAGATTGCCTGCCTTTTATTTCGAATACTGATCCTCTTTGTACAATAAACAAGCACGTGCTTTTGCTTTGCTAAAATTTGAAGTAGTTGGGCTGGCCAGACTAAACTTAAAGGTCGTTCTTTTAATAGGGCTACTAGCTCTCACTTTCAGACGTGTTCCACTCGTCTTTTAGAAGGGAATGGAGAAAGGAGGGAAGGAGGAGGGGAAGAGAGAGGAGGGAATGGGGTAAAGAGAGAGGAGGGAAGGGAATGAGGAGAGAGGAGGGAAGGGGGAGAGGACTGTCAGGTCCTCTATGACAACACAACTACTGTCTCGTTCTCTATTACGGCCTAACTACTGTCAGGTCCTTTATGTCCATCCCACTACTGTCAGGTCCTCTATGTCCACCCCAATACTGTCCAGGTCCAAATGAAGTCAAAGGTTCATTCCCGTTGCAAGACATCATTCCTATCGCAATGGATCATTACCGTCGCAAACGATCATTCCCGTAGCAAAGGATCATTCCCGTCGCATTACTTTTATTCCCGTCGCAATGCACCCTTCCCGTCGCAATGGATTATTCCTGTCGCAATAGATCATTCCCGTCGCAAAACTCACCATTCCCGTCGCAATGGATTATCCCCGTCGCAATAGATCATTCTCGTCGCAATGGATCATTCCCGTCGCAACTTATGAAACAAGTACAAACAACACACGCACACGCACACACACTCATGCACACAGAGTTATGAAGGAAGAGGATCCCTTGCCAGGATGGCTCTGGCAATAGACCTGACTAGGGTAATGTTTAGCCTTTTTTTAAACCCCTTTTGTCCCTCTTTTTGGAGCGTGTACACTTAGCAATATTTTCAAAGTCCCACTTTATATATACCCTTTATTTTACAAGTGATTATCTCCGTGTAAGAACATGCATGACTAAACAAAGACATGAAGAAATAGACGGGTAATCTGTTTATTTCCGGTCGTCCATCTTTTTCTTTTTGTTGTATGGCCCTAAAGGGAAGTAATGGTGATTTTCATCGTACCAGTGCAAACATATTTTTAACCTACTTTTCTCTACATATGAGTTAGGCTGCAGCTTCCTTCTCCCCCTCGGAATAATGTTGCTTGGTGTGATATTAGCTAAAAAGTGAAGTGGTGAAGTGACAGATGTGTCGGATGTGTAATTGTCATTCTTACCAGGAGGGACACCACGAACAGCAAGGGGGACCTCACGAGGTACTGCAGCTGTACGATGTGTGTATATTGTGTGGTATTTGAGTTTGAAAATGAAATTTTGATTATGTGTGAAACTTGAACTGCAGAGATGGTTAAATGAGTCATTTCAGTCTTACCTCCTGTTCCTTCTGGGGCTGGGCGGGGGGCATCTAATGCAGAAAGAGAGTAATTTCAGGTTGATTTATTAGTTTTTTTTCCGTCTTACCTCCTGCTCCTTCAACTGGGGCTAGGCGGGGGCCAGCGAGGACACCACAAACAGGGGGGGTGGGGGGAGGTGGGGGGCCGAGCCAGCCATGAGGACCCCTGATGGGGGTGGACGTAGCAAGTCCTACGGAGGGCAGAGAATGCATAGCTGCTGCCTCTAGACTAGACCATGTGCCTGTGGTTTTTTTAATTAAAATTGGTATTGAGTTTGAAAATGAAATTTTGATTATGTGTGAAACTTGAACTGCAGAGATGGTTAAATGAGTCATTTCAGTCTTACCTCCTGTTCCTTCTGGGGCTGGGCGGGGGGCATCTAATGCAGAAAGAGAGTAATTTCAGGGTGATTTATTAGTTTTTTTTCCGTCTTACCTCCTGCTCCTTCAAATGGGGCTAGGCGGGGGCCAGCAAGGACACCACAAACAGTGGGGGGGGGTGGGGGGCCGAGCTAAGGGTGCCTGATTCTGAACAGGAGGGGCTGAAGGATGGTAAGTGATTTCATTTTTTAATTAGAGTGATTGTGTTTAAGAGTGATAGATCGATTGATCAATCCGTCTGCTGCACATACCAGGCTGAAGAGGGTTTTGGGCAACGTCCTCAATATCGGAGGGACCCTGAGCAGGGGCAGGCAGTTGGGCTGGAACTGTTTGAAAAAAAAAAAACATATATTGGGATGTCTTGGAAATAGGTAAATGTACAGTACACGTGCCTTCAAGCAAGGTCTTAAATTCCTGCTTCAAAGTCGCAGGGAGGCAACAAAGATATACCCCCAAACAGTTGGCCAGCTGGTAGCCTCCCTCGACCTTGAAGCGGAACTTTCGCTCCCCCTTTCCAAAACAGCGGCTGTGGCTGTATGCTATCTCCCTCAGCATTGCATCTGGGGAGACGCCAAGTTGTTGTGAGGCCATTGTGGTTCGCACCACAATGGCCTCATTCTTGTCAATGCGGGTCAGTCCCAGCATGGTGGTTGGCTAAATCAATTTAATTGTAAATAAGAAATATGAAATGCACACTTTAACCAACCAGGACTGTGGGATGGTTCCGCAGCAGGATGGCAATATCTTCAAAATACTTCCTAATGGCTACAGGAACTGTGAATGTGAATAAACTTTGAAAGAAACATAGAAAAAAAGAAATTCTTACCCTCTTTCCCACCAACACCTGTGCCTGCTAGAACACCGCCACCAACACCCTGAGCAACTGGTGGGAAAATAAAATTAGGTGGGAAACTTAAAAAAAAAAAAAAGGAAAATCTTACCCGCTTCCACACCGCCGTTGTCTGCAGCCTCACCTATGGTGAAAATAAAATTTTCGACTATTGATGCTACTTAGGTGGTGTGAGAATGTAAATGAAACTTGAACAAAAAAAATCTTACCCACTTCCACATCGCCGTTGTCTGCAGCCTCACCTATGGTGAAAATAAAATTTTCGACTATTGATAGGTGGTGTGAGAATGTAAATGAAACTTGAACAAAAAAAATCTTACCCGCTTCCACACCGCCGTTGTCTGCAGCCTCACCTTGAGCAGCTGATGGGAAAATAAAATCTCGTTATTGTGTGTTGCTAACTTACCACTTGACTATTGTTGTGTTGCACTACGCACGTGATTCGTTAACATTTTCAACATGCCGCTAGGCAACCATTATACGTTGCTATGATGTTATCTATCACTGCAACTGGGGTTGTTATACAACACAACCTACCTTGACGGTCACGCTCTCGCTGCAACTGAACTAGTACTGATGACAAGTGGAAAAAATCAGGTAAGAAATAAATGACAGCCATGTCTCTTACGTCTTTGCGCTACTCTAATTTCTGTGAATAAGACAATATATAATGATAGGGGGAAAAAAACAAGAGACAAGAGAAAGGGGGGAAAAAATAGGGGGAAAAACATACCGCGGCGCAGAGCACGCATAGAGGCGTTTATAGCAGCATCCATCTGTAAACCAGATCACATCACGTTAGTCCTTTTGCATTTGGAGCAGAGGCCAACCCCCCCCCCTCCCCCATGACCCCCTTAATCCCCGTCGCTCAACACTCACCGTCGCTAGCAGCGTGTACGTGTAGCAGCGCACGTGAATAAATTATTTAAAATCAGTGCCATGTGACCCCATCCGCATTCCGAAGCATTAATTATTCTTCTGGTCACATGGCACTGATTTTAAATAATTTATTCACATACGCTGCTCGCGACGGTGAGTGTTGAGCGACGGGGATTAAGGGGGTCATGGGGGAGGGGGGGGGGGGGTTGGCCTCTGCTCCAAATGCAAAAGGACTAACGTGATGTGATCTGGTTTACAGATGGATGCTAGAATAAATGCCTCTATGGGTGCTCTGCGCCGCAGTATGTTTTTCCCCCCTTTCTCTTGTCTCTTGTTTTTTTTTCCCCCTATCATTATATATTGTCTTATTTCGACATTTCAAGCCAACCAACACCTTCCAATACATCCACTATACCAGCCACCACCCCCCCAACACCAAAGCTGCCATCATAAGGGGGGAACTCTTACGCTACCAACAACAATGCTCCGATCCTAAAGACTTCAAAAGATTAAAACAACAGCTCATAACACATTTCCTCAATAGGGGATACCCCTTTTCTTTCATCCACAAAGCCATCCAAAAATCCATCCAAACGACAACCACCAAACAAACATCCAAACACAACATCTCAACCCAACCAAAGAAAATCTATCCATTCATAATTGAATATGATGCTAGAAGACTACACCCCAAACATGAACTCTCCAAACACCTTCATCTCCTACAAAGACACCCTGCCACAACCACACTATCAAACAACCTACCACTAGTTGCCTACAGAAACTTCCCAAATCTTGGTAAACAAATCACCAAATCAGCCCTCAACGATGACGCAAAAAAAACTGCGATCCCCAATACCTCCAAATCTTACCACATACCCCTCCTACCAACACACTGCCAAAGAAACAACTGCTTCGTATGCTCATCAATGATAAACACCAACACGTTCAAATGCACATCCACAAGACAAAGAATCCCAATACAGAACAGACTATCCTGCGATAGCAAGAACATTATATACGTCCTCCAATGCCAATACTGCGGGCTCCAATATGTTGGGCAAACAACTACGTCACTACGTACCCGAATGACCAACCACCTCAGTGCTTTTAGATCGAAACAAGCACCAAGAATGTTACTATACCGTCACTTTGACACACATGGGGCTTTCAAAGCAAAAATCATACCCCTAACACATTCACACCCCTCTTCACGGATGGCCACAGAAGAATTCTGGATTAAGAAACTCAACACCAGAATACCCAATGGCCTCAACAATGTTTTTTTGTAAACGTACAAGCACACACAACAACACCAGCTGCATGACCTGTACACACCTTCACACACAACAGCTGCACCACCAAGTATTTAAACACAATACACACACACAGTATTCCTCTTTAAGTCAAATCTTGTAAGTGCACCGAAGAAGGCCTATCCGTGCCGAAATGCATCTGCAACTTTCATAAAATTTGACAAAGGAATACTGCTATACAGACACGAGCGCAAGCATTCACGCGAATACCAACAACAAAAGTAAGTGGATCCTAATCCCTTTCAAACCTTTTCCCAGATATGATGGGGAAAGCCAAGCCCATGAACCTGAGGCTCAAGGGTAAAGCCCAGATCCCTACGCCCCCACTGTACATACCAACCCAACAGGAAACGGCATGTCCTACATGCCCCCTCATAGGCGCATCTACCCTCACAGCCAGGCCCAAACGTAAGGCACTTCGCCGCCGCAACAGGCTTGACACACCTTCTCCATCACTCCCACCGGCCCAGCCCCTGGACCTCCACCGTCAGTCACCAACCTGGTCCTCGTCACCAAACCATAACTTACCGTCAGCCAACACTACCCTTCCCCCCCCAATCGCACAGAACATGGATCAACCAATTCCAACCCTACAACCTGTACGAACAATCGACCCACCCCAAATCAATGTCAACCCCATCACCACGGCCCAAAACGCCTACATGCTTCCTCCTACTCCAACCGTCTCCTCCGAACTTGCGGCCGCCTCCCCCATGATGCTAGATGCTGGCCAACATCCACTAGCCAACACAGACCAACCGATTTCACTCCCACAACCCACACCCATAGGCGCCCCGACACCCCCAACCCAAACCTCACCCGTCAACTCCATCACAACACCACAAGACCTGGACACAACTCGGGCTCTGTCCGCCGGACACGTTGCTACTAACCCGCCAACCATTCCAAACACAGACCAAGAGATGCAGATCTCGCTGCCACAACCTCCGCCAACAAACGCGGTATCTCCTCCAGAGATCTTGTCCCCAGACCATACCTCAACCCACAACTCGCTCCCAGACCCAACTCCACCCAAAACAATTTCAACTCCACCAGACCCAGCTCCACCTAAAACAAAACAGACCCTACCCAAAACAATTCCAACACTAATGCAGGCCTCAATGACTCCACATACCCAAGACACAAAACAAAGCAAAATCACAACAGCGATAAAAGAGAAAAATTGGGATGTAGTTCTGCAGAAATACACACAGATCAGGAAATTGGCCCTACACCATGCCACATTTAATGAGGAATGCCTAGAAGAAGGTATCTTCCCTCTGGGAAGCAAGGCATCGGCCACCTGCGCCACCCTTGGGGCCGACGACAGCCTCAGGAATGAACACGCCTATATCTTAAAAAGAGCCAGCATAGAAATAACGGCTGCCAATGTGCGCCAACTTAAAAAACTCGCTGACTCTACAGCCAAACAACTCACTGAAATAGAGACAGCATTCGACAAGAACAAAACCACAGACATTGCCACACACAACAAATGGGTAACTTCATGGCGAAACACAAACAATGACATGCAAAAACTACATGACGACCTCAAAACAAGGAGAAACAAAAAGATCCACAAAACAAAACTTGCACATAGGAATAACCAAATCTATCAAGAGGAATGTCCAAGAAACAAACCACTGCCCAGTCCACTCGACAACCCTCAACCAAAACCTAAACAGACTCTCCCGATCCCAACACACACAAACCTTCTCCTTCAGCCACAACAAACCCCCCCCACCCCCCCTCCAAATCCAAAACCAAAGAATCCTACCCCAAGGCCACCTACCCTTCTCGCCACAAATGAGAAAAAAACTTCAGCCCCTCACCACCACACCCAATGGAAACAAACACAACAAACAAATACCAATAGAAGACCCTACAACATCCAGCAACCCCCCATGATGCACACCACACGACGCCCACCCCTATTAATGGTTCCAACCCCCTTCCTTTACCTACCACAATCACAACAAAACCAACAAACAAACACATACAACACAATGACAACAAGGACACCCACCACATTGAACAATCCCCCACCACTAATGTCCCTCAGATTCGGACCGCCACCACTGATGTCCCTCAACCTACACCAAACTCCACTACCAACTGCCTACAGGGCTCCCCCAAGCAAATCAAACTTCCTGTACTACCACACAACAGCTTCATACCCGCACACCACACTGACCCTCCAACACACTCATTCTTTTTAGAACCCCTCTACCCAAATCATACAAAGACACACAATGGCGTAGAGGGATACCAAGAGAGACCAACACAAGTTGGCCCCTCCCTCTTAAATTATAAGTAGACCATTACTAGTTAGTAAATCTATTTCCATAGGGATAGTATGTCTGAGTGTATTAGATTTAATTTACCATTGAATGGTTTATGATAAACTATGTTAAACCATAAGTGTTATATCTAAACTGAGATATTCACAATGCATGTAGTATCATTAAAATCATAATAACGACTTTTAATAAGTAGACCATTACTATTTAGTAAATCTATTTCCATATGGATAGTATGTCTGAGTGTATTAGATTTATTTTACCATTATTCGGTTTATGATAAACCATGTTAAACCATCAGTGTTATTTCTAAACTGAGATATTCACAATGCATGTAGTATCATTAAAATCATAATAACGACTATTAATAATTAAACCATTACATATTTATTTTTATTATTATTATTATTATTATTTTATTTTTAGTATTATCAATTATAATAATCAATCAATAATAATACATAAATACACCCTATTATTACTACTGGTACTGGTCTGGTACAAAACATCTGGAGAGGATGGCTACAGCGTTGGCTCTAACTAAGCAGAGGTTCAGCCTGCCATATAGCTCAGCTAGGACCACAGCCTTAGCCCTGTTGCAGCTGGTTGCAAGGCGAGAGGCCAGAAGTGCCAAAGACTCTATTGCTTCTGTCCCCCAAGCACCATATGCCTCAACCACCATGGGGATACAAACCCACCCTAGCTCCTTGGATTTGGCATCGTTTTCTTCATGCTTTCTCAGCTCAGTAGCTCTGGCAGCCTGACCTGCTGCTAGTCCCGCTTCAAGTAAAACATTGGAGTTAAGCGGTGACGTCACAGACAAGTCAAAGGCTGCCGGCTTACCCAAAGACCAGTTGGGTACTAGTATGTCTGCAGGGCGAGTGTGGCTATGATCATGAGTTAGGCTACTTCCTGCCTCCACCTTAACACTCAGGTGGGCCCTGCGACAGGTCTCAGTAAGGGTGTCACGCAGTTTATTATGGCGGGTTACAACATCTCCACCACGCTTGCAGGTGAGTGCATGATGGCCAAGGGGATCCAGCACTTTTCCAGGACACAGGGGACAAATTGAGCCACCTGAGGTGTCTAGGCCCAACCACCACTTGATGGCCACCTGGAACTCTGAAGGCTGAAGATGAAGGCCTAGCCCCTCAGAGGGAATTACTGACACCCAAGATGCAGCATGAGGGGAGGAAACAGAGAGAAGGCGTGCTCTATCTGCAGGAGATGATTGCTCCAGTAGTACATTAAATAGGTGGCTGTCTATTTTGTTGGAAAGCACCTTCTGATTGATAGGGGATGTCAACATCTCTTCAAAGCTGATCGCATCAGATGAAGGAACAAGTGAGTTAAACAACTCTACTGCATGGATAAGGTGTTCTTGGGACAATGGACCAGCACCAGAGGAGCTCAGAGAGGCAATGTATGCTGCTGGGGAATGCCAACTCAGGGAGCGCATGCCCAAGCTGAGCTCCGCCTGTTGCCAGGCCTGATTGGAGGTGTCGACTACTGTGCACTTGGAGAAGGTTGATCGGATGTTGTGATCAAAGGCCTCAAGGGCTGATATGGCTTGGGAGGGAGGTGTGCCACGAGCAAGGTGGGCCAGCTTACAGAATCCCGCACATTGACGTAGAAGGGAAAAGGCCACATGTGGGTCAACTGCACTCACTTCCTCCAGTTTGAGCAGGAGAGCTTTGGCTTCTTCATGTTTCTCTGAAATGAAGGTGGAGCAAAAAGCCTTGTCACCAATGGGGATGCCCAAGATGACAATATTAGGGTGTGTTGATCTTTTCATTTCTGGAGGGAAAAGGCTGACATCATGCTTGCTAAATATCTCACATTTATGGAAGTTTACAATGAGACCATTAGGAGGACCAATCTCTTGCATGATGGAGAGAGCTTGAAGAACAGCATACCTGGGACCAGCCAGCACACCATCATCCAGGTACCAGGCATGGTAGGACAAATCTGCACACACAGAATTAGCGGTGATTTCTGACACTACCTTGTTTAAAACCAGGGAGAAGAGCAGAGGACCAAGAGGATCACCCTGCTGAACCCCTTGTTCTGAATGTAAGCTGCCCATAGGATGCCACAGAATGGGGTGCTGACTGTAACACCAGGTGGCCCAAGAAAGCAGCTCAGGGAAGTGTTTGCTACACTCCGAGAGGATAGCCTCCCGTGAGACCAAATTGAAGGCATTCTTCATGTCCACCTTTAGGACCACGAAGTCATCATCCAGCCAATACTTATTAACACACGCTCTCAAGCCATGGGCAATCTTCTCAGCACCATTGCTGCAAGCAACACCAAACTGATGTGGTTTGAAAAATTCTGCTGCCTTCCCATTCACTACTGCACAAAGGCATTTGCTGGTCAGGCGACGTAGGCTTTCACCTACAGCAATAGGTCTGACATCAAGGGGACTACTAGGTTTAGACTTGTTAAGGGCAGTTAAACTGCCACCCGCAAGAAAAGTGGAAACCTCAGATGGAGCTCTGCCAGCTGCAAGGAGGTTGATGATAGCCCTCAGAGATTGGAGGATGGGTGTCTGAAGGGGCACCTCAGATGCATCAATGATGTGTTGAATGCGAAGCCCTGACGGTCCAGCTGATGTTAGCTTTGGAAAGGACCTAAGGACAGCCTTGAGATTAAAGTTATGAGGGAGCACAGTATCAACGGGTGGCATATTAGTAAATCTATTTCTATATGGATACTATGTTTGAGTGTATTAGATTTAATTTACCATTGAATGGTTTATAACAAACCATTTTAAACCATAAGTGTTATTACTAAACTAAGATATTCGCAATGCATATAGTATCATTAAAATCACAATAACGACTATTAATAATTAAACCGTTACATATTAGGAAATCTATTTCCATATGGATAGTATGTCTGAGTGTATTAGATTTAATTTACCATTGAATAGTTTATGATAAACTTTGTTAAACCATAAGTGTTATTTCTAAACTGAGATATTCACAATGCAAGTAGTATCATTAAAATCATAATAACGACTTTTAATAATTAAACCACTACATACTAGGAAATCTATTTCCATATGGATAGTATGTCTGAGTGTTTTAGATTTAATTTACCATTGAATGGTTTATGATAAACTATGTTAAACCATGTGTTATTTCCAAACTGAGATATTCACAATGCATGTCGTATCATCAAAATATAATAACGACTTTTAATAAGTAGACCATTACTAGTTAGTAAATCTATTTCTAAATGGGTAGTATGTCTGAGTGTATTAGATTTAATTTACCATTATTCGGTTTATGACACACCATGTTAAACCATAAGTTAAACTGAGATATTCACAATGCATGTAGTATCATTAAAATCATGATAACGACAATTAATAATTAAACCATTACATATTAGTAAATCTATTTCCATATGAATAGTATGTCTGAGTGTATTAGATATAATTTACCATTGAATGGTTTATGATAAACTATGTTAAACCATAAGTGTTACTTCTAAACTGATATATTCACAATGCATGTAGTATCATTAAAATCATAATAACGACTATTCATAATTAAACCATTACATATTAGTAAATCTTTTTCTATATGGATAGTGTGTCTGAGTGTATTAGATTTAATGTACCATTGAATGGTTTATAGAAAACCATTTAAAACCAAAAGTGTTATTTCTAAACTAAAAGATTCACAATGCATATAGCATCATTAAAATCATAATAACGACTTTTTATAAGTAGACCATTACTAGTTAGTAAATCTCTTTCCATATGGATAGTATGTCTGAGTGTATTAGTTTTAATTTACCATTGAATGGTTTATGATAAACTATGTTAAACCATAAGTGTTATTTCTAAACTGAGATATTCACAATGCATGTAATATAATCAAAATCATAGTAACGACTTTTAATATTTAAACCATTACATACTAGGAAATCTATTTCCATATGGATAGTATGTCTGAGTGTAATAGATTTAATTTACCATTATTCGGTTTACGATAAACCATGTTAAACCATAAGTGTTATTTCTAAATGGAGATATTCACAATTAATGCATGAAATATGATTAAAATCATAATAACGACTATGAAACATTGTCCTTTCTTAAGGACCTTGGCCATCGTCTGCACAAAACCACTGGAGACTCACAATCCTACCAATTCTTACTCCAGCGCCTTTCTGTGGCAATCCAGAGAGGAAATTCCACTTCCGTCTTGGGAACATTAAGTTCCTTTGATGGTTTAGATGACTTTTAGTTCTGTGTGTGAGTGATCAAATATGTTAGTGTGCCAGTACATTGTATATGTTAGGTTGTGTTGTTGATAGCCATATATGTTAGTTTATCATGTATGTTAGTTTATCATGTATGTTAGTTTATGATAATGAAAGTATGTAAAATTATGGCGGGCAGAAGTTTGGCAGACGATTCACTTTGCAAGTCCATTTCGTCTAAGTGCTGCCCTTGTAATGGAGACTACGCACGCTGTAAAGGTTGTGTTTGCGTGAAAGCAGGACGTAAGTGTTATAGCTGTTATGCCATGAAGCGGAATCTTTGCTCCAATACGTGCGCACCTGTCGAACCACAATCTACTAGCAGCTTGACTCAATTCGAGTCGGCGCCTTCACTTCGTTTACAATCTCAGTCGGCGGTTCATTCATCATCAAATTCACAGCTACCACCTCTAGACCTGATGCAGCAGTCGCAGTCTCAGCAACCACAATCACATTCACAGTCACCACCTTCGTGTTTGCAGTCACATTCATTGCCCATCTCTCAACCACAATTGCTTCCACGGTCGGAGCTACCTAAGGCAGAGCTACCTCAGGCGGAGCCCTCTATCGGTCGTAATAGCGCATTTGTTAGTAGCCATTCGGCTTCCTCCCGCCCTGCCTTAGCAAATAATAAAACTTGTATTCCAGTTTTTGGCAAGTCAAAACCATCATGCCCGCTTCCTTGCCCAATCACAGTCTGTAATGAACTCATATTACCCACCATGTGGAAATCCCATATGCACGCAGCTGGAACTCTACCTGGAGATGTCCCGGGTGAATGGTTAGCCATCAACAATTACTCCATCTGTTCACACTGCTCTACACTCGTGTCCACCTCACGCCTCTCATCGCACATCAACATCTGCTCTCATGTTTCTCTTCAACCTTCCCCATCAGTGTCTGACAACCCTGCTACGGCAGTATGTTCTTCACAACTGCCTTCCTTTGACGACATCTTTTCCACATTTTGCCCCACCTTGAAGCATATCCCCTTTCATGATCGCCAGGCATTTGGCAGGGTTTTTCTGAATTGTCTCCTTTCCATCCTACACGATGGTTCTTCCCACTCTTGGCAAAGATTCCTTATGCTGCCAAAATGTGTTCTAGCTTCTAGTAAGCGTGGAGGTAGACATCATAAGCATACATCAATCAGTAAGCTGTGTGATTTTTGGGAGGCAGGTCAAGAAGTTCAACTATGGGATCGAGCATCGAGGCATGCGACCAAATCAGGTTTCAAGAGCTCTTCCACACCTGATTATAAGCCGAAGCAGCTTTCACACTCCATCTCTCTGGCTCAGGAGGGTCTTTATGGTAAGGCTTGTCGGATGTTGTGTTCTAATGGCATTGCCGCTAACACTAGCAAGACCTGGGAGGCTCTGAAATCCAAACATCCACACTCTCCTCCTCCTACTATCCCCATGGATCACTCTCCTCAGAGCTCACCTAACATCCTTCCTGCTGACTTCAACATTTTATCCATTATCCACTCTTTCAGCAAAGATACAGCTTGCAGCCCCTCTGGCTTAAGAATTCAACACATCCTAGATGCTCTGGAAGCCACCCTGCCCACCTCACTTGCCAAGGTGCTTTTAAGTGTAGTGAACCTGTTGGCCAGTGGTAAGGTCCCAGCAGAAATCGCAACTCACCTTGCTGGAGGTTCCCTGATAGCCATCAATAAATCCAAGGCTCCTGACTGTGACGTTAGACCTATTGCCATAGGTGAGGTGCTACGTCGATTAACCAGCAGATGTTTATGCGCCATGGTTAAATGCAAGGCTGCTGATTACTTCAGTCCACACCAACTCGGAGTAGCTTGCCCAGGTGGAGCCGAGACCATGGTCCACTCATTACGAGCATGTGTTGACCGTCATTGGGAAGATGACGACTTTGTAGTCCTAAAGGTAGATCTCCGCAATGCCTTTAACAATGTCTCAAGACAAGCTGTACTCGATCAATGCCACTCCCATTTCCCTGAGCTCCTCCCATGGGTGTCATGGTGCTACAGCCATCCCACCAATCTTTGGCATCCACTGGGCAGTCTGTCATCTACCTCAGGTGTGCAGCAAGGTGATCCACTTGGCTCCCTTCTATTTTCTCTCGTTATTCACCCTGTCATCATTGAAATCGAAAATGCCTGTGAGTCCCTATCTTTCAACAAATGGTACTTGGACGATGGTGCTCTGGCTGGGTCCAAGACTAGCATTGATCAGGCTCTATCTATCTTGAATAATCAGGGGCCCCCCCTTGGCCTATTTCCTAACTTCAGCAAATGTGAACTTTTTTGCAAAAAACCCCTACCTGACTTTCATGATGCTATCACTACATGCTCAAATGTTCCGAATTTTGTCATTCTTGGGTCACCAATTGGAAACAAAAGCTTTTGTGAAGACTTTGCATCATCAGCCATCAGGGCTTCTAATATCTTGCACCAACAACTGCAAAAACTAGAGGATCCCCAGATTGCCCTAACTCTCCTTCGCCAGTGTGCTGCCTTCTGCAAGGTCACGCACATTGCACGTACCACACCTCCAAATTTGATTCAATCCGCTCTCGCTACATTTGATGATAGTGTCAGAGCCTGCTTCATGGAGTGCACTGCTATTGACTTGTCACCTAACTGCCCAGCCTGGAAGCAAGCCACGCTGAGCTTATCCCATGGCGGTATGGGCCTTCAATCTGTTTTCCTCCATTGCTCTGCTGCATACATCAGCTCTATTAATGCCTCCTTCCCTGACCACATCAATTCACCATACCTCCTCGAGGCCATCAATATTTATAATGCCCTTGTTTCTCCCAATGAAGCTCTTTCATCAACCTTTGACTCCATCCACACCAATCGACATGTTTTGTCACAGAATCTTGAAGACAAACAGTTTCAATCCCTCTTGCAAAGCAGCTCCCTGGCTGACCGAGCCCGACTTCTTTCTGTCTCATCCCCACATGCTAGCTCTTGGTTGCGTGTCACCCCATCACCGGCCTTAGGCTTGCATTTAACACCATCCGAATGTCAGTTTGCCATCAAATGGTGGCTTGGTATTCAGTTATGTGAGCCCGGCTCTGTGTGTGCCCTTTGCCCTACCAAAGCCCTTGAGGCTCACCACGCTCTAACATGCAAGAGAGGTAGTGATGTCATTGCGCGTCATAACAACCTTCGCGATACCTTGTATCACCTCTTCAAGAAAGCCTTATACAACCCTAAGCTGGAAGCTGGCAGTGGTCTTGGTCATGACCAGAAACAATCTAGACCAGCAGACATTCTAGTTAACAACTGGGGCTTCAATAGCAAACCTGCTGCGTTCGACCTATCTGTGTCGTCTCCGCTAAAACCTGACATAGTTTCCGAAGCGGGACACACAGCAGGCACTGCAGCTTTTGCCACAGAACAGCGAAAGATACTAGCAAATTCTGGGATTTGTGCAGAACTAGGCTGGAGCTGCATACCGCTTGTTGTCGATTCATTCGGGGCATGGGGCCAACTTGCCTCTGACACCTTCAAGAAACTTGCTTCCCGCCTTTCAGTTCAGGTTAACTCCTCCACTTCCACCACTCTGGACAGCATTTATTCGAGACTAAACCTTTCCCTTGTGCGCTCGAATGCCAGAGCATTTCTTGCAAGGGCAGGTCCCCGTGCTAAAGTCTCAGATCTCTACTTAGATAGTTGACTCATAAATAGTTACATAGTTTACTAGTTAAATATTGAAATTTGTGTTTAACATGTAAAGCTAATTATTATTATTATTAATATGTTAGTTTATATTATAAATATTATTATTATTAAAAAAAAAAAATTTTTTAAAAACCATTACATATTAGTAAATCTGTTTCCATATAGATAGTATGTCTGAGTGTATTGGATTAAATTTACCATTGAATGGTTTATAATAAACCATGTTAAACCATAAGTGTTATTTCTAAACTGAGATGTACACAATACATGTACTATCATTAAAATCATAATTACGACTATTAATAATTAAACCATTACATACTAGGATATCTATTTCCATATGGATAGTATGTCTGAGTGTATTAGATTTAATTTACCATTATTCGGTTTATGATAAACCATGTTAAACCATAAGTGTTATTTCTAAACTGAGATATTCACAATGCAGGTAGTATCATTTAAATCATAATAACGACTTTTAATAATTAAACTATTACTAGTTAGTAAATCTCTTTCCATATGGATAGTATGTCTCAGTGTATTAGATTTAATTTACCATTGAATGGTTTATGATAAACTATGTTAAACCATAAGTGTTATTTCAAAACTGAGATATTCACAATGCAGGTAGTATCATTAAAATCATAATAACAACTTTTAATAATTAAACCATTACATATTAGGAAATCTATTTCCATATGGATAGTATGTCTGAGCGTATTAGATTTAATTTACCATTATTCGGTTTATGATAAACCATGTTAAACCATAAGTGTTATTTCTAAACTGAGATATTCACAATGCAGGTAGTATCATTGAAATCATAATAACGACTTTTAATAATTAAACCATTACTAGTTAATAATTCTATTTCCATATGGATAGTATGTCTGAGTGTTTTAGATTTAATTTACCATTGAATGGTTTATGATAAACTATGTTAAACAATAAGTGTTATTTCTAAACTGAGATATTCACAATGCAAGTAGTATCATTAAAATCATAATAACGACTTTTAATAAGTAGACCATTACATATTAGTAAATCTATTTCCATATAGATAGTATGTCTGAGTGTATTGGATTAAATTTACCATTGAATGGTTTATAATAAACCATGTTAAACCATAAGTGTTATTTCTTAACTGAGATATACACAATACATGTAGTATCATTAAAATCATAATAACGACTAATGATAATTAAACCATTACATACTAGGATATCTATTTCCATATGGATAGTATGTCTGAGTGTATTAGATTTAATTTACCATTATTCGGTTTACCATAAACCATGTTAATCCATAAGTGTTATTTCTAAACTGAGATATTCACAATGCATGTAGTAACATTAAAATCATAATAGCGACTTATAATAAGTAGACCATTACTAGTTAGTAAATCTATCTCCATATAGATAGTATGTCTGAGTGTATTAGATGTAATTTACCATTATTCGGTTTATGATAAACCATGTTAAACCATAAGTGTTAGATCTACATTGAGATACAATTCATGTAATATCATTGAAATCATAATAACGACTTTTAATAATTAAACAATTACTAGTTAGTGAATCTATTTCCATTAGGATAGTATGTCTGGGTTTTTTAGATTTAATTGACCATTGAATGGTTTATAATTAACCATGTTAAACCATAAGTGTTATTTCTAAACTGAGATATTCACAATACATGTAGTATCATTAAAATCATAATAACGACTATTAATAATTACATATTAGTAAATCTATTTCCATATGGATAGTATGTCTGAGTATATTAGATTTAATTTACCATTGAATGGTTGATGATAAACTATGTTAAACCATAAGTGTTATTTCTAAACTGAGATATTCACAATGCATATAGTATCATTAAAATCATAATAACGACTTTTAATAATAGCTAGTAAATCTATATCCATTTGAACAGTATGTCTGAGTATATTAGATTTAATTTACCATTGAATTGTTTATGATAAACCATGTTAAACCATAAGTGTTATTTCAACACTGAGATATTCATAATACTTGTAGTATCATTAAAATCATAATAACGACTTTTAAGCATTAAACCATTACTGGTTAGTTAATCTAGATACATCAGGATAGTATGTCTGAGTGTTATAGATTTAATTTACCATTGAACGGCTTGTGATAAACCATGTTAAACCATAAGTTAAATTAAATCTAATACACTCAGACATACTCCCCATATGGGACTAGATTCATAAACTAGTAATGGTTTAATTATTAAAAGTCGTTGTTATGATTTTAATGATACTACATGTATTGTGAATATCTCATTGTAGAAACAACACTTATGGTTTAACATGGTTTATCATAAACCATTCAGTGGTAGAATAAATCTAATACACTCAGACATACTCCCCATATGGGACTAGATTTACTAACTAGTAATGGTTTAATTATCAAAAGTCGTTATTATGATTTTAATGAAACTACATGTATTGTGAATATCTCATTGTAGAAACACTTATGGTTTAACATGGTTTATCATAAACCATTCAATGGTAAATTAAATCTAATCCACTCAGACATTCTCCCCAAATGGGACTGGATTTACTAACTAGTAATGGTTTAATTATTAAAAGTCGTTATTATGATTTTAATGATACTACATGAATATCTCATTGTAGAAACAACACTTATGGTTTAACATGGTTTATCATAAACCATTTAATGGTAATTTAAATCTAATACACTCAGACATACTCCCCATATGGGACTAGATTTATTAACTAGTAATGGTTTAATTATTAAAAGTCGTTATTATGATTTTAATGATACTACATGTATTGTGAATATCTCATTGTAGAAACAACACTTATGGTTTAACATGGTTTATCATAAACCATTCAATGGTAGAATAAATCTAATACACTCAGACATACTCCCCATATGGGACTAGATTTACTAACTAGTAATGGTTTAATTATCAAAAGTCGTTATTATGATTTTAATGAAACTACATGTATTGTGAATATCTCATTGTAGAAACACTTATGGTTTAACATGGTTTATCATAAACCATTCAATGGTAAATTAAATCTAATCCACTCAGACATTCTCCCCAAATGGGACTGGATATACTAACTAGTAATGGTTTAATTATTAAAAGTCGTTATTATGATTTTAATGATACTACATGAATATCTCATTGTAGAATCAACACTTATGGTTTAACATGGTTTATCATAAACCATTTAATGGTAATTTAAATCTAATACACTCAGACATACTCCCCATATGGGACTAGATTTACTAACTAGTAATGGTTTAATGATTAAAGCCGTTGTTATGATTTTAATGATACTACATGTATTGTGAATATCTCAATGTAGAAACACTTATGGTTTAACATGGTTTATCATAAACCATTCAATGGCAAATTAATTCTAACACACTCTGACATACTATCCAAATAGAACTACATTTACTTACTAGTAACACTGTAATAATTAAAAGTCGTTATTATGATTTTAATGATACTACATGTATTGTGAACGTCTCATTGTAGAAACAACACTTATGGTTTAACGTGGTTAATCATACACCATTCAATGGTAAATTCAATCTAATACACTTAGACATACTCCCCATATGGGACTAGATTTATTAACCAGTAATGGTTTAATTATTAAAAGTCGTTATTATGATTTTAATGATACTACATGTAATGTGAATATCTCATTGTAGAAACAACACTTATGGTTTAACATGGTTCATCATAAACCATTCAATGGTAAAATAAATCTAATACACTCAGACATACTCCCCGTATGGGACTAGATTTACTAACTAGTAATGGTTTAATTGTCTAAACTCGTTATAATGATTTTTATGAAACTACATGTATTGTGAATATCTCATTGTTATTTCTACACTGAGATATTCACAATACATGTTACTTCATTAAAATCATAATAACGACTTTTAATAATTAAACCATTATTAAATCTAGATACATTTGGATAGTATATCTGAGTGCATTAGATTTAATTTACCATTGAATGGTTTATGATAAACCATGTTAAACCATAAGTGTTATTTCTACACTGAGATATTTACAGTACATGTAGTATCATTAAAATCATAATAACGACTTTTAAATTTACCGTTGAATGGTTTATGATAAACCATGTGAAACATGTGTTATTTCCACACTGAGATATTTACAATACATGTAGTATCATTAAAATCATAATAACAACTATTAATGATTAAACCATTACTAGTTAGTAAATCTGGATCTATATTGATAGTATATTTGAATGTTTTAGATTTAATCTGATGTCATCGTGGTGTATGATAAACCATGTTAAACCATAAGTGTTATTTCTACACTGAGATATTCCCAATACATGTAGTATCATTAAAATCATAATAACGACTTTTAATAATTAAACCATTACTAGTTAGTAAATATAGATCTATATGGATAGTATGTTTAAAGGTTTTATATTTAATCTACCATTCAATGGTTTATGAATAACCATGTTAAACCATAAGTGTTGTTTCTACACTGAGATATTCATAATGCTGCATGTATTATCATTAAAATCACTTCTAATAATTAAACCGTTACTATAAAGTAAATTTCCATCAGTATGTTTAAAAGTTTTAGATTTAATCTAACGTCATGATGGTGTATGATAAACCATGTTAAACCATAAGTGTTATTTCTACACTGAGATATTCGCAATGCATATATTTTCATTAAAATCATAATAACGACTTAATTACATCATTACTAGTTAGTAAATCTTGATCTATATGAATAGTAAGGTTTTAGATTTAATCTACCATTGAATGGTGTATGATAAATCATGTTAAACCATAAGTGATATTCCTACACTGAGATATTCACAATACTTGTAGTATCATTAAAATCATAATAACGACTTTTAATAATTAAACGATTACTATTTAGTAAATCTACATCTATATGGATAGTATGTTTAAATGTTTTAGATTTAATCTGACGTCATGATGGTGTATGATAAACCATGTTAAGCCATAAGTGTTATTTCTACACTGAGATGTTCTCAATGCATATATTTTCATTAAAATCAGAATAACGACTTAATTAAATCATTACTAGTTAGTTAATCTTGATCTATATGAATAGTATGTTTTTAAAAAGGTTTTAGATTTAATCTATCATTCAATGGTGTATGATAAATCATGTTAAACCATAAGTGATATTCCTACACTGAGATATTCACAATACATGTAGTATAATTAAAATCATAATAACGACTTTTTATAACTAAACCATTGCTAGTTAGTAAATCTATATCTATATGCATAGTATGTTTAAATGTTTTAGATTTAATCTGACGTCATGATGGTGTATGTTGAACCATAGTGTTGTTTCTACACATATATTCACAATGCATGTATTATCATTAAAATCATAATAGTGACTTTCAATAACTGGTTAGTAAATCTAGATTTATATGGATAGTATGTTTAAAGGTTTTAGATTGAATCTCTACCATTCAATGGTTTATGATAAACCATGTTAAACCATAAGACACTGAGATATTCACAATGCATGTATTCTCAATAAAATCATAATAGCAAACTTTTAATATTTATACCATTTCTACTTAGTAAATCTACATCTATATAGATAGTATGTTTAAATATTTTTGATTTAATCTGACGACATCATGGTGTGAGTTTGCCCTCATCAGAAAGTTGTTTAGCCGTGCATAAAGTTCAAATGTTGCCATGGACTTTGGCACACAGCCATGGACAGCAAGGCAAGATGCAAGTTTGGAAAAACATTGCTGAGCCTCCTTGCCCCATGCCCCATAAGACTCCACCACAAGAGGGATGGACACCCAACCCAACTCTGCACACTTTGCATCATTTGCAGTGTGCTTCCTAAGCTCAGCCGCCTCGAATGCTGCACCTGTTCTTGCTCCCGCTGCAGATAAAACATTTGAGTTTAGCGGTGAGATAATAGAGATGCCAAAGGCAGCTGGCTTTCCTCGAACCCAGTCCTGTAAAAGAATATCTGCCAGTCTTGACTGGGAGAGGTCTGTGCTGAACCCTGCACCTGCTCCGCATCACCCCCTCTTTTGCAAGTAGTTGCATGGTGGCCTAGGGGGTCAAGAGAACTACCAGGGCATAGTGCACACTGAGACCCATACGAGATATCTAAGCCCAACCACCACTTTACTGCAATATGGAACTCCTCTGGTTCAAGATGGAAGCCTAGAAAGCCATGATGCAGCATGCTTGGCTGAAACTGAATATAGACGTGCTTTATCAGCAGGTGAGGACTTTTCCATAAGTTGCTGGAATTGAAAGCTATCCAGTTTCAAAGAAAAACCATTCTTGTAGGATTAGGTCTTAACTGATTGTTATCACGCGCACCGCACGTGACAATACAATACATTATTGGTACCACATCTCCCTTTCCCACGCGCACCGCACGTGACAATACATTACACCACATCTCCCTTCCCCCGAAGTCAAATATTCGTTCTTTTCTTTCTCCGTCGTCATTTCATACACTCTATCGCTTCTGTCTCTTCTTTGCCCGCCTGCTTTCCCACACATACACTCTCTGATACTAGTATACGCTACTCCTTGCGTTCTCCCTCGCTCCTTCCCTCTTGTAGGGTGGCTCTCGCTCTTTCCCTCTTGTAGGGCGGCTCTCGCTCTTTTCCTCTTGTAGGGCGGCTCTCGCTCTTTCCCTCTTGTAGGGCGGCTCTCGCTCTTTCCCTCTGGTAGGGCGGCTCTCGCTCTTTCCCTCTTGTAGGGCGGCTCTCGCTCTTTCCCTCTTGTAGGGCGGCTCTCGCTCTTTCCCTCTGGTAGGGCGGCTCTCGCTCTTTCCCTCTGGTAGGGCAGCTCTCGCTCTTTCCCTCTGGTAGGGCGGCTCTCGCTCTTTCCCTCTGGTAGGGCGGCACTCGCTCTTTTTCTCCTCCCCGGCGGCAGGACTTTTCCTCCCCGGCGGCAGGACTCTCTCCTCCCCGGCGGCAGGACTTTTCCTCCCTGTCAGATGCCTTAACACCTCACCTACAGCTAGTGGTCTAACGTCTGACGGGCAACCATCTTTAAGCTTGTTCAAGGCACTGAGACTACCACCAGCCAAAAATATTGACATTTCTCTAGGAGCTTTTCCAGAGGCCAAAAGGTTGACAACACCCCTGAGAAGTGAATAAATGGATGTGGGCAAAGTAATAGCAGCTGCATCTAACAAGTGCTGTACCCGTAAACCAGAAGGCCCTGCAGCTGTACTTTTTGGAAATGATTTCAGGACATAGGAAATGTCAAAGTCCTCTGGTACTAATAACGGTTCCAGAGCTAACTCAGCAGTGTTGAATGATGGAAGGGGTCGGATATTTTGCCTGGAGCATTTGCCACGTTGAATCATTGTTAGGAGCTAAGCCAGCTGATACTAAAATGTGACTAGCTTTAGCATACATACCATCTTGGGCAAGTGATAGTGCATGATCCACCAGATGATCGAAGTTAGTCTTACAAGGACCAGAATGGTAAGTTAGTAAATCTAGATATATATCGATAGTATGTTTAAGAGTTTTAGATTTAATCTAGCTTATCATGGTTAATGATAAACCATGTTAAACCATAAGTGTTATTTCTACACTGAGATATTCACAATACATGTAGTATCATTAAAATCATAACAATGACTTTTAATAAACCATTACTAGTTAGTAAATCTATATCTATATGGATAGTATGTTTAAGAGTTGTAGATTTAATCTATCCTCTCATGGTTTATCATAAACTATGTTAAACCATAAGTGTTATTTCTAAATTGAGATATTCACATTACATGTAGAATCATAATAACGACATTAAATAATTACACCATTACTAGTTAGTAAATCGAAATCTATATGGATAGTATGTTTAAGAGTTTTAGATTTAATCTAGCATATCTTTATGATAAACCATGTTAAACCATAAGTGTTATCTGTACATGTTCATGTACTCTTGTGTTTTAATATTTGTAGTATCATTAAAATCATAACAACTGCATTTAATAATTAAACCATTACTAGTTTGTAAGTTTAGATCTATATGGATAGTATTATTAAGAGTTTTAGACTTAATCTACCATTGAATGGTTTATGATAAACCATGATAAATCATAAGTTTTATTTCTACACTGACAATACGTGTAGTATCATTAAAATCATAATAACGACTTTTAATAATTAAACCATTACTCGTTAGTAAATCTAGATCTATATGGATGTAATGTTTAATTGCTTTAGATTTAATCTAGCATATCATGGTTTAACATAAACCATGTTAAACCATAAGTGTTATGGAGATATTCACATTTCATGTAATATACCTGCGTCTGGATCAACATGTTAGACAGAAGAAGTGTTGTTCGTGTAATGGAAAGTTTGCGCGTTTGTAAGTCGTGTGCATGTGTGAAAAGGCTCCAGCCATGTTCGAACTGTCTCCCGATGAAGCATGTTGGTTGTTCTAATTCAAGCGCATCGTTAACTATAGCAGATACGGAATCGTCGTTTTCATCGGCGAAGTCAATGGCTTCTGCTCCACCTAGTGACATCGCTCCTTCACCACATTCATTGGCTCCACCACAACCATCAATGAATTCATTGTCGTCATCCCTGCCCTTGCTGCCACCTCAACCCCCACGGCCACCACCGCAACCACCTCCACCGCAGCGGTTCATTTCTAAAGGCAAACCCTGCATTGTCCAAGGCTGTTTAGCCTCGTCCCCAGGCCCTGTTTTATTAAAGTTACGGGGGGGGGGAAAACAGTAACTTTAATAAAACAGGGCCTGGGGACGAGGCTAAAGGCTGTTCTGAGTGTATAGCCCCCACTATGTGGCATGTACACATGGCCAAACATGCAAAAGGCCTTTTTGGTGGGGAAGTGCCTATTACATGGTTGCAGGAACACCGGTTGCATATTTGTGACATGTGCTCGGACCTTGTTGCTATTTCCCAGTTTCCCATCCATCAGCGGTCTTGTGTAGCCAATCATCTAAACAACATTGGTTTGGAGACTCCATTGGTAGACTCACAGTCTCAGCCAGTTGAACTTCCCTCATTTGAAGATATCTGCAGTCTCAGATGTCCCACGATGCGATTTATTCCACATAGAGCAAAGCCATCATTCGCCCGTGTTCTGTCCTCCGTGTTATTTGACATCATTTTACAGAATTCAGTAGCTGCGTGGAAGAAGTTGTTCATGTTGCCTAAATGTGTCCTCCCTACTGCAAAACGTGCTGGTCGCCACAACCACCCTGTTTCCATTGAGCTGCTGTGCGACCTCTGGTCCAAAGGTCACCTGTGTCAGTTGTGGCAGCGTGCTATGTCACGTGGATCATCCCCCAGATCCTTGGTTGGTAGCAAGAAGGACATGGGCTTGCTGCAGGTGTCTCAGGCTGTGTTCTTTGCACAAGATGGTTTGTTTGATAAAGCATTTAATGTATTGGTTTCCCAAGGTATTGCTCCTAACTGTGAGGAAACTTGGAACCTTCTGGTGTCCAAGCATCCTAAAAATTATTGTCTATCTGTTCCTGTTTTACCTCAGAGTGATGTCTCCTTACCTACCAGCTTAAAACTTATGGCAATATTGCGTTCCTTTCCCAAGCTGTCTGCCGCTGGCCCCTCTGATCTTTGCATTCAGCATTTAATTGATGCAGCTGAGGTTCCTTTGCAAACACCTATCCTCCTGTTGTTGAGGAAAGTCATTAATATCCTAGCTAGTGGAAAAACTCCTGCTGATGTCTCAATCTTTCTTGCTGGTGACAATTTAACAGCCTTACAGAAATCTAAACCGGATTGCCCCTTAGATGTTCGCCCAATTGCTGTGGGAGAGGCTCTTCGCCGCTTAGTAGGGAAGTGTCTGTGTTCCATGTTGAAAGATAAAGCTGCTGAGTTCTTTGATCCACTCCAGCGGGGTGGTGCTTGTGCAGCTGGTACTGAGAAAATTGCTCACGGTCTTAGGGACTGCATCGATGAGAATTGGCAAGTTGAAGGCTTCCCGATACTGAAGATAGACTTGGTGAATGCCTTTAATTTAGTAAACCGTCAAGCTCTGCTGTCTGAATGCAGCACACACTTCCAGGAGCTACTCCCATGGGTTAGTTGGTGTTATTGCCGGCACCCTGTTCTATGGCACACTTTGGGCAATTTAACATCTCAATCTGGTGTACAGCAAGGAGACCCATTAGGCCCCTTGCTTTTCTCCCTAGTTCTTAATGTTGTGATCGCTACTCATCCTGACTGCTGCGATCTGTGCTATCATGTGTGGTACCTTGATGTCGGTGGTCTTGCGGGCCCAAGTTCACATGTTAGGAAAGCACTCAGCTTGCTCATTGAGCTTGGTCCCCCACTTGGCCTTCACGTGAACCACAAGAAGTGTGAGGTTTTTAGCAGTGGGTGTTTGACTCATTTCCCAATGGAGATGAAACAGTCTAGCAAACCCAATCTTGAGATCTTGGGAATACCTATTGGTGACTCTGTCTTTTGTAGGGCTGTCCAGGAGAGGAAAAGGTCTGAGGCAGGTGTTCTACTTAAGAGACTGGACGATGTTGGTCAAATCGACCCCCAAGTGGCTCTTGTACTCCTCTGGCTTTGTGGTGGTTACTGTAAGCTTGTCCATCTTGCTCATGCCGTACCCCCTTCTTTCTCTCAGTCTGTTCTGCAGTTATTTGATCAAGATGTTCAAAAATGTTTCACTTCTTGCACAGGTGTGCATCCATCCATTGCTGCGTGGAAGCAGGCCCAGCTGAGCCTCAGCTGAGGAGGCCTTGGGCTGCGTTCCCTGTCTCATCATGCACCAGCAGCCTTTATTGCATTGTTATGTTTCTCTGGCCTGGGTTCAAATTCTCATGTACACCTCCTCCAGTCCTTGGAGATATTTAATTCTTCAGTTCATCAGTCAGACATCATGCAGATCGGATCAGTACTGGAAAAGTTACCTTCTCAGAAGAATCTTGGACGATAATTTATTCAGAATTCTCCAGGGTTCACTGTCGATTGCTGACAGAGCTCGACTTTTATCAGCATCCTCCCCACATGCTTCCTCATGGCTGACGTTATTCCATCTGAAGGTCAAGGCTTACATTTAGACCCTCCATTATTTCAGACAGCACTGAAGTGGTGGTTAGGGCTTGACACAGCTGAGGGTTCTGTTTCCGCACTCTGCCCAGATAAAATGTTGGATCCCCTAGGGCATCATGCCACTACTTGTAAGCGGGGTGGGGATGTGGTATTCCGCCACAACAGGTTGAGGGACATATTGGCAGAAACATGTAGGCGAGCCCACTTTAGTGTACAAGTAGAAGCTGGCTGCAACCTTACACCAGATCACAGCCACTCTCGTCCTGCAGATGTCCTCATTTCCAACTGGGCTCTGGGGAAAATGGCAGCCTGCGACATATCAGTTACCTCTCCGCTGAACTCAAACATTATGTCTGAAGCGGGAGTAACTGCTGGAGCAGCTGCGCAAGCCACTGAGCTCAGAAAGCATGAGGCCAACGATGTGAAGTGCAGCGAGTTAGGTTGGTTATGTATCCCTCTTGTGTATGTCAAGGCCCAAATCTGCCGTTCTATCAGAGCTGTATGGCCGGCTCAATCTGAACCTAGTAAGGGCTAATGTAAGGGCTATAATGTCCAGATATTGCCCTCAAGATTGTTTCTGATGTGTTATTTAGTTTTGGTCATGCTCTCGTGTATTTGTATGTCCTAAATTGTATCTTGTATCATAATAAATAATAAAAATACTTACCAATAATAATAATGACATTTAATACTGAAATTATTAGTAGTTGGTAAATCTGGATTAATATAGATAGTACGTTTAAGTGTTTTAGATTTAATCTAGCATATCGTCGTTTATCATAAACCATGTTAAAACATAAGTGCTATTTCTCCATTGAGATATTTACATTACATGTAGTATTATTAAAATCATTGTAGCGACGATTTATATTATTAAACTATTCTCACTTAGTCAATCTACATCTATATGGATAGTATGTGTAAATGTTTTAAATTTAATCTAGCATATCATGGTTTATCACAAACCATGTTAAAACATAAGTGTTATTTCTACATTCAGATATTCACATTACATGTAGTATCGTTAAAATCATAATAACGACATTGAATAAACTAGTTAGTAAATCTAGATCTATATGGATAGAATGTTTAAGAGTTTTAGATTTAATCTAGCATATCAAGGTTTATGATAACTATAAGTGTTATTTCTACATTGAGATATTCACATTACATGTAGTGCCGTTAAAATCATAATGACAATTAATAATTAAACTATTACTATTTATTAAATCTAGATCTATATGGATAGTATGTTGAAGTGTTTTAGATTTAATCTAGCATATAATGGTTTATCATAAAACATTAATGTTATTTCTACATTGAGATATTAACATGGTATATCATTAACCATTCAATGGTAGATTAAATCTAATACTCTCAAAAATACCATCTACATAGATCTAGATTTACTAACTAGTAATGGTTTATGTATTAAAAGTAGTTATTATGATTTTAATGACACTACATGTATTGTGAATATATCAGAGTAGAAATAACAATTATGGTTTAACACGGTCTATCATAAGCGGTGAATATGCTACGTTAAATCTAAAACTCTTACACATACTATCCATATAGATCTAGATTTACTAACTAGTTATTAAAAGTCATTATTATGATTTTAGTGATACTACATGTATTGTGAATATCTCAGTTAGAAATAACACATGGTTTAACATGGTTTATCATAAACTATTCAATGGTAGATTAAACTTAATACTCTCAAAAATACTATCCACTTAGATCTAGATTAAGAACTAGTAATGGTTTAATTATGATACTACATGCATTGTGAATATCTCTGTGTAGAAATAACTTATGCTTTAACATGGTTTATCATAAACCATTCAATGGTAGATTAAATTTGGTACATTAAATTTAATACTACACTATCCACTTAGATCTAGATTAAGAACTAGTAATGGTTGAATTATTAAAAGTCGTTATTATGATTTTAATGATACAACATGTATTGTGAATATCTCACTGTAGAAAAACACTTATGGTTTAACATCGTTTATCATAAGCAATGAATATGCTACATTAAATCTAAAACTCTTGAACATACTATCCATATAGATCTAGATTTATTAAGTAGTAATGGTTTAATTATTAAAAGTCGTTATTATGATTTTAATGATACAATAAACCATGAACACGCAAGATTAAATCTAAAACTAATTGACATAATATCTTCATAGATCCCATGTTTCTTTTATATGATATATATTTAGTAGCTTCTGTAGTAGTTTGTGTGTGTTTTGTGTGTTATTATAATCTCTCCCTGTTTCCTTTCAGAGAAACTTGTTGATTTCAATGACCTTTCGCAATCCATCCTAAGCAGCACTTTAAAAATCTCTCTTGGAATTAATGATCCAGCCTGGACACAAGCTCAGTTTTCCTATAAAGCTCGGCGGCCTTGGTATTCACAGTGCATGTCAGCTTGCACCTTCAGCCTACCTGGCTTCAGCTGCTGGCACCTCTGATACATTGAATAGCATGCTACCAGCATCTCTACACAATGCCTCCATCCCTGATGTTGAGTCTGGACTTTCCCACTGGTCCAAAGGAAACAACTCAGCCCCACCTGTACCTCCTGCTTCTAGTTTTCAAAAAGCTTGGGATCTACCAAAAATGCAGTTGGTAGCTCAAGGTCTGCTGGCCAATGCTGATAGTCCATCTTCCCGTGCTCGGTTTCTTGCTGCATCCACACCAGAGTCAGGAAAATGGATAAATGCTTTCCCTATATCCTCCATAGGCCTGAGAATGGATAACTCCACCATCCGAATTGCAGTTGGACTCGATCAGACTTGGTGTTCCCTTGTGCCATTCACACACTTGCCGCCATTGTGGTTCTCACGTGAATGACCTTGCTACTCATGGCCTTAGCTGTAGATGGAGTGAAGGTCGCCACTCCAGGCATTCTAGCTTAAACGACATCATCCACAGAGCACTGTCAGCTGCAAAAATACCTGCTCGTTTGGAGCCTTCTGGAGTAGCTAGATCTGATGGTAAAAGGCCAGATAGAATTTCAATGGTTCCCTGTAAAGAGGGGAAACTCCTTGTGTGGGATGCTACATGCAGAGACACCTTGGCACCATCACATCTCTCCACTGCGGAAAGAGGCCCAGAGGCTGAATCTCAAAAGAGGGAGAAGTATTCCTCTCTTGGAGCAAGGTACATCTTTGTTCCCATAGCATGTGAGTCTCTTGGTGTGTTTGGTGCTGAAACATTGTCCTTTCTTAAGGACCTTGGCCATCGTCTGCACCAAACCACTGGAGACTCACAATCCTACCAGTTCTTACTCCAGCACCTTTCTGTGGCAATCCAGAGAGGAAATTCCACCTCCGTCTTGGGAACATTAAGTTCCTTTGATGGTTTAGATGACTTTTAGTTCTGTGTGTGAGTGATCGAGTGTGTTAGTGTGCCAGTACATTGTATATGTTAGGTTGTTTTGTTGTTAGCCATATATGTTAGTTTATTTATTATTATATATAATACATATTGGATTGATACAGTACGAACGTGACACAGACACATGATATGCACAAAACAAGTTGCTAGCCTACTGAAGCTCAGGAGGAGGTATGGACCTGGACAGGATCGCGGTGGCATTGGCCCTGACAAGATTCATGCTCAACCTCCCGTACAGCTCATGGATGACCACTGACTTTGACTTTAGCCAAACGGGACCCAAGTTTAGAAAAGAAATCCCTAGCCGTCAAACCCCATGCCCCATAAGACTCCGCAACAACCGGGACACATACCCAACCCAAACCAGCACACTTGCCCGTGTTGGTTTATTTTTTATAATCATTGTTATTATTATTATTATTATTACAGTTCTATTTAAATATCAGATACATAATATAGCAAGCATGTAACACAAAAACAGTTCAAAGGGGCTCGATCCTACTAAGGATGGCCGATGCCACTGATTTTACAAGGCAGGTGTTAAGTCTGTCATACAGGTCATGAATGACGACAGACTTTGGCTTGGAGCAGGTGATTGCTAGCCGCGATGCCAACTGAGCAAAACTCTTCACAGCCTCTTGACCCCACGCACCATAGGTCTCAACAACCAAAGGGATACAAGCCCATCCTAAATCCTCACACTTGCCATCATTGCGGTTATGCTTCCTTATCTCAGAGGCCTCAGCAGCTACTCCTGAAGATACTCCCGCTTCCGACAAATTAAGTGAATTAAGCGGTGAAGTAACTGAAAAGTCAAAAGCTACAGGCTTGCCTTGTGACCAGTTGTGGACAAGAACATCCGCCGGTCTTGTGTGGTCATGATCTGGAGTTAGGTTATTTCCTACTTCAACTTTGACACTTAGGTGTGCCAAACGACAAGAATCAGCAAAAACATCCCTCAACAAGTTATGACGATGTACAACATCTCCCCCTCGTTTGCATGTGGTAGCATGGTGGCCTAGGGGATCTAGGATGGAATCTGGGCAAAGGGAACACTGTGAGCCACCTGAAGTGTCTAAGCCAAGCCACCATTTGAGAGCAACATGGTACTGGTTTGGCTCAAAGTGGAGGCCTAGACCTTCTGAGGGGACAACTGAAAGCCACGAGGAAGAATGAGGGGCAGAGATGGATAGAAGGCGTGCCCTATCCGCCACTGATGACACGTTGAAAAGGGCATGGAATTGAAAATCATCCAATTTTGAGGATAGAGCCCTTTGCCTCAAAGGGGAAGTTAAGATGGAATCCAGAGAAATTAAATCAGAAGGAGCAACACAAGTGTTAAATATCTCAACTGCATGGGCAAGGTGGGTGTGTGATTGGTGGCATATAAATTACAATTACAAGTACACATATACGCCACTTATGATTATTATGCAATAAACACAACGTAACTAATAATGGTAACACACTATCTAACAGGTGTCTTGAAAGGACAGCAATTATTATTATTATTATTATTATTATTATAGACAATAAACACATTATATGTGAAAGTTAGGTATAGGTCTATGGCGGAGGAGCTATCCTAGAAAGGACAGCTGTGGCATTGGCACAGACCAGGTTGAGATTCAGCCGACCATAGATCTCGTTGAGTACGATGGATTTTGGCCGGCATGCGGAGGTGGCAAGCTGGAGGCTACCGAGGAGATGATGGTAGTGGCTTCCTTTCTCCAAGCCCCATAGGTTTCCACTACCATAGGGACACAAACCCACCCTAGATCTGAACATTTAGGGTCATTTGCTTGGTGCTTTCTAGCCTCGGTGACCTGGGCAGCAGCTGTGGCCGATACTCCCGCTTCCAACAAAGTGACAGGATTAAGCGGTGAGGTGATGGACACATCTAATGCTGCAGTTCTGCCCAAGAACCAGTTGGGAAGATGTCAAGATGTCATTATTATTATTATTATTTATTTTTTTCCTTTGACAAAAAAAAAAAAACAGTGGTGAGAGCAAAAAAAAACTAATGGTTTAATTATTAAAAGTCGTTATTTTGATCTTAATGATAGTACATGTATTGTCAAAGTAGAAGTAACACTTATGGTTTAGCATGGTTTATGATTTTAATGATAGTACATGTATTGTGACAACCTCAAAGTAGAAATGGTTTAACATGGTTTATCATAAACCACGGACATGCTAGATTAAATCTAAAACTTTTAAACATACTATCCTTATAGATCTAGATTTACTAACAACTAATGGTTTAATTATAATGATTTTCATGATACTTGTATTGGTAATATCTCAAAGTAAAAATACGTATGAGGGTAGTATGTTTAAAACATTTATATTCAATGTAGTATACTCTTGGTTTATGATAAACCTGTCAATCCATAAGCCTACTTTGAAATATTCACATTACATGTAATATCATTAAAATCGTAATAATGACTTTTAATTAATAAACCATTACTAGTTAGATCCATAAGGATAGTATGTTTAATTAAGGGTTTTGGATTTAATGTAGCATACTCATGGTTTATAATAAACCATGTTAAACCATTTGTGCTATCTCTTGAGATATTCACAATACATTAATATCATAATAACGACTTTTAATATATAAATCATCGTCACAATACATTAAAATCATAATAACGACTTTTAATACATAAACCATTACCAGTTATTAAATCTAGATCCATATGTTTATCATTAGGACAATGGAGTCTACCAGTATTGTGGATGTATAGAAGGGCTTCTTTTGACACAAGGTTGTTTCATGCACATATACTAGTAATGACCAAGATGAGGCTGTGCCCGTCAAATACACATAACTGAGCTTTGCAGCAAATTGAAGGCAAGTCGGAATCTCAACCACATGATGTTTTTAAAAGCTAAATACAAATCATTATAATTATAATGATTAGGTAATTTAACGTTATGTGCTTGTTTATCTGTATTGTACAAGTTTTTGTCTGTATATAAATTATATTATAATATATATAATTATAATTATAATTATAATTATAATTATTATAATATATATATGTATATACCTGGTAGGCCAGGCGCTTAGAGCTTGTTGTGGCTTGAGGTTTAAGGCCACCCATGAGGAGAGAAAATGAGTTGATTAAAATAGGTGTGTTCAACTTCACACGTGTTTCCTCTTTTCCTCATTTTCATAGCTACAATAAAAAGGGTCAGTAACAAGGATTAAAAACATTTACATCCAAATATGCCTGTTTGAACTACCGTAACTCCCTCTAAAGCCATCTGCTGCAATTTCCAATTGAGCACCTTTCTGGATATTCATTTCAAGTCCACTCATTACCTCCTCACCTGTCATGGGTTCAAATGATGCAGTGAGGATCTGTGGACACATTGTGGCATACTTCTGACTTTCTATGTATATGAGAGCACATGCCCAAGTAACCTCAACAGTAAAGTGTGCCCCGCAAGCACAATTTAGTGGGGCGAATGCAGGGCTCCAGGCCTCCAGCCGTAACGTAAAGCCAAGGTGCTTTATGGCCATATTCTTCAAGTGGTAGAACTGAAAACTAGGTGGAGGCACCTTTTTCTTGAGAAAGGTCCATGGCAGTGCAAGAGCGTGTGGTGTGGAAACAGTGTTCATTTTGGATCCAAAAAATATATAATCGGTAACAACAATATTAATATTTTTTTAAAATATTACACTAAATTAATGCCGGTAACATCTCGCCATCGAAAAAGGAGCAAGATCACAGTTTAAAGATCACCAGCTTTTGGGAAAAGATTACCGGTATTCAGTGAAAAGCAGCACTTGTAAGTGGTAGCGGTGCACGAAGATTACATTTAATAGGCTTACCGGCTAGATATCTGTGCATGAGGATTGTCTGAACGAAAATGGATTCTTTTGCGTAGATCGCTTAGGAATGGCGTAGATTGCTTATGAATGGCATAGATTATGAAGTACCAGTGGTTTAATTAAGTCTCATAAGGCTAGAACATCTGTTGAAGTAAATCCATAGTGGCCAATACATGTACTCAGAGTACGCATGTACAGTTTACATTTCGCTTGCAAGCATAAAATGACATTTGTAATCTGTAAAAAACCATATATTATATAAATATATAATTTTATTTTTCTTTTTTTGACAGGTTGGCAGCCTTGACAGTATACATGTATAATACATAAGTCAACGCACATAGAAAGGTCAAGTAGACCAATAAGCCGTATGCCATATCCGTAATTTCCTACACCCTCATTCAATAGAAATTAAACCTATTACACATGAATAGTTTGTGCAGCACACACTAAAGGCCACTAAACCAGATACTATACTTTTGGTAATTTCCTTCAACACTGCATGTACTTTTAACTACTGAACTATTATTTTAATATGGTACTGATCATAATTATACTAGGCCTATACGCATGATGCCTACTGATTTGGAGAACCTTTTGGATAAGAAAAGTGGCAAAGATTTTGTGGTAAGTGGATTTTATTGGGATCATATCAGCAGATGTAAATGAATCATATACAATAGGGTAAAATGATTGTCCTTTCGGATTCAGTTGCGGATGGCAGTTTTCTTGTTCACCATTTCATTTCACAAGCAACTAAAGGTACAAGTATGTAATTTTGGATATGTAGTTTTGATCACTATAGGTTTCTGTCAATTTCACAGATGGGCATCTAGTATGTTTGGTATCTTTAGCCCATGCATTTGTTCATTACAACATAACAGGGATGAAGCTTGTATGTTGACATATTATCACAGCTATTTGCAGCTGTTATCAGCAGTAATATTCTAGGGAAGTAATTTGCATAGACACCAACAGGCTGGTAAGATGAAGTTCATTGATTGCCTCACAAAATCATTTGAAGATAAGGAAGGAGTTGAACACACTTCACATCATCATCACATTACATATTCAACTGCCTCAGACAGGTACAGGTATATGAGTGATAATAATACAATGGTGTTTCAATTTATTGTACATTGTTGTTATCCACATTTTGCGGTCAGGCGTTCATTCTTATCAGACCTGCGCCATACAATTTGTCTTTGTGTGAAAGAGCTGAAGATAAAATATCCTGACACCCCAGTCTGCCTTATAGTGGATGATTTCAGCCTTCTGTTGAGCTTTGGACTAAAAATACATGAATTGGTTGATTTCATTCATTTCTGTCACTTCCTATTGTGTTCTTCTACTGGGTTTTGTCAGGTTAGTTTTTTTCTTTTCATTTTTAGTAAAATTTCAATTACCAAATTGGCACTGTTCCAGATGTATTCTATTACAGGTAAATACATATTCAGTCCTTTTTGTTCTTAACAAGCATTTTGATGGGATGACCAACACCTGGCCATCCAGTACGATTTCTTAAAAACCATAACCATTGATACTGGTCCCTGAAGTATCCATACCTGTATTTGTTTGCAGCAAGGTGGTAATCATTAAATGACTGTAGTATGTTAATTATACCTATTATATTCCCTTATTGGTTTTTCTATGCAAAACTGTGGCTATGTTATGTTTCATGATTTGTTTGATGATGGATTGATATAGGTTGTTCTACATTTAACTACAAACCCTAAATCATGTATGATACCTAGATGTTTATCAACAGGAGAAATGCTGATACCAAGCTGCTATTAGCAGGGACCTCTCATGTGTGAAGTCTAAATTTTGCCCAAAATCTTTGCTACATGTCAAATCAGGACCGCTCATTTCAGCACTTAGTAAGGGCTACCCAAATGTGAGATCTTTAACTGCAGCCGTTTTCATTATTTGGCTTCAAATCATCATTTGTTTACCCATCACTTTAATATAATACTAAATTTTTGTAAAGAAATATGGTGACAATCCTGACCCCATGATTATATATGTATTTCAAAATAGTTCAAGTTTTGGTTCAAGCTCGAGTTGCATGTGCCACACATTAACGTACTTATAAATAAGCTTGCTTTACCATTTTTTAAAAATAGCGTTGTAAATTAAAATACAAATCTTAAAAAGCTTTTGGTTTCATCTTTCATGTACTTTTACCTCATCATGTTTTTCCATCTTTCGATCTTGGTGCCTTATCATGCTGCTGGTAATATATTGATAACCCAGTGGTTGAAATTGCACATACATTGAATCAGAAATTTGAAGTGCATGAGGTATCTTGTAACTGTTTGGATAGTTGACTTACTATAAATTTGCAGCTCAGGTCACACAACCATATATAGCTGGTGTTAATCAATGAATCTTTGTAATGTCGACACATATAAATTCATTTAAATACAATTAACCTGCCAAAAGTTGGAAGACTTTGGTACCATAGACTTGGGGCATTGGGACTCACTGAGCACTATAACCATAATGATGTGTGACTAGTAAATGTCAGCCTATACATTCAAGTACATCTTTGAACAACAGTTTTTGAACTCTGTGATACATCAATGATCTGACTTGCATAAATCAAGATCATCACAACATTCACTCATGTTTATGAAAAGAGATGAAGCATGGTGTCTCTTCAACTAAATATTGCCTGGTTTCAGACTTTATATTCCATAATCAATCTATCCCTCTCCCGGCTCATCTAGGGAGCTGGATACTTCATTGTCACAGTCCATAATGACGAAGACTGTCATGATGAGGAGGAGCAGTTACTTAAAGCACACACTATACATTCCTGTGACCTAAACATACATGTCGAGGGCTTAAGTACTGGCTATTCTCAAGAGGTGCATGGAGAGGTGAGCTACATGTGCTTAAGTAGTCAGCGCATGCAACATCACTTTGTTTTAAAGCAGCAATAGGCTAAAAATATGAGATTAAAAGGGTAGTGTGTGTAGGAAAGTGTTGTAGTACACAAGCTAACCATTGTGTTACATTGTATATGATGTACAAAATCACCCTTCTGGTTTTTTTTTTCTTTCAATTTTATCACTCTAAAAATTTTACATTGAAAAACAGTATATCTACGCAACAGTACAACCTTTTCCTTTCACATTTTGTGCACTTGTTCCCACATCATCTCTTGATGTGGAAAACGATTTGCTCAATTATTTTTCACGCTGTCAATGCAAAAATTGCTAACTCAATTGGGTTAGAATTCCACATTTCTCCACGTATGAGTGCTTAACAATGTGTCAAATTCGGGATACCTTTACCTATTGATATGTTGCCATTACAGTTGAGCAAGCTATGTATACGTTTTCCTGTTGATTCACGCCAATGATATCCACCTCCCCACACTGAGCGGGACACAATTTGCCAAATCATTGGCAACAAATTTAGTGGGAAACCTTTATGTGCATGTATTTTGTTCGAATAGAACAAATTAATAGGTCAAAGACTCCTCTGTTGATATCCTGAATTTGACACATATTCAACACTCGTACATGGAGCAATGTGGCATTCTGGGTTGCATTGACGGCATGGAAAATGATTAGAGCACCGATTCAATCGTTCTCCACACAGATAGATGATGTGGGAACAAGTGTACAACATTTGAAAGGACAAGGTTGTAACATTATGAAGATATACTGCGTAGAATGTTTATAGTTAGATTTAAGAAGCCAAAAGGGTGTGTTTTTTATCTACACATTTTAATAGGCAAAGTATAGTTCAAAAAGCAGCAACATAAACATAATTAACACCTTTGTACTCCAATCTTATGTGGTATTCATCTCGTGTTCCTCAGTGTTGATGCAACAATGATTAGTTCAGCATTTTGTTATCTGTGAATTCACTCCAATTATTTTGGCAATGATGATTCTTTGATAGGAATCTAAGATGTAAAAAAATCATCGTTTTGTATACTAGGGAAGAGGGTGTGGTAGCAGGCAAACATCACAAACAGATTAAACATGCAACAACCAAGTATGGTCTTGTATTTGGAATAAATATTAAAATTGAGTTTTGATGATAACAGTATAACATGTATATATACCATGGAGAGTATTACATACCATTGGGATGTTATAGTGGCTAGAGGTAGTATCCATCTTTTCCTCTTTGTAGATTTATCTTTCATTAACATTTTTCCAGTCTACATTAGCATTTAGTCCTACTTTTTGTATGTGTGCATTTTTTATAACCTGATCTTTCAGTGCTATGGAATATGATATATCAAATGTGTTATGACCAACATAGCTCATCGTTGAATGGCGGAACCCTGAACAGTCATCACCCAAGGTGGCACAGAGTAGAGAGCTTATGCAATTCCGCTTGTCAGAAAAGTGTGTTCATTTATTTGCAAAAGGAACTTCAAATGCTGTGCTTTGATCTATATTTGTGGTTAAACTTTTTTTTTTTTTTTTTTTTTTTTGCAAATCTTCATGTAGTATAAAACCATTTAATGGAAGAGTTTTTAATTGGACAATGGTAAGGTTTTTTTTTAAGGGGCTTGAATAATGGCAACCTGTGCATGTGATGTTATAAATTGTCAGGTATGTATGTATAGTTTATGATCGAATTTTGGATTCTGTAATTGAAGGAAACAACCTTGGACATTCATATTGACTAGTATAAAACATGTTATCATTTCCCATCTACATAGATCTGTAAATCTTTTGTGTCCCCATCTGTCCAGTGCAAACTGTGAGGTTGAGCTTATTAGTGTAGTCTTGGCCACACATTAGTCAATGTGCAGTGTCTGTTAACATAAAGACCAAACATGGAGATAATTTTATTTTATATACTGAAGATGCAAAATTCAGCGTCTCAAATGAAGTCAACTACATTGTACAATGTTGATACTACAAAACAAATCTCTATACGCACACTATTGATAACTATCATTACTAGTGGCCAATCATTTCCCTCCTAAGAGTTTCTCTAACTGTTTTTCATACTGAGAAACTACTTTACTGTTTAAAAAAAGTATGTGACCACTTGGGAGAAACTGGTGAAGTATTGCTGTAACTTTATCCCCTTTGAGTAGAATCTGAGAATCAATTTAAAGTTGCTTTCTCAATACTACATCAGATATGTGACAACAAAACCTCACTTCAGCAGTTCTTTGTTCACCTGCTACAACATGTACTTGTATCAGTCTCACTAAAACAGCAAGGATAGATTCTGCCTGCAGTCTGTTTTCATCCAACTCACAGATCATTACATACGCACAGCTGCATTTATAGAATAATGTCAAGCAATGCATCTGCATATTATGTAATACCTATCAGTTACTTGCCACACAACTGCTTTAGAGCTTAGAAATGGATCACCAGGTGATAACCTACATCGTTGCATAAACGAAGCGGTTGGGGGAAAAAAAAAAAAAAAACACAAACCTTAAGAATCCCTTATCTGATGAAATGCTGAAACCACACGATAAAATAATGCACTTACAAAGGCACAGGTTGCTTACCCTTCGGTACCATCGGCATCTCTACAAGCTAACCTAAACCCAAATTCTGTTTGCACGCGGCAAGCAACTTGCATTAGCTGGTCTTTTCTTACGCTTCGTAGGGATTCGTTCTGAGCTCCCTATGTGCAATTTGGGTTTAAATAAATAAATGATTCTAAATTTTCACCTCAATTATCGTTTGCTGCAAGTCATCTCCAAAGACTGCTGAGTGTAGCATTCTACATGGTGTTGAGACAACTGTATGACAGAGAAAGGCTAAAACCATTTTTGTTATTATTATTAATAAATGGCACTGGGAACGAGTACTTACGTATTACATAAAAACCCACCTGATAAGAACGCTATTATAACCGGGACATGGATTCAGAAAGGTACCGTAGGCTACCGAAAGTAAGTACTGGCTCATGGGATCCTATCAAGCGTAAGAATGTAATTCGTCTTGAAAAGGTTGAACTTCACCTGCATGGCGACGGGGCTTGTCGCTTGAGTACTTTGTTCGAACTAAGCACGTAAGTTTTAATACCTAGCTTAGACCTGGAGTGTATGATGTTAGAAAAATTGATACAATAAAGTTGTAAAGGCACAGGCATAGGCCCCTAGATTACAAGAGTATAATAACTAACTAATAGGCGTGTTTGGTGCAGCAGATTTAACGTACCAACCTCTGAAGACCTAATTAGAAAGGGATATACATTTAGACCGCGATTGTCCCATAGGTGCCACCCAAACGGCAATAACTTTCCCGCAGATCCAGATCTATTCAAGCCGTACGTTTGTTGTACCGGGAAGCAACCATCGCTCGCGGACTTCCTTAAAGTGTTTCCAAATATCATCAAAATCATAAGGTACATGTATCTAGTAGTACTAGCTTGAATACCATTTTGTGGCAAATCGATGTAAAAGTAAAAGTCTACTACATTGACTTCGTTAGCACAAAAGAAAATCTCAAAAGGATTGCGTTCGAATTCTGCGAGGATTGCTATAACAACAACGTTATATATGCAGAATACAGGTACTGGCCTTTTGCTGGAGTTGATAACAATCTTAGCCCAGAAGACTTCGTTGGAGCTATTTCGGATGGCCTGTATGAAGGTCAGGGAAAATTTAAAGTAAAAGTCAGACAAATCCTGTGCTTCATGAGACACAAACCAGGTTAGCATAGACGTTAGTAGCAGCAATCTAGTTTATAATCTGTGAATTAATTGTGTAGAGGAGGCCATGAAAATAGTGGAATTGGCCATGCAATATCAATCAAGAGGAGTGGTGGCAGTTGACATTGCTGGAGATGAAACCCTACCAATGGATCAAAGGTTCATAGATGCATTCCAGATGGCCAAACAAAAAGGACTTCACATCACAGCACATGCCGGAGAATCTGGGCCAGCTGCCAATGTTAAGGAGGTAATAGCAACTTTTTTATCCACTACGTTTATATCACTATACTGAATGAATTTCAGGCCATTGAAAAACTTGGTGCAGAAAGGATTGGGCATGGTTACCATGTTATTGAGGATCAAATTGTGTATCAAATAGCTAGAGACAGTGGAGTGCATTTTGAGGTAATGGAAAACTGTGCATTTTGAGGTAATGGAAAACTGTAACTATATGATGCTCCAATCTAGACATGTCCTACATCAAGCCTGTTCACCAGTTCACAAATGTCTTTGGAAGAACATGCTTTGAAAGAGTTTGTTGCTGAATTCATATCTCAACGATGTTGGCACTTCTCCCCCCCCCCCCCCCCCCCCCCCCCCATAGATTTGCAGATGACATAAAGGGAGTGAGCTTTTCATTGAGCACTGATGATCCTGGTGTTATGCAATGCAGTATTACGGATGAATACATTCTGGCAAAACAAATGGGATTGAATGAAGATCAGCTCATTCGATCAGTATGTGGACCAGATGCATAAAGTCTTTACATACTTATTATATTATGGTCAGCTGATAAAATTTTCCCATCCCAACAGGTTTTCTATGCAGCCAATGCTTCATTTCTTCCTGATGAAGAGAAAGTACAACTAGTGCAAGAGTTGGAAAATAAAATGCAATTATATAGGGAATCCAATCAGTAGGACACAATGATACATGTGTGTGTATTCAACAATCAGAACTGTGTGTATTTTATAGAATGTCTTTTTAACTTCCATCATGATCATGTGATTATTTGATACTGCAGAATTGCATATTACAAATTCATGTGTGTGATCATCACATAACCAGCAATATTACATTGGCTAAAGCAATATTACATTGGCTAATATCCCTAAATTGCTGTTCTATGAACTACATCTTCTAGTTGTATCATATCCTTCAGAGCCTGCAACCTTTTGTACAAAAATGCATAAAGACGGACAGTAAAAAAAAAAGAAAACATTACCTGTTGGTTCGTATTTTCATGCGCAATAATTCAAGTGCAGCATCAGGACTATTCCAATTAGTGCCTGCTTCATCAGCCATTGCTGTTGCACGGGGAATTGCTGCAATAGTCTCTTCTGGAAGTTGCAGTGGCTCATTGGTCCATTTCTGTAATAGCAGTTCAAACCTAAATAAGGTGAAATGAAATTGAATTAACCAATCTAAGCAGTCTTCAAAAAGTACTTTTCAGAAGACTCCTTTTCATCTTTCAATGACATCTGAAGTGTATCTCTGTGTTCTATCCATATTAAGGGCACCGATGGGTAAGATTCACTTCGATGCTTTCGACGCAGTGGTCCCTGACTGATGGAACATATCAATAATGAAGTACAAAATGTACCATTGCACTTACATTGGAGAGCATGATCCGTCCACCTGTTCCTTCAACTGTGGAATCTGTTCAATATTGGTTTCTACTTCAGCTCTTAGCCATGAAGTTGGTACAGTAAACTCCTTTTGGCTGTCCTGGTCAATTATAAACCACTGATGAACATGAAGATGGGTAACTATCTGCTCCACAACAAGGAATATCACTTGGTCCCAAGGAATGAATAAGTGAGCTTCAATGTCATAATTTCGTAAAGGCGTCATTTGATCATGAAGCAGTGCTTTGGTTCTTAAAAACGTGTGGATTTAAAAAATGATATGAGTATCAATTAATGTACCTGGACAGAATAGGAACGATCAGCTGATCTGGTAAGTTCAGACTGGAAATATACTGCAAACACTCTGCATAAACCATGTGCATAGAAGTAGCTATAAAAGAGAAAGTGCCTCGCCATAAAATATGCACAGTTAAAATTATATTTGCACAACAGATCTATAAACAGACCTGCATTGGGAGTATGTTTCATCTCAGGTAATGGCAGCTTTAGCTTTGCAATTTCTTCTTCAATTACCTGCAAATACTCTGGACTATTCCAGAATGCTGGGGGGTGTTCTGGACACAATGCAGTACAATATTATACCCGCCATTCTCAGTTGTCATGGTTACCTCCTCTAATGAAGGATGGTGGAGAAAAATCCACAGGCCAAGAAGTAAATTGAGTGGACACAGTAGCTATTGTATTGAGGTGATCTAGCACTGAATTATAGAGGTCCACCAACACTGAAAGCGGCTAAATAATAATTTATGTACAGTTAATGTTCAACATCTTTCAAATGTAGCAGGAGGTACCCCATACCTGAGAGGGAAGTCCAGCTGCCTTTCTTTTTTCTCTGTCAGCACAAACTCGTGATATGAAATGCTCCATTATTCCTGAACACGCAATGTAAACGACATTACATGAGTACAGCACATATGTTTACAATATACCTTCTTCTATGAAGTCTTTCAGTGCATATTGCACGAGTAAGGGCTGACGAGGATAATGTTGTGCAAGCCACTGCAACCCACCACAAAGCTGAAGACATGTACATGACTTGCGGATGAAAACAAGCTACAACAGGTATATACCTGGACTTCTGCCTGAACAGTAGAGGCCATATCATTACATGTCAGATTCAAGAGTTTAAAATCAATTGCCGATATGCATTTATACGTAAGACCAAGTAATGAGTTGAGAGCTAAATATGAATGAATATATAAATACAAATAATAATCCCCCCCCCATACACTCACTGATTCTGAGTTTAAGCCAGTATACTAAGAAGTCATCTTCTAATGACTGAGTTCCCATAACCAACAATGGTAGCTTGTGAGATCTCACATGATTAGTCACTGCCTCAAGCTGCTTCAGAACTGAATCACAGAACTCCTGGATGTCAATTTAGATATAACACTTAATGTATGAAATGGGCAAGCAAATATAAATGTACCTGCACGGTCTCACCATGGTTTGGCTTTCTTACATACAACAAGATACCAGTAGTGCCTTGCATCTGGTGATATAATGCAGCAGAGCTGCACAAATGTGCTGCAGTGACAGCCTTGACAACTATCTCAAGTTTTTTTGTACCATACAAATCAGTACGCTTGACAAAATCACGAGACAAAGAAACTCTTTCTACTCCAGCATTCTGACTAGAAACTTCACTCGGGGTACAATAACTCAATTTTCTTCTCAGCCATTCAACAGCTTGCTTGTCTTTGGGATTTTCAACATGACTTGAAAATGATGCTATTAACTGCCAACACAACTTAAGAGGCTGGTGTGAATCAGTATGATCAGTGACCTGAGCCATTACAAGACTATCATATAACAATGAGGGTAGATCAATAGGAGCAGAGAAGTCATATCTAAGAATTTATATAGACAACCCTGTCAAATTAAGACAAAAATAAGGATACAAGTTATTATTACCTTCGTTTTCCAACCTCCAGACAATTTGCATGTAGTTGCTCAGAAATCCTCTGAGGTCCACCAATAAGACTGCAAGTACATAATAAAACCTACATTAAAATACATGTACTACAAATGAACCACATAATTGTAAACATCAGTTTAACAAACTACATTGTTAAAACCACAACAAAAGACTGGTCACTTGTTGTGGCACAAGCCTGCCCACCTGATATGTCTGAAGTCTAATTTCCTCCTTTTTTCCATTGGCAGCAGATGATCCAGTTGTTGTGGTAGGGTGGACACAGCAGCAGCTGTAGGAAAGTCTAGAGCAGCTTTTTGAACACGTTGACGTTCAGTTGTTGCATAGCACCACCTGAATCAGATTGACTACTTGTTGAGTAGCCACAATACACATGCACCTACATTTTCCAGTATCTATTCAGAGTCCTTCTGTTCTGCTCTTTTGCAAGGGCTTGAAGTTCTGACTTTTTTTTCATTCTTTCCTGCTGGAACACATTATATCCAGCCTGGTGAACCTCATATTGTAATACTTCATTACAAATGTCACCAACAAAAGCAGATAGGCAGGTTTCATACACACAGGCCTCATAACATTCCCTCTGGCATTCGGAAACAACCACATTGGTAAGCAGTTCACTACCCACAGCTTCAATGGCAAGCTCCATAAGGGCATTTTGCTCTCTGTAGAGAAATATAGTAATTATATATATCTATGGGGAAGCTATTATCAACCTTAGGTATTCCATGTGTTGATAAGTTTCAGCCATCAAATGCCTAGCATCCTCTTTGCACAGCAAAACCACAACCTCATCCAACATATCTTCACAGATATGCTGACAAGCGACAAGCCTTTCTGCCTGCATTTCATAGCATGTGATCATAACTGCATGTATAATATTAACTAACCTCGGTTACACACTCTTCAACAAGGAGAACCACTTCTTCTGCCACAACATCATCACTTATAGCCTGCACATCTGCTAAGATGTCCTATAATGAGACTGTGTCAAATACCATTACTAGAACAATTAAAGGTGACGTGTACCTCTAGTGATTCAAGCTGTAATGGTGGAGCAGAAGGCATTTTAGGGGCAAATGATTGAGTGGCCTCAGTACCAGAAATGAAGCTGGAGTAAGGTACATGAACTGGAACCGCAGGAAGAGTGCTTCCATAGACTACCTAGAAACAAATGGCAGAATCATGTACCAATACCATAAATAATTGTGGCCCATACTTCACCCAAAGATAGATTGTTCTTGGAGTCAACTAGTGTGTAGGATCGTCCAAAGAAGTACTGGTTTTGTATGTCAACCTTATTTTTCATAAAGATGACATCACTTCCTTTAATTTCAATCCCATGGTGTTGGAGGAATTTTATAGCCTGCATGATATGAGAAATTATTTAGTGCTTCGTTTGGTATCCTTGAAGGAGAAACCATAATGCCACATTACTTACACTGTTGATATCATCAAAGGATAACATTCTCACAACAAGGCTTAAAGGAAAGGGTGATGGTTGTGTTGCAGTGCTATGTGACTGATTGAGGACTCTAACTGCTTCAGCTCGAACCTATGAATTAGTACACATTTGGGAGTGTCAGCAGAATAAAGACTTATGAATATTACTTGTGAAAAGTATCGATGTAGGATGCAAGCATTAAGGAATGTTGCTGAACTACATGAGAACAACAAGGCATAGCACATCACACTTGATGGACACAAGCTTACGAGACGAGTCTGAAAAATCTGACAAAATTGTTCGAGTCCAATGCAAGTGCTGCTTCAATAGCAAACTTCACTGTTGGATGATCACTAACAGACCTCGAGTAATGTTCCACAATACTGGCCAGAACATTGCACAATAACCATGATTCAAATAGAGCACATACATTGTAGCTTCAAATACACATGTGCTACATGCATACACATCACAACAGTAAACATACATATTTAGAATTTAGAGCCAACACTTACAAACAAAGAACATTGAAATAAGTAACCAGGTCACATGTAGTGTACATTGTAAGTTATATATGCAGGTTTGTGCACAAGTGGGGGGCATTGGTCTTAGTGTAAAGTAAAGCAATATACTACACTACAGCAAAACTAAAATTTAACTAACGAGAGAACATCGCCATCATTCAAATGAAGTAGCATATCATAACAGCAAAACTCCGGTTCATTTTCACACACAATGCCCTAGTGTGTGTGTGTGTGTGTGTGTGTGTGTGTGTGTGTGTGTGTGTGTGTGTGTGTGTGTGTGTGTGTGTGTGTGTGTGTGTGGTGTGTGCATTGCATGAGAGAAAGAATACAAATTAGATGCACATATTCTATACAAACTGTAAAACATTAAAAAGTAAATATATTTTTCATTTTAATTTTAATATGAGAAAGCTAGTGCTCCACACCTTGAGCAATTCGTTTCAAACGTACACAATGTATTTTCCATTCATTAAGAATTTCTTTAAAGAATTAGTTCTTATAAAATTCCTATACAAAATGTAGTTAAGAACTTAGATTTAACAATGTGAGTGGCATTTATGCTTTTTTCAAGGTGTCCCCAGGAATAGCAAGATTAGTTTAAGGGTTAAAAATTCAATTTCATAAATGCGGATTTATATAAATTTCTGGCAGCTTGTTATTCGCTGACAGTCACAATATTTGATTTAATATCATAGCAAAATTGCAGCTATTTTGGGGATTTTGCCATGAAACATTCAACCTAGATCAGTTTACTAGATTTAAGTCTTGTATGTTATGCAAGCAAACACATATACAAAAGCCACATTGACTATTCATAAAATACATGTACATTGTGCATTTCATGACCACCAAAAGGTGATTAATTTGCATTCACCAAGTGTTATCAAACAGATTTAGGTTTTGTACCAAGTCATACATTCCAGCTGCCACCTCATCCTTAGTCATCATGCAGTTATATGACTAGTCCAGCATGGAATTATTACAATTGTGTGATAATTGGAATTTCACAGCTTCTCTTCCCTCTTTGTCATCTACACATACTGGCCTTGTTTCTCACACACCCCAGAATGCCAATTTGTGATGAGGTTTATGCTTTTTAACAACAAGAACACCAGATATAAATACGAGCATATTATGCACAAAAGAGTGTGCCATTTCCATTTAAGCTCTGATTGGTGGTGGGGGAGGGGGGGGGGGGGGGGTTGCAGAAATGCAAACAGTTACAAATGCTGATGTACAGTACAAATGTAATGAGAGACAGTATACTGAAATTACAAATAAAATTCAGAATGAAGCAAATAGCTCAAGTGGGTATCCATCATAATGGAAATGGTCACAGGTACCAAAATTAGACAATGTAATAAATTATGATCATGCATCCAAGATCTGAGATTAACAAACATCAATAATTAATTATTATTACGCTGAACAATGATACGAAAAGGTTGAGAACGCAGAGGATCATGTGGACCTTCATCCTACAGTAGATACTAATGCTGCTCTTCCAGCATTATGATGAATAATCAAACAAGATACGAAGAGCTACACTGTTCACAAACGTTTACGCTATTATCTAAAAAAAAAAGGGGGGGGGGGGGGGGGGGTATAGTATTTCATCCATGTGCACCAATTAAGCGAGTCATCATTTGTTACCCTGTACATACATGTGTATACGATTATTTGTGATCAGATCATTTTGATTGTTGAATTCCGCGACATCCCATAGTGCACAGGGACTGCACAATTGTATCAAGATACATGTACATGTAGTAGTACAACCCTACATATTAATATAGTACATGTTGTGCGTAGTTAGGGCTAAATTAATAAATTGACCAAAAGAAAAGTAAGGCCCAGTTTAGTATCGTAAGCGGGTCCGGATATACATTATTCATAGCTTACAGTGCACGTGATTATAATAGATATTGCCGATATAAACCTTCATGCTACTGCAGTATGGCGGCAACGAAAACGTTAGATAAAGTTCGTGAAGAGCTAACATGTGCTGTGTGCCAGGAGCTTTACAGTATCCCAAAGACTCTTCCGTGTCTGCACACCTTTTGCGCAGCTTGTCTGAAAGCGTACGGTGCAGCAAGAGCCAAACACCGTCCGAATAACAATCAAAAACTAGTGGAATGCCCTACATGTCGTGGAACCACGGAAAATGAAAATGGGGTCGATGGCATCACCACAAATTTCGTATACGCCAACCTTGTTGATCACCTGAAAATTCACATACAGCTCGAATCAGAAGAAGTAGTTCGGTGTGGAAAATGCGACGAAAGCATTGCTGCCCCAGCAATAGAATTCTGCTATGACTGCAGCTCACCTTTATGTGACTTTTGCCTCAAGATGCACGAAAGGGTAAAAGACCTACAATCGCACAAGCATTGCAGTCTGAAGGAAATCAAGACCAAAGGTGCTACTGAAATTCCTGTCAAAACGTCCATACAAGCGGTTTCACTCTGCCAAAAGCATAATACTGAATTGAAATGGTTCTGCTTAAAATGTGATACTGTGATTTGTGGAGATTGTACAGTTCGAGATCATAGGGATCATGCTTGTGAGTTCATTAAAGATATTGTCACTGTGGAAAAGGCCACAATGCAGAAGCAGCTGGTAAACCTAGAAGAAAAACTGAAAACTATGAATGAGACTAGTGTAAAAGTACAGAACTGCAAAGAAGCTCTTGAATTGCTACATGCTGAAAAATCTGATCAGATTGAGAAAATTAAGGCCAAGTGTATTGAAGAAATAGAGCGGCAATCTACAAATCTGCAGGCACAAGTGGACCTGCATTTCCAGGAGAAACTAAAACAAGTTGAACCCCATATCAAAGAATTATATTTGGATCAACAGCAAATAACAGGTGCAATGGATTTTATCAGGACAACGCTAGCCAATGCCAACGACATTCAGCTCCTGTCCAGCAAGAAAGACCTCAAGGCAAGGTGTGAAACTCTACTTTCCATGGAGAACAAAAATGATGTTGATGTTCAGAGTACACTGCAGTTGATTGAAATCCCAATCCCAGATTGTATTAAGCAGATGGCCAAACTGAGTGAGAAGACATACGCCCCCATGAGCACAATTGAAGGATTGGAGGCTAAGGCAAACGTCGTCCAGGGAGAAGAAATAGTTCTCAAAGTCCAGGCTGCTGACAGTGCTGGCAACATCGTATATCATGGAGGAAATCTGTGTACAGCGCAAGTGACCTGTCAAGTGCACACTCTAGGCAAGGACGACAAGTACCACCCTGAAGTAGATGACAACCAGAATGGAACCTATTCTGTTCACTACATTCCTCGTTATCCTGGTAAAAACAAAGTTTCTATCAAGTTTGGCGAAGTTAACGTGAAGGGTAGCCCCTTTGAAGTGGACATTGCAAGGAACTACTCTGACGTTAAGCTAGAACCGGCCATTTTCACTATTTCTAATGCAAGTCCTTGGGGACTAGCCATGTTTGCAGACCACACAATGGCAGTTTCAGCTTCTGACAATAAAGTCCATATCATTGATGTTGCAGCTAATGAAGAAGTTCGAGTCATTCAGTCAAATTTCTCGCGACCTTATGCAATGGCTGTTGATACACAGGGTGACCTGTGGGTTAGCGACCGTGAAGCTCATAATGTGCACAAATTCAAACCAAATGGTGAAAAGCTGCTGCAGTTTGGCTGCAAAGGGGTCATTGGAGGTCAATTCATGCACCCACGAGGGATTGCTATCCACCCCACCTCAAAGCAGGTGTATGTTTCAGACATGAAAAACAATCGAATCCAAATATTCAGTCCAGAAGGAACATACGTAGGCCAGTTCGGATCTCGAGGAGAAGGAGAAGGACTGTTCAACCTACCAGCTGGAATCTGCTTCAATCGCAATGAACAGCTTGTTGTCTGTGATGACCACAACTGCCGACTGCAAGTTTTTGATGCTAATGGTGCCTACGTAAATATGTTGGGAACATCAGCCAAGAAAGGACTGTTGTGTTCTCCCATAGCTGTGTCTTGTGACATATATGGGAGGTACATTGTTACAGAGTTTGGAAGTCACAGCATATCCTTTCTGGACCCTGGAGGTAACATACTAAACTCAATTCGAACTGTTGGCAGTGGTTGTGGTCCATTTGTACACCCTCGTGGTGTCACAGTTGACAGTTTTGGATATGTCTATGTGGCTGATAATGAGAACATGCGAATTGTTAGATTTTAAATGTTGTGTGGTGAAAATATCGGAATTGGTCTTTGTAATATTAATAGAACATTTGATCTTTGTAATATTGAGTGATTGAGTGTATGAAACTTTTCTTAACAACAAACAGTCAACCTTGAACACCATCACTTTGTGGTAATAACATGTGGCCCCAGCAGAAAACCAGCAGTATATAATATACCCACAAGTTTACGTTTTAAAGAGTTTGCATGTAAATATGTGGTGCGTGCATGAAAAGCTACATGTAACTGGTCCATAAAAGCACTCCCACTTTCCAACCCACACATCATCTGATGTACCAAATGAAATCATGCATGGCATCAGCATCCCCACTATTGTAAGCATTTTAAACAAACATGTCACTTCTCCCCCAACAAAAATCTCACATTTAGTATGTGACCTGAGGAATGCAGTAGTATGACGGTGTACTAATTACTTCAACACACTAGTTGTGTGGTTGAACTCTCCCTGACCACTTCAATATTACAAACACAACAAATATGGCTCCCAAGAATACAAAAGGTCAAAATCTATGAACAATATAACTATTTCAAGTTTTAAATGTGCATTGCCCACATGAACTACACAAGAAACTGTTCTCTTTCACAACAAATGGGCCCTTCATCAACAATGTACATGTAGTATGTCTTACCTCTTTCAGCTGCAAATCAGCATAAAACTGCTTAAGTGTCTGAAGAGATTTAATAAGATTTTCATTGTTCAATTTGGGATCAAAAGTCTTCAAGTCCTCCTCGCACATCAAGTGTGCACATAAAATGTGAAACCTTTCACACAATAGGGGTAAAAATAAAATGAATTTCTAAAGAGTGACTCAAATCAGTAATACAGTACCTTGCACATTTTTCCACCAAGCTGACACAGTCCACATTGCATAGATGCTGAAGTGTGATATCCTGTATTGTTCATGTACAAATATACATGTACACGTAAAACAGTATGAAGTTAGGGTGGGAGAAGTCAACCCACTAACCTTCCGAATAGCCCTCGTTCTATTCCAAACAAAGTCATACCACTCTGCTCGTCTTCCATCCCCAATATCCAATATGCATGTGGCTAGGTAGTCCATGGTCATGCATAGGACTCCCGTGGGACGGAGTTCATGAGGAAGAGGCTCTTCCTGAAAGCCAAGCATAATTGGCACACACGACTGACAGCATTTGTACACATACCTTGTCTGCAGCAGAACCACTGTACTCTTTCACTGCAGCAGCATGGTTTACTTGTGGCTGCTGTAACCAAAACAAATGAGGATACTTATTATAGTTTGAAAATCATGTACATGATGAACACTGCACTGCATAAAATTTCAATAGATCTGCAACTATACATGTTTAAGTGTGCTTACAGAAGGACTGGAATCAGGAAGGATCTCAAACACATGTAAACATCTCCTCTCCTCTCTCTGATATCGCTCCTAGACAAACAATAGTCCATCAAATGACACAGCTAAAATAACCCCAAACCTTTTCAGGGCACATATCAGGACATGTACCAACAGTTGGTGTTGCATCAGCAATTGACTTCTGTTTGACAAGAGCTGTAGATGACATAAATTACAGCTGCCTTCTGAACTAGACATATTTATATGGGACAGTTTTCAAGAAAATTGCCCCTCGCATATATATATATATATATGGGACAGTTCACGCGAAAATGATAACACGCTTTTATATTTATAATGTTATAAAATTTCCTTATGTTTGATAACTTCCCAACGGTTTAGGCTATCTACTTCGTATTTACAACACTTCATACCACCCCATTTCTCTATGGTAAAATACATTTTGGTGTCTTGCACGTGCTCCGTACCAGTACTGCAACGTTTTATACCCCACCGGGTTCAAACCTGCCATAACTTTCTGTAGGAGTAATCAAATCGCTTCAAATTCGGTTTGTAGGTAGAGCGGTCCTATAACTATCGATTTGTTCTGTTCGTTAATTTTTATACCATCCGTTACGGAGATACATTTGAACAAAGTACGTCCACTTTTCCCGCTCGATTCGCGCCAATGATTTTGGCAAACCGCGTCCCGCTCAATGTATGGGAGGCGGGGATTATAACATTGGCACGTATCAAGCGGGAAAAAGTGCACGTAGTTTGTTCAACTGTATCTCCGTAACGGATGGCATAAAAATTAACGAACAGTACAAATCGATAGGTACAGGACCTCTGTACCTACAAACCGAATTTGAAGCGATTTGATAACTCCTACAGAAAGTTATGGCAGGTTTGAACCCGATGGGGTATAAAACGTTGCAGTACTGGTACGGAGCACGTGCAAGACACCAAAATGTATTTTACCATAGAGAAATGGTGTGGTATGAAGTGTTGTAAATACGAAGTAGATAGCCTAAACCGTTGGGAAGCTATAGCGATTCAAACATAAGGAAATTTTATAACATTATAAATACAAAAGCGAGTTATCATTTTTGCGTGAACTGTCCCATATAATATATAATGTTATAGAATTTCCTTGTGTTTGAATCACTACAACTTCCGAACAGTAAAAGCTATCGACTTGAAATTAATACTACATCATTTCTCTATGGTAAAATACATTTTGGGGTCTTGCACTTGCTCCTTGCCAGTAATACAACGTCCTGTACCCCTTCGGGTTCAAACCCACCATAACTTACGGTAGGAGTAATCAAATAGTTTCAAATTTGGTTTTTAGGTAGAGAGGTCCTATACCTATCGATTTGTTCTGTTCGTTAATTTTTACCGAGATACAGTTAAACAAAGTTGGTGCATGTTTTCCCGCTTGATTCACGCCAGTGATACAACCACCACCTTTCCATACATGTACATTGAGCAGGACACAATTTGCCAAAATGATTGGCGTGAATCAAGCGTGAAAACGTGCACGTAGTTTGTTCATCTGTATCTCCGTAACAGATGTCATAAAAATTAATGAACAGAATAATCCAATAGCTAATGGACCTCACAACCTACAAACTGAATTTGAAGTGATTTGATTACTACTGAAAGTTATGGTGAGTTTGAACCCAGAGGGGTATCAGACGTTGTAATACTGGCACAGAGCCCGTGCAAGACCCCAAAATGTATTTTACCAAAGGGAAATGATGTAGCATTAAGTGCTGAAAATAGGAACTCAATAGCTTTCACCGTTCAGAAGTTATAGTGATTCAAACGCAAGGAAATTTTATAACATTTTTATATGCAAGGGGCAATTTTCTCGGAAACGGTCCCATATATACATATATGTACATGTATCTCACCTTTCCGTATATCTTGATCTCGTGATATCAGAGCTTCGCAGAACTCAGCAGCTGTGCTTCCTTTTGGTGCAGGTATCATAGGAAGGTTCGGATTGGGAATGGAATACATTCGATGATCTGGAGTGGAACTAAGTCAAAATGATATCAAAACACTCCTTGGCTAAATACCTCCCACACGCTTGGCAGGACAGGGTGGAACTGGTAGTGGCATGGATGTCATTGGAAAAGAGTTTGGTTTGGTCAGCGATCTCAAGTAATAGTTATGGTTGGCAGATTGTCCTATGGTGTCCATATCTTCTTTATCTTCAGATTTCTGGGCCAGTACAGAATCCTTCCCTTCTGCCACGCCCTCTTCATCAAAATCAACATCATCACTGTCACCATCATCATTAGAAGGCAAGTACTCTTTGTCATCATCCTTCAAATACTGCAGTACAGAATCAAGGGAGGTTTGGCTTGATGTCACAATGGATTTATTTTGGCCACAAGAGGATTATATATGAGGGGAACTTGTCATCATATGTAGCTAGCTACATGAATACGTAATTGGTAAACGAAAGTAGATTTGTGTAAGAAGTGCCTATTGGATTGTCTAAATTTGTGCTTCATGGAGTTTGTTGGACAATGACTTATAGGACGAGGGATAGTAAGGATAAACACAATAGTTATCCAGATGATATTCAATTAGTTGATTAATAAAATGACCAATTTTACAGCTTGTATATATAACCTGATCTAGCTAACAAGGCTCTGTGCATGTTATGTTCTTGTATCATTACTGTACAAATTAGTAAAGCAGACCAATGGAACATGAGGCTCAAGAATAAGGAGTTGCTTAATGAAAGTTCAAACAGTAAGTACTATAGCCAAAATGATTTAGAATGGATGACGATTAAACATTGTACACATGTAAACTATACAGACATTAGAGATAGAGATGAGTATGTTTAGATAATTTATAAATAGTACTGCAATTTACAAGTAAATAAAAATACTTGTAGACAGAAGTACTTTTAAGGAATAATTTGGCCTAAAAATGGTCCTATTCACCAAGCACAAACCTGTCTTCTAGTGGTGAGTTTTGTCACTGGAAATTGTCCCCCAGTAAGCGATACATTCTGATTGACAAGCACCTCACTTTCTACAAAAAAAAAAAAATGCCATTGCATATTTAAAAGGGAGAGACTCTCTCGAAACTTACTCAAGCCAGATGAAGGAACTGAGACAGGAAGGTCTGCAGAAGCACTGCTGTGCCTGGAACCACTATTTCCACTGTTTGACATAGAAGTGGCAGCTATATTGGACCAGAACAACTGAACACATGTTCCATCAGGCAACTGCTTTCCCAACTTCTTAGCTTGTGCTGCATCTTGCTACATATACATGGATCCCAAATATACATGTAGATAAATACATAATGTAGTGCTTGTAATACCTTCTGCTTATAAGTAACAGTTGCACACAGCTTAGTAGGATTACATTGTATTTTCATAACTTGTCCAAATTCAGAAAAATGTTCCTTTAAACAATGTTGGTTATTGAAACTATCAGGAATGCCTTTGACGTGAATAGAGGTACAATTAGGATCGTTTGCAGGCAATATTTTCTCCAGCTGCTGCTGGTTAGCAGTAAAGTTTGTAGCTGTTGACGTCAAGTCACCAGGAACTTGCATTGCAGGCTGAACACATTCCAACACAGCCTGTTCCAATTCTGACCTTTGCATAGGTTTGATAGGCATGCCTTGGGTAAGGTTTGAGACAGGCTGCCATTGTTGATGTGCTGTGCCGATTTTCACACTTCCAGGGCCTTGTGTGATAAAAGTTGGAGGAATCTGCCTCGACAGATTTTGTGCCTTCCTTCCATTAACTGCTGCAGCATATGATGAAAGCTGTTTGGTTTCATTTGGTACAAATTGTGCCGTAGCTTCCACTTGTTGCTTTCCAAGTTCAACCAAAAACGGGTTCTTTGGTTCTTCACATGACTGTGGCCCACTCCTACTACCTTCTAACGACGTCAGGACTGGCCCGTTGCGATGATTATTATTAATCGAAGAGGAGATTGAAAGAAAGGGAAGGGAAAAACGCTACCAACTCACAAGGGTTGGCGTTAGTGGTCATATTACTTCCAGCAGACACCATTCTTATTCTTCCAGATTGAGCGAGAGTTCTCAGCGCTTCCTTCTTCTATTAAGTTCGAATAAATAAATAATATGTACATCATGCATGGCTCTCCTATTATTGATTTATTTCAGAGCTAGTATGTGAATGTGTACCTTCTTTTTCGCGAAATCAAGCTTGGTATTGTACATTTTACTAGTACAACAACATTAATTATAGAATTACTAATAATATGCCAATTTAACGGGTTAAATTTAGCATGTCGACGTATTGCCAGGTAACAATTCTTAGTGATCGTGGTATATCAAGCCCAGAAATGTTGCACTATTTGGAGAGATTTTTGGCAGCACAGAATACTGCTAATACTATTTCGAACGACTGCGTGTCAAGACTAAAGAATGTGCAAGAAAGTCTTTCAAAGGATACATCACATACAATCTCTGCTACTAATGCGACAAACACATTGCGCTAGATGTATTTGCAGCTGCTGAACATACTTCACTGTGAATTTCATGTGTTTCTATGTAGTCGTATTGTGAATGTGAATCAATTGCATAATTAAGGCGCGCGGTGCCTATTACAAAAAGTGTTTAACCCTTCTTCCGGGTACGAGGTAACAGGTGAAGGAAATGGTAGAGTCGTACGATCCAGATGAGCTAATTGCGTGTCCGTTCGATCCAGTACACATGGTACAGCGAAAAAGGATGCCTTATCATATCGTGAAGTGCAAAAAGGTATTTCCTAAGGATACCGGTATATATGTTATGCGAATCAAACTATTAAGTGGTGTACTCATAATTTTTCATCACCTGGTGCATGCACGTGGTCTTTTTTTTGTGTGGCTTGCCATAATCTCATAGAACTACTAGTACAGACCAGGCCGACAGTTGTAAAGGTGTAGTGTGCAGAATCTGAATCGCACGCGCTTTATCTGTGGATTTTGCTGGACACTAAGGGTTCCACTAAATTTGAGTGTTTAGATCATGGTTCGACGGCTTTAGTGGTACCTCTATGACCTTTGATGGCTATGTTAAACCTTCTTACACAAACACACACACACCGATGCACATTTATTATAGTCCTGAACCTCGAATCAACCAATCACCAACCTTAGCTATTTTACGAATAGGTCCGTGAACATGGATCACTGTATCCTGCTGTGGCGTCCAAATATCTGGGAAGGACAGCCTTTTTGGCTACTTATTGTTACTTATTTAACATAATACAGTGGTGTATTATGAAAGCTTTGTGCTCACTGTATAAGCTCCATCTAGAATGGAAGTGCATGTTGCGTTCTTACTATGCTTCAATCATATGAGCAAAACAGGGAATCTGCTATCACTGTTTCTCGTATTTGGTCAGATAGCACTTGTTCTAAGTGACACACAATATTTATGCCAATAGTTGCTCCTTGCTACATCAAGGTATTAGGTTGGCACTTTAAAGTACAGGTTAATATACAAGAATTACTTTTTAACTTATCAATTGTTCGTTTCATGTTATGAACCACAATGATTATACTAGTTCAAAATATATAATAACCACATTTAACAGCAAGCACAATAAAAGAACAATGTTTATACAGATGTTTTGTTAACAAGAAGCAAACAATTAATGATGTTAGAATTGTCAATTTTGTGTTGTTGCTAGATCACTAGTGATTCTAAGTATACATGTGCAAGCAAGCTCAAAATAATAAAAGCAGTTTAGTACTTGTTGCTAAGTAATGACACAGAGTTGGTGCAAGACTACAAATACATTTCACAGTAAAATAGTGATTCTAACATAAAGCAGTTTATAGCTTTTTATGTATGTATTTGAATGTGCCAGTTTTGTCATGAACCATGTGCATGTATTTATTTTTTTAATCCAAGAACTTTGAATCCAGTGTGACAAGTAACTTTAAGACATGTCCATTCAATGAACGCCATATTGTCCCAAGAAGTGAATATTCGTATCATCTGGAACACTGTGAAAACAAGGTTAATACATACATGTATAACAGAGCCTGAAGTTTGACTGCATTTGTTATGTACATAAACCACTTTTGTGCTTGGTATTATACATTTCTTTTCCCTACCAGGGTAGACTAGCAGTGCAAATAAAATCAAATGGTCAGTTGAATGATAATGATGATATGGTGACTATGGCTAATCTAAGGCCAATAGCTGGTTTTTTGTGTTTGCTTGGATTTGGCTCATTTTTGTTTTATAAGTTAGTCATATAATGATAGAATTGTTAAGAGTGCTTATGTATTCTATCTTTATGCATTAATATCTTTGGCCCTGTTTATTCCAAGGTAACATAATTGTAGATATCTCTGCATGCAGAAAGTGGTCTTCGGCTAAATGGTACCCAAAAAAAAATCATTCCCTTTTACAAGCTCACATTTTTTGCTGGTTGGGAGAGTATAGAATGTGTTCCAACAATCTGAGTGGCAACTTTTTTAAAGATTTTTTTTTTTTCTCACTACTGATTGCATATAAAACTTTAAGGGATACAGTAAATAAATATAAAAATCAAGTAGTACATTTAGTAGCCCAATTACTATCAAAACAGCATTAATTATATGACTAACTCATAAAACAAAAATAGCCAAATCCAAGGTCATGGTGGCATAAAAGCATTGTAATTAGTAGATTGACCCAATACCTATTTGGGTGATAAGATAAAAAGTGTTCTTATCTCAATTTTATCCTCTAATTTGTACTACAGACGATGATAGACCAAAAGTTTTACTCAAGGGCAACACAGATACACCAGTTACTGATTGGAAACCACCAGATAGCTCTGAAGACTGGGAAAAGGAGTACAACGCAGAACAATCAACATATGCTCAGTAAGTTCAGCATCCCCTGTTTAAAGGTTTCAAGTACTTCATATTTAATATTTCTCAAATGGTCAGTGACATATACTGGAGTATAGCTATGGGCAGATATTAACGTGTTTCTGCACTCGGTATTGAATTCTGCTGTTCCAATGGAATGTAGGGAGTCAGCATATGCTGATGAAGATAACTCACCTCAGCCAGTTCCAAAGCCGCGTCTTCCCTACTCCACTTCACATATTGAGTCTTGCTCTGTGTTGCCAAGGGTTCGTCAGCTTCCTAATGGGTTAGGAAGAGGACGAGGAAGAATGGCATCCCAAACTATTGGTGCAACGCCAGGCATAGCTGCAAACCAAAGTGTGTGGAAAGGGGTTGTTATAGCATACATTTGCTTGTTCTAAGTATAAGTAACACTGCGAAATTGTTTTCGATTCTCTGCCTAATTGTTTTCGATTCTCTGCCTAACTGTACATGTAGCTGTGCCTTATGTACATATTGTGTCTAAGTCATGCTGTTTTGCTTATATGCAATGCTGTACTGCCCAGTGTTGAGCCTTTTGCACTCCACGCAGGGCCATGCGACAAACATGTATGTATTATGCTGTGTTAGAAATGTCTCACACAATGTGTCCTTTTTAGAGTGTCATATTTTCTCACTTTAGCTGCTCAGTTTGAAAGTCCTCGTGTTCTCAGCGAAGTGCAAGACAGGTGTGCCTCTAAAATGATACGTTGTAATTATTGTGTGATATTTGAATGTTGTTGATTTACATGTAATTTGTCCCAAGTGTGTTAATAAATGTGTCATTGACTCATGATGTTTATTTGGTGAAACACTTAGAATGAGTTCTACCACTTCAAATGCAGCAGATCATGTGGAGTCAGCTCAGGTAGGTAGTAATGATAACGTATTTATAATGTGCTTGCTGCATGTAATGCAGATAAATAACCAACCAGAAGCTAGTTGTCTATATTGATAATGCTGCCAAGGCTGTGTTCAATTGGGTCTCTTTATTTGCAATTTGCTTTTTGGAATTGAAATGTTATTTCATGCCACCTACTTTTAATACCTTTGAAACAGGTGTGTGTCTTTGTGCAAAACCTGTTCTGTAGCCAAACAAAGGTGACTGACAGCCCTGACTCTGCTGGGGTTTAATGACCCATTCTGTTGTTACTAGCATAAATGCACTTGCCTAGTCTCACTACAGGGTGTAATGATTTTTATCAGCTAAAATGTTTTGCAACAGATTAGTCTTACATTTACTCAGGTATTCATTGAATAAAGAGCAACTGGTAGGTACTCAGGAATCATATTTTAGGGGAAGGCCATGCATAACAAGTATCAGTCTGTTTTATAGATTCTGATTTCATTGCAGGGTACAGAAGAGGAAGAGAAGCAAAAGCAGCGTCGAAAGTTGACAAAGATGTTAAAGCAGGTTGCAACTTTTTAAATAGCTGTGTGTTAAGTGTGATACCTTTTAAATGTCTTTACAGATTGAGAAGATAGAAGAAGAACAGCAACAAGGTCGCAGGCTTGATGAAGGCCAGGTTTGTGGCACACACTGTATTTTGCAAGTGTTGAATAGCATATGTGGTGTACAGCTCTCCAAGCTGAAGCGCAAAGATGATGTGCTACACAAGCTGGCACAGCTCCAAATTTGATGGATTTTGTATGTTTTGATACTTACTATATGTATCATTCTCACATGTAACATAACTTTATTTTATCAGTTCAAAACATTGTTGTTACACATGATGTGGCTGTTATTAATTCATGCTTTTGTGGTGGATGTTAAATACAATGTTCCTAGATACTTACCTGAAGCTGATTTATACGGTCTTTCATACTTATGCTGTAATCATGACAACAATTAATTGAATTGCAGTTATTAAGTGTAAGCAGACAATGGTTAGAATATATAAACAACAGTTTGAAGCCATTTTGTATAGCGTACATAAAAAATTGTATTTTATGCATAGCCCTTTCTAATATCTAGGTACATTGTAAATTTTGTAAAAGGATAAAGTTGAACTATTGTCCGAGTACATGTACTTACTGCAACTGCAGACTGATTTTTTCACTTACAAGTGAGAGTTCCTGGGGTATCCATTTTTAAAAATTGGCAGCTTGGTAACAGCATTTGAAAGCTATAAACAAAGCCATTTTCCTCCTGTTTTTAGGATTTTGCCATTAAGTAAGTGCACTAAATGAGACACAACCTAGGTGAATTGAAATAATGCCAGTTTCATTATAAATGGGCAACAATTTCCTAACTTGTTCACCTGTTACCAAGCAGCCAAAAATTTGTATGAAATCTAACTTAATGTTGAAAATGCATTGTGAACTGATCTTGAGATTTTAGTGCCACGCACATAGGTACTAAGAAGGGGTACATCCATTTCAGCTCTCCTTACGTTATAAGGTGGTTCCAACCATTGTTTGTTTACATTTAATACCTGCAACTTAATAAATGACGGCTAAATGTGAAGAGCTTCAATCCCATATAGTTAGCATAAATGTAATAAATGAAATCTGATTTGGAAGCTCATCAATTTTGTCTTTTCTGATAATAAAATAAATCTTCAATTCACCAGATACCCTTGAAGAGGAGCTGTTGTGTGATATTTAAGAAGTGTCTGGTGAGCAATGGATACCAATTTGCTGGATTAGCACAGCAGAACTATTATTTTAAAATCTGGTAAAACAATGGCAAGTAGCACCATTGGAGCAGAACTGTTGGAATCGGACAAGAGCTACGTGTACCATGTGGCATCTGTGTAGGGGCATTGCCACTTAAAAGTAGGGTGTGACAGGCTTTCCCTAATAATCCATTCTGCGTCAGAGAATTTCAGTGTCTGATTAAAGGAATTAAATTGTAAGACCACTACTCCAATGGCAAAAGTGCTCCAAATTGGGGGCTCTTCCAACCAATGAGGTCAAACATATGTACTGCAGTACATGTATGCATGTAATCTTCCCACACACGAATTGCGAATAGGTGTACTTTGTGTCAAGTTGCAAAAGGCATCAACAAATGAATATTTGTTTTCTGGAGGTATCCTGGAATAGTTATCAAGAAATGAATAACCTCACATTTAAAACATCTAAGGACGCTACACAATTTGTGAAAAGACACACAAACATACCATGCTTGCCATGATGCATTTAGCAATAGTGCAATCTGAACCTTGTCGTGTTTCATATTCCCTCATTTATGAATGAAACTAAGCAAGGCTGAGATAATTTATGGCATATAGATGCACGTAGCATGCCAAATGGTGTGAATTTACTCCTCAATAGGCACAAGTCAAAATGCTCATCTCTACCATGCAATCATCTGTTTCCTACACACAATAGAGTGAAATTAAAGCATTTCCTTCAGAGAGATGAATTGAACAAGTACCAAAACTGATGCATTTCTGATATAAAACAAAATGTACAGTTTGGATTGCATAACAATCTCGATTAGACATGTTCCCTTGATGGTGCTGCATATATTAGTTTTCCGGACTTTTGATCAGTTATTAAAAATTCATTGCCTATTTAGTCATCGGTAGATATTACAGTCATCAGTAGTGGTGTGAATTAGAATTCCATATCATTCGTTAATCTACATGTCGTTTAGGCTCTTCTCTGAGCATTCTAGCATTGGCAATATCACCGTATTTCAGGTATTTTCCCATGAAAGTGAAATGTGGCAGCCAAAACTAGTGAGCAGAGAAACAATTAGCAGGGAGCTCAGATAGGTCCATGTCACATGGCAGTGGAAGCATATCGTGCTAGGAGGGTGGAAGTCCTGGATCCAAAGATATCTGGCTTCCAAGTTGAGGTTCAGCCTGCCATAAAGGTACCAAGTGCCACTAGAGCCAATTTCTCCAGTTCATCTCTGACATTTATAGTTTTGTGTCCTTTAGATTACATATATATGTGTATAACATGTCTAGTAATATAGCCACTTTTATTTTTATATTCGTTAATGCAAATAGGTTATTACATGTGAATAGTTAATAAAATGTAGAACGATTATTTTGCCAATTAATTAACATGATATGGATGCATGAGTGCATGTACAATGTAAGTAGATACAATCGATAACTGTTGTATAGCTTGATGAGCTACCTAGACCAGTGGACTACAGGTTCCTGAATTACGACTTAAACTACTGGTCTTGACAAACAATATTGTAACCACGATGATATCCATATATGCATGTGTATGTGCACACTATATTTATTGTTACATTCCTTGACAGCAATTTGAATTGTAAAATCAATACGACTACAAAGCCTAAAAACAATATGGCAATATTGCAAAGAGCAAGTGAATTATAGACAGCATACACATACACAAACGTATGTACAAGGTGCAATTCTAATTTATTGTGGTACAATTAAACGTTCCATACATTCCATCATCACTTTAAAAGAAGACCAGGAAGATAAGCCAGCAAAGATGTAGGGCACTCTGAAATAAATAAAAACAGACAGTAACAATAGTGGCTACATTCCATTATATATGACTAATTGAATTGAATCTGTATACAGCACATGTTTTATTAAGAAACAATTGGTAAAACAAACAGATTATATTACATGTTCATATAAATTATACAAGAATACATACTCACAACTATTTATAAAAAGCACTACGACTAAAGATGTAGTTGGTGGTGGGACAGATCTGGCCAAAATTGCCCTGGCATTCTGCCTCACGAGGGTGAGGCTCAGGCGACTGTAAATAGTTGACTGAAAAAACATTTCTATGATACATGTACATAAAGCGATACTCGTAACTGTCATACTTAATTATTCATTAAAAAACCCTTAAGTTACATGAGCGATACACTGCTACCTGTAGAACAATAATACCGGCTGATTTTTCAGTGGCAGCATGCAAAAGAAGCGTTGTTGGAGATCTTAATTTTGCCAAGTATCAGAGCTTAGGAGAACAAAACTACTTTTTGTACAGTTAATTAATAACACATGTAAATTATTAAAATTTCTAATTCATATTTCATGTGCCCTGGTATAAGAAACCTTTTACGCAAAACCACAAAATGCTCCTTTTAAAAAATGTGTATCCATGGCATTTCTATCCCAATGACACAATACAGATTAGGTCATTTCGTGGTGAAATTTATCAATCACATCCTTTAATCTCCAGGGCTAAATCCTACCCGCAGGATCAATATTTGAAAATTCATTATAAATAGAAATGCAGGTTTGTGGCATCCATTTCTCTAAGGTTACATGTATTTGATGCTAAATATACCGATTGTCAATCATTTAAAAATCACACCCTTGGTTACACGATCCAAAAACAAACGGATCCATGGGTTTCTTAAATGCATTATGCCGAAAATTTAATTGTCTCAGAAAAAAAGTATGACAAATATACATTTTTTGAATGTTTATTGAAGCTTGATGATGTGTAGGCTACTTTATACATTCTATGGCAGTGTTCTAACTCCAATCAGTTTTGCCATTTCTACCGAAAACACGCTGTATATTTTCAAGATTTTGTCCATTCACTTAGCTATTCCAGAAACATGCGACTGACAAATATTTATTATTCATACGCTTGTGGAGCTAGCAAATTCCAAATCTACAATGTACTTTTTTACATGCTTAGTGCAAAAGACCTGTCTTACTACCCCCTTCTTTTAACATGTTGTTATGATCTTTCCAACATAACTTGTTGTTACTTACATCTTTTGGCAAAGCAGTATTGAGTATTTGACAACCTTTGAAGAATTGCAAGGAAATAACCATCTCTATACTACAATGAGTTTTTGGATTGTTTTCTTTAAACATTAATTTTCACTTGTGTCATACTGTAGGATGTCTGGAGATTAAAGGATATCTATATCTTGCAAGTGCAGTTACAATAAGCAAGACAAAATTTAACAGGCCAATGTTTATCATGTTATTGTGTAAGGAGGTGTTTTAAAAAAATCTTTGATGTTATTGGTATTTCCCTAATAAAAATTTAACCTTTGACATAGCCCCATATAGTATATAAACCTCACCAATGGCCCATTGGTTAATTTGAGTTGAAAACACACATGCACACACCCATGTAGATAGAAAAAAAAGCAACACACAAAACAGCCTACGTTTACTGCATGGATAGACTGTAGCTGAATATTGTCTAATCAATGCAGCATGTGTAAGTTCTCATATCTTTGTATACGTACATACAAAGTCCAGAATGTCTTGCAGCAGTGGGGTATGTGTACAACATTAATCTCTCATCAAGAAGGTTTTAATTAAGTTGTCTAAGGCTTTAAGTGACTGCACTTTTTATGTTGTAAAATGGTGAGGAGGATCATGACACCATTTGTATAAATGGGGAATAGCTGAGTCCTCTAATAGAGTATTACACTGTTGTGCTATCAATTACATCTACATAATCAGACTCACCTTTATACACCGTACTGATGTTTATCCATTTAGTCACATGCTCTTTACTAAGGCATCGTTCCACACAAAACTGAGAAGAGCAGACACTTTATGATTGCACATACTGTAACAATGCACATTACCTTTGCAATGTCCTTTTCTGGAACAGTTGCTGGATTCTCACGCATCAATAACCAGTCACAAAGAAAAATATACTGCATATGATTTTCAAGTCTTTTTTGCAAAAGATTTTTTGGAAGCCATGGAAAAAGACCCCACATAGCAGATAGAGCAGCCTAAATGGTAATAATAAATTTAAAAAACATTACGCTCAGAAAACTAACTGACCAATTGGCTTCTTTCTGTACCAACTAACTGAGGGAATTTTGATACCTGTACACTCTCATTCGAATCAAGCTAAAGGTTTCATAAGGACAGTGTGATTATGCTTGCACACAAGATATCTGCTTCCAAGCATTACTTGCTGCTTCAGTAGTTGAAAGGTTGTGTTATTTGCAAATTCCAACGATACAACTTTCTTGTGCTGCATTCGGGTACTAAAATCCTTACTCTCCAGCTCTTTTTTGAGATCATCTGTCCAAAACTGGTGTGATAGTAAATGCTGGGGAAACATGAAGCTGTACGTGCATAGAAATTGAACCACACAAAAGATGGCACACATAGAACACAGTTGTGCACAAATGACTTACGCAATTAATGGAGCAACATATCCAACAAGTGGTACCATGAAAAGTGTGACTGTTGGAAGCATCCTGATTAGATCTTTCTTGGTCTGTTACAACATGTTTTCAAGTATTTTTTTAATCATAGATTCACTTAAAATCACAATACCTGATATATGAATTGCACTTCCTCTAGTTTGAATGGAAAGTTAGTAAATCCAGGCTCACTTAATGGTGCTTTATTGGTAATTACAAGCTTCCCATGTTTGCTTTGAAGCTGCCTCATTCTCTTTACATCATAGTACAGATTCTTTGTACCAAAAGTAAATGCTTTGATCAAAGCACCAAGCTTTTTCAAAGCCTTTCTCAATGAGCCAGGTTGCTGGTTGTCTGATTGCACTGACATGTATCTACACAAGTATGGTACACCTGACCAATTTGAAAGTACTGCATCTCCAAAGTGGTTATTACACCATAGCTGTGGATGGTGTTTCACAGTCCGAAATGCTTCTATGCAGTTTAGCCGCATCACAAATTGTATCGAAGCAGTCAATGAGTGCCTTGAAACAGAAAACAAAGGTAATACCCGTACATGTATGTATTTAATACAGTACATGTACGTTGCAATACAAGTGCATCTACTAGTACAGTAAACACCGCTTGCCGATTACCGGGTAGTATTAGTCCGCCTAGGCCTACAACAACTACTAGTAGTACTAGTAGTGTGGGAGGAAAATTTTTTGGTACATAGGCACACTCTGCCTCCTTAAAAAAATCAACAAATACGTATATATGCAAGAAGTGTACTGTAGATTCACGCTTTGTGTTTTCCGCTGTTACGTTTAATACGAACGTTCAATCGGCTACCATTTTATAACCTCACCTGTATCGAAATTCGTCTCGTCCCCAGGTGCAGCGAAATGGCGTGTATGTCTATTAACCAACAGGATCGAGTTTTGTATGCGTGCTCTTGTTTCCTACTTTCTCCGCTTAGTGAGCTGTACTTTTGTAGGAGATGCAAAGTACCACGCTGCCAGGAATGTGTAGCCTCTGCAGTAGACAACTTATCGTGTCCTCATTGTGTTGACAACGCCCAAGTCGAAGCTAGAAAGAAAAACCGGTGTGGCCGTTGTTTCCAATGCCCTCAGTGTTCAAATACTTTGACCTTACGCACCGTAATGGTATCTAATGAAGGTACAAGTGACCAGACTAAACCACAAAGTGGCACTGAAACCACTTCGTCATCGGACGTCTCAAAGAGTACAATTGGATCACGGTCTCCTGGTGGAACAAAACTCTACTACCTGGCATGTAGCTATTGCAGATGGAGTACTCGCGAAGGAAATATTAAAGATAAAAGGTCGCCATTAGACTTCAAGGAACGAGCTAGTCCTCATCAAAAGCAAATTGACGATCTAATTTCATTCTACAAGGAGTTTGCGAATAAAGATCTGATGGAACGTGAGCAGGTGAAGAAGCCACTTCGCCGAGTCAAGTCATTTACTGGTAGTTTGGACTCGACGAAATATATTGCATCAAAGGTACAAGAATCTGAAGTGGCTGCAGGTATTAAACGTATAGGTGTTGACTCTTCACTTTTGTGCAAAGTTGCTGCAGTGTCTACTATTCCGGAACCACTACCTGATGATATGTATACAGCTACAGTAAATTTAAAGAATATCACCACCCTGGAGCAGCGTCTCCTTGACCCTGCTTACCAACCTGCTATTTGTTCTGATCTGTGGCCAAAGCCAGTTCATCTAGTTGGAAAGAAGCTGCATCGCTGTAAGGGTTGTGAACACATCCTCATTAAAGCAGAATTTAGCCCAACATCTATCCGATTTAAAATGCACCAAATAGCTTTGCATTCCATTCCTCAAGTGCGAATAGCACAGCTACCTACAGCTGGAGTGCCTTGTGAGATCATAATTTCTGCTAGTAACCCTTCAAATTATGCTATGGACATTTCTTTTTTTGAATGCCCTACTGAAATTCTTGGCCATATGAAGGAAAAACCAGTACAAGTTGAATTGCCAGTGGGTAATTTTGTTCTTACCCCAAGTGATGATGTAGGGGATGCTTTAGAAAGCACTGAGGATATAGATGCAAAAATGACCTCTAGCTTCATCCATAGCAGAGCAGCTGGAAAACTATTCCTCAAATTCAAGATTATTTCTGAAGGAACAAGTATCGCTTGTATGTTGAAGTTCCCCTACAAATCACCTGTGGAGCCTTTTGAACTTTGCAACATTGAAGTTCCTGTAGTTATCCGAATTGGTAAACTAGGTTAAGATGTTTGAATCAGTGGTATTGTAGTGTTGAGTGGAATTATTGACATATGTAGCCAAATGGAATCCTACAACACTGCCATGTTAATTTTTTCTTTTGTTGTTTGATATATCCGAATAGACTAGAAGGAGCTTATCAGGAAATGACCATCCTGTTAAGATCAATGTGGAATATTCCATTTTACTGACTTGAATGTCTGTTATCTTACTTTACTCATAAACGAAATCCACAGCCACTAATTACTTCTTGGATGGTTACATGCAATGCAGTTAATGCATAAAAGTATTTGTCGGATACGATCTAACAAAACTGTGAGAAATTGTATAGTGTATGGCAATCTCTAACATAGGTGTGCACAAATAATGAACAATAAAATGCTACTTCCTGTTTAAAAGATAAAGATGAATGATGAAAATAATTAATACATATAACCAACACTCCAGTTCTTGATGACCTTGTTAGCAAGGTGAGTTGCATCATGATGTAATATGATGCAAGAGCCATTCTTGCTAGGTAAGGCCTTGTCCTCGATCGTGACCCAGCATATTCTGAGTTCTAGTTCCAGTTTAATTCCATGTTTGTAATACTTGCATGTATGTCATATAATAAAATACAATACATATATTGAGAACACCCAAACTTCCAATATTAATACAAAATACTAGTCCTTTTTCTCTCTTCCAACAAAAGTAGTCATACTCCTGTCCACACCAAAAAATTTCCCAGCTTCCAACATGGCTGCCTTTGGCAAAAATCTACATCACACATGTAAATGGAAATGAATAACAGACACCACATAGTAAGGCAGAAAGTAATAACATGTTATACACAGCTACAGTAATTATAACTTCCTTATAACCTTTATTACGGGGAAATGAGTTGCAAACGGTCAATTGAGCCTCCAAAATATGTTCTTTTGAAAACACACTATGAAGAAACTAAAAAAGTTCTGCTGTTGCTAGTAAATAAAGTTTACTAACAGTTTTTCATTGCCATACATAGTGCTAGCAAATCTAGGAACTGCATGCACATAAGTGTTGGCCTAGACAAGGGAACCAGAACCCAAATTGCATTGGAACTCCAAAAAACTTACGACTGCAGAATGTAGAACAAATACAGCACCCTTGGCATTAGCAACATATACTGGTTTGAATGAAATGCATTCATGATTTTATCAACAGCATATTCAGAAGATAGGATTGGTAGAATAAATGGAATTCTAAGAATTAAAAAACAAGAGTGAGGCACCAAAAAACCACAATGGTACCTCCAACCTTGTTTTGACACCTTCAAACATTCCAGTGTTGATAAAGTACGGACACACACAAGTAGTGTGGATTCCACCACACTTTCGAAAGGCAATCTCACCAGCTAGGGCCTCATGTATTCCTACAGCACCATATTTTGAAGCACAGTAGTCTACCAGTCCAGCAACTCCAAACAAACCAGCACTTGATGCAACTGTAATGATGTAGCCATGATTTTTAGTTATCATTGATGGAAGAAAAGCTTTCAGTACCTGAGATGTACATGCAGAAGTATGTCAATTTGAGTTATCTCTATACAGTATCTGCACCACATTGTGACCTGACTTGTCAGGAAGTTTGTTACAGTAGTCAATACATGTTTTATTTTATTTTATGGGCCATTTCATACCATAATTTCTTTGGAAGAGGCAACAAGAGTCTTGTAGCTCGAAAAATACGTATACAGTAAATGGTAGTTATACATTTGTGGTACTAATAATACAGCTGCAAATAGCCTCATATATATATATAATAAATTTCACTTATATCTCCCTGCCTTGGCAAAAGTCACACTCTTTTCACAATGATTGTGCACTGACTGTAACAACTAGTATACTCCACCTAACAAGCCTACATGTATATAGATATTGTGAAACTACTAGTATGATGACTGCTCACCCAAAAATGTGCCATAGTATTCACTTCCATGGTAAGTGTAATGTTTGCATCTGAAACTTCGTCAATCTTCTTTCCACTTACAATCCCTGCATTATTAACTATAATTGTGACGTCGCCAACATCCCGCTTTACCACGGCTGCTGTTCGCTGTATTTCTTCTCTCTTACTAAGGTCGCACTGATATGGGAATACCCGTTGTCCATTTTGAGTTATCTCCTCAGCTAAGGTATCAATGGCCTTTTTGTTAACATCCCAAAGTACAACTTTTGCGCCTAACTCTGAAAATCTAAGTATCAGAGAACAATAAAATTAAAAACTTTTAACAAATGTGCTTTTGCCTTGCTAGACTGAAATCTTGGACATGTCACACGCTTGCACAATGCTAATGCACTATTATCTGCTCAGTGTGTACTTTTACCAAACGATCGTACCTCAGGGCAATTAATCGTCCGATACCACTTCCAGCACCGGTCACGAGGACTACCTCATCTGTGACATCCTTCTTCTTAACAGGTGCTACCAACTTAAAAAACCCAATTGCAATATACCACACAACTTTTGCAAGGCTAGCGAGAAACTCTAAAAGCACCGCACACTTCCCCGCCATCTTAAGCAATGCACGTGTGGGAGGAGGTTGGCAATACTGTAGATCACGTTTCTTTCTTTCAGGTGGCGTGTCGATTGTTGAACTTTCCCGCCTTGTTGGAGTGGACTAAAAGTTCCTTAGTTTTGTTCGTACGCGGTTCATTTTGCATCAACTGTGGTCTTGTTTATTCTGTCACAGCAGAAATACCGTGGAGATATTGTTTTGAGGTAAGGGCCAAAATGGCATCAAATGGGTGGATTTATACCAAATTAAGCATGTTTGTTCGTGTTTAGAGATGTGACCACGGTTGTTTCAGTGATTTTGCGTACGAGGACATGCACGATGCTTTAATATGCATATAAAGGGCAGTTCTGTTGCAGCGCCTCCAGTTAGGTCCTATATTATTTATATTGCTATTATCTTTTTTTTTTGGCGGGTTATGTATAGCAATTCAGGTATGCAAGCGTGTATTTATTACTCCAGCAAGTACGAGAATGTCTGATGGTGGCAGTAAGACTATGGATAGAAATTTGCCATTCTCATCTGCTGCTAGACCAACTACAGTTAGTGTGTGTTTGTGTATCTGTGTGTGCGTCGTCTACTTTGTGTGTTAGGTGTTGTGAGTGTAAATACATATCAATGGTGTCACAGGGAATGTCTAAATATAGTTCTTCTCCCCCCCCCAAATAGAATTCACTTGGTACTGCTATCTACCATCAGAACCCAACCATGGAACAGTTGGACTACCAAGATGGCAGTATGGTGCTTAGCTCTACATCCCCTTACAGTGCACTGATGCAGTACCCCACCTTCCCTGGCAATGATGTATTGTGGAGTTCGTTAGAGCCTGCTTTCTTGTCTGCCTTTGGTTATGCTCCACCTACGGGCATGATGACTGCCCAGCAGATACAAAACCAATTTTATTTTCCTAGCACTGACATGATTTGGTCTCAGGATCCACAGATGATGAGTTACCTTGCTGTAGATCAACAGCAAATGACTGCATCACAGCTTGGTTTAGATGGACCCGTCACTAGCACTGTAGAACCAGCAGCACTTGGACAAACATTTAGTACTATGACATTAAATGGTTCTGGGCCGAGTGTTGTTCCTCCAGGACAGCCATCGCTGCCAGCAACACTCAGTGGTAGTGAGAATGTGGATACTACAAGTCAGCCCCAGACTGTAGGAGCTTCTCCAGCCCAAGGACAGGGTGCACCACAGCCAGAGAAACCGAAGAGTTGGGCTGCTATTGCAAGTCAACCGGCCAAGCCAAAACCTCCACCAGTGAAAGTGGTATTGCCTGACCCTCCTGTAAATGATACTGCAAAAAAGGCGCCTTCACTTCGTTCAAACTCATCGCAACAAAACAAGTCACAAGGAGGGGGGGCAGGATCTTCTATTGCAGCTGCATCTGCTCGTAATGGAAATAGTAGCAGTGCACAAACCGATTCCTCTTCGGTGCCAACTGGCATGTCTGCAAGTACAGGTGCCAGGAGGTCTGCTCAGCAGCAACCAGCTACCTCAAAACCCAAGGTTCACTGTACTATTGTTGAGCAGTTGAAAATCCAAAATAAGTACAATCCAACAGAGTTGATGTTGAACCTGGTGAATGCAAGGTTCTTTGTTATCAAGAGCTATGCAGAAGATGACATTCACCGATCAATTAAGTACAATATCTGGACGAGCACTGAGCACGGAAATCGGCGCCTTGATACTGCCTTCCAGGAACAGAAAGGAAAAGGAAGTATTTATCTTCTCTTTAGTGTCAATGGTAGCGGACATTTTTGTGGAATGGCCCAAATGGTATCGGAAGTGGACTTCAATAACGTGACAGGGGTTTGGACTCAGGACAAATGGAAGGGCAGGTTTGATGTCAAGTGGATTTATGTTAAAGATGTCCCAAACAGCCAGCTGCGGCACATTCGATTGGAGAACAATGAAAATAAGCCTGTAACAAACTCTAGGGACACTCAAGAAGTGCCTTCTGAGAAAGGGAAGCAAGTGGTAAAAATTTTTCATAATTACCACCACACTACATCAATATTTGATGACTTTGAGCATTATGAGAAGAAGGAAGAGCAGGGTGGTGGATTTGAAAAGGAGGTAAATGCATAGCTCTTTAAGGATAATTGTTGCTGCTATGAGTAGATATGTGATGTAGCTGTGTGTATGTGTACTTTGAAGAAATGATTGTGATACACATACGCAGTGCAACGTTTTGATCCTCCAAGGTTTTATTTCCCAACCCTTTCTTGTGCAAAAAATAGCTTTGTTATTTGAATTTATATTTAGCAGTTGCACCATGAATGGTGCAATACATGTGTAATAATAATAATATCAACCAACTGCAACTGTTCGTCTAGGCGTATTTACCAGGGACCCCACTTTGTTATGCTCGCATACCTAAGCAATGACAGTTACTCGTACGTCGAATACCTTTAGCCACACATATTCAGAAGGAAGTATTTGTTGTAATATTCAGATAGCCTGATATTAACGTTGCTATTTGTACATATAAGTGCATACCAAAAGTGAACTGTACTGTGTGTTAAAAAAACACGCGAACTCCCAACTCCTTAGACAACCACTGTTTCATGAGTATGAACGTTCATTTTTTCCCCCATTTGATTTGTAACTTGAACCATTTATGCTGTAATCATGGGGTTGGACATTCAGCCAATTGATCATTACATTGCAGTTATTAAATCTAAACAATGGTTATGGGTGAACAAACAATGGTTTAATTTTCCCCATTACATTTTGTAACCTTTGAACCATTTATGCTAAAATCATGGAGCATTATTACCTTGCAGTTATTAAGTGTAAACAAACGATGGTTATGGATAGTATATAATTTGTAAGAAATCTAGTGAAAAGCTGAAATTCATTGTAAGGGTAGCCCTTCTTAGTATCTGCATCAGTGTGTAAATCTGGTTACTCAAAGTCACAACCGCAACCTGGTAGAATGAGATGAGAGCCTATAAATTGTAAGCCCCGTTTTTTGGATTTTTCTGTATATCGTAGTAAAGGTGAGGCTATATTTCATGATTCTTGAGTAATATAGTTTAATGTTCTACATGTAGGTTGCTCTTCATTTATTAAATGGCTATGCCCAAAAATCACTAACCTTAGTTTACAATGCTATACAGAAAAATTCTGAAACGGGGATGAAAATGGATTTTCCAATTTTTTGGGATTCGTTTGGATACCTAGCAGCCAAAAATTATGTGGATACCCCCTTTCCCCAGTGAATGTCTCATTTATAAAATGGTAGCGCTGAGATCTTGCTAACTGAAAGACACCTTAATGTGCATGAATCTGGGCTGATCTTCTTTCCAATGGGTTGTGACTTACATGTAAGTACATTCAAGGTGGCTTATGTTATAATAGCGGCTTGAAATTGTAATAATGGCAGAGATGCCAATTGGTTCAATGTGAAAATCCAAACCCCAATGGTTCAAAAGTTGCAAAGGAAGTGGCCAAAAAAATGTTTGGGAAGGTATAAAGGTAGTAGCACACATATAGAAGGCTCTTGATGTGTGTGTCTGAGCTTATATGGCGTGGTCAGTGATTTAGGAGGCCTCTATTACTCTTCCACTATTTGTTCACTTGGTGAAGATGAAACATATTGATTTGTCTGAATGGAACAGAAACTGCTATCCTGGTGTTTCTTGCCAAGCTGTCCACATTTGCTGGCTGTACATGCATGTTCCTATATCAGCAGAGGAGTAAACTAAACATTAGGCAACCATAATATTATTTTAAATAAAGGAGTCAATGGAACTGGATTTCATTGTCTTAAATTTGGATAGCTGGAAGTGCAATGTTCACATGAGGGTTAGCTGCAGTGGCCTTTTGATTATTGACCTGAACAACCTTTTCTAGCTATGGTCATACATATAACTATTTGCTAACTCTGTTGTATGAATTAGATAATGTGTGGTTCATACATTGTTGAAATAAATTGGAGATAACCATTCATTATTATTTTTTCTTACCCCAGGAATCGACGAACCTCTCCTGAGTGATGCTGTACCATTGTGAACTACATTGTTACAGTGTATATTGTTTTAAATTTTGAGTTGTAATCACTGTAGAAATATTTCCAAGCAATTGCTAGGGCTAATAATATAATTAAATTATTCACAGATTTTACTCATCAATTATTATTACGTACTCTTTGCACACTGCACAAGTATAGTATTATGACACTATCTAGAAGAGATCATCATTATCGGCACCTTTATTGGTTTCCTGTTGAATGTATTGTAAAATGTCATCTGTGCCCAAACTGCTTGTGTTATTGTCATCTTCTACATCAAAAATCCCTTTTGATGCCTTTGGTTTTGCTCCTTTCTTTTTTTCCTTGGTATCACTTTGCTTGGTAATTTGTAAAACATCGTCTATTGAATCTGATACACTGAATGAAGGACAAATCTAAATTTTAATGCTAATTATCTTGTGTACTTCACTTACTCCAGTAGGTCTGAGTTATCCTCGGTATGAATCTCTTCATGAGGAGTCTCAATTATGGCTTCCTTTGGAACAAACACTGGTAATTCTTCGTCCTGCCCCAGAAGAGTCACTTTTACATTTCTCTTATCATTTGACCTATAATTGCTTGCAACATGATGCACTGCAGGAAAATAGTTGCAAAGAATGATACAGAGTTCTACAATCATAAGGATCATACTACCTGGAAATGGGTCAGGTTCTGTCTCACATTCATCAAATAAACCAGCTTCTTCCTTGCCCAGGAATACTTGAGCCTTTTGCATGAGTGCTTCCTGCTTTTGCAGATATTCCTTACGAGCAGCAAAATATTTTTTGTCAGCATCTAAATCAACATTTAGAAATCGTAACAATGGGGCACAGGTGCATCTTTCTTTATTCTGTGCCAGCACTTTCAAAAGGCAGTCAAATGATACTTGTCTCTCATGTATGTCATCATCTGTAATGAAAACATGAAACTTCCTTGGAAGATCTGGAAGCTTCATTTGAAGTTCTTCCACCAGTTCCTTTTGCAAGATCTCAAAAGCATCATAGTCCCTTGGCACCTAAAAAAATGTATAATGTTTACACATTAAGTGCTGTACATGAACGTACCATAAACTGAACAACATCATCTTCAGAATGTTCCGCCAACTTGAAGAATGGTAGCTTGGTGATCACTACAACATGGTAGTTCTTGACTTGTCGTGGTGTTGGTGCAGGCTCGAAGCTAGGTACTGATATGTCAATACCAGTACTGCACTTCACCTTTCTGTGCACAAACATTGTGTACCAATGATAGTAAAATTAATTGCTCAGGGATCTCTAACAGACATCATGAACTACACAAGTTTTACCACTTGAATTTTGGCCACTATTTAGAATCTACACAATACTTGCGGGCAATATTTATTTGTACATATACAGACACCCGATCCTGCACCAACCCCCCCCCCCCCCCCCCCCCCCCCCCCAGGCAGACAACAATCCTGGGTCACAAGCTAAAACGGCAAGAAGAAAATGTAAAGGAATTAACTGATAACAATGCATTAATTCTCCCTAGTTGTACTAGCTTGCGTACCGGTACACATGCACCTACACTACAGGAACATGAGATGTACTGCCCACATAAAATGTTAACCCACTAAAGAGCAAAGTTAGTTGCGTAGAACTGTTTATGGTGCTAACAGTCTTCGGATTTTGTGTAACTTTGAACTCACACATATACTGAGTACATTCAAACCCAGTCTTCATGCGCTAAAAAGCGGGCAGCAGCGGGGTACGTGTGACTACCCTATAAAGGCCTACTCCCCAGTGGAGAAATTGCCTACTGTACGTAGATAAAGTTATAATGAAGTCTACGCGTATAGCCATGGATGAAATTTGATGGTGTTTGTGACAAAAACGCTCAAGCCCTACCTATAGTAGTATTTGCATCGAATAGGTTTCAATTAATCAACATTTGAACTGATTAAGAGGAAGCTCAAGTGTAGCTTACCTCGAACTAATGGTTGCCTTCACAGCCATGTTCTCATTAATACGTACCACAGTAAAAACAAAACTATATACACGTATTAGTACGCATATACCTATGTATCACGTTCAAAATTTATTCATCAGATAAAATAAAAAATATTCATAAGCCAACACACAAATGACATAATGCAGTTGTGTTATTACTGTTATTTGCTGAAAAAAAAGTCATGTACTGCTGTGCCTTCCAAAAATAAAATACAAAGATTCATACACGTAGAGAGATGTCAGTATCGCAACCTTGAGTATCCACACAATGTAGCTTCGAAACGGATAATGCCTGATCTTCAGCCTTTTGGTGCACTTTCACATACAGCTCTAGGCTGGGGGTTGCTGCATCCTGCACTACCGTAGAGTGCTGACCTTGCTCATCTGGAACTGTACTTCTTGTGGCTGGAGACAAGAGACCTTGGCTTTTACATTCACTAATTGCTAGCTCAGCTTGCAGTACTTGGTCATTTAGTGCTGCCGTCATTTTATCTCTCCAAGCCTTTCTTTTTAAATGCTCTTCAGTTTGAGGTATGTCAGCATCATCTGGGATCTGCAATGTTGATTTTGGCTGGCTGGATAAAACACTAGCAATGTATGATGAACGGTTGTTGTCGTCTCTAGAGCAATTATTATTTCGGTTGTCTTGATTCAAGACCTCTCCAGAGTGACAATCACGAGTACATACTTCGCTGGAGCTAGTAGTTACATTTACTGTCACAATAGTAGAACATAGTTCATCTGATGGAGTCATGCCCAATTCGACAATAGGCCTCCTATGTTGCGAGAGTGCATTATCTGTGATGATAGCAGAGTGTGGACGAGCTGAGGTTGTACCAAACTCCTTCCTTCGTAGATTTAGCAAATCATCTGTGATAATAGTAGAGCGTGGTCTTGCAGCCGCCATGTCCAACTCTCCAGCGACTTTCTTGTGCAGGGCAAGTTTATCTCTGAAAGACAAAACCTCTGGTTTCTCATATGGATGGTCACCAACTGAGGGTACAAATACTGTAACATAAAAAAACATTTTAATTGTTATATGCACCTGAAGTTTCATTATTCTGTATTGATTTGGGCACAATGATGACCCCATCTGTTTCTTGTGTAACCTACAACACACATAAAACGAGAAACTAATAAATTACTACAAAGCAACCACCGGTACTCTTAATGTGATATGTTATATGTTTTTCAACAGTGCTCAAACCTTTGGAGGACGAGTGTTATTATCTAATGAAGTGCCGTTGTTGCTATCTTCATTCTGCAGGAATTGGAAATGTAAAGCCAAATTGCACAGCACCTCATCACAACTCCTACCTGCAGAGGAGCTGCTTTAGTACTACCTCTGTACCCGATGCTCTAAATGAGAACAAACATAATCATTGCCTGGAAGGTGGGCCCCTCCAATTCTAAAAGTGACTAACTGGAAATATTGGAGCTGGTGCAGGTACACCACTGCTGCTTTGTTCATTCTGTGACATAACATTTCAAGTTGTTACATTGACTTGTAAATCACCACAGAAAGAATATATATTTATATGTACCTCTCCCAAGCTTTGGAGTGCTCTTAACAGCTCTTGCAAAGGTTGAACTGGAGTCCCTGTTCTTGAAGTGTCATTTGTTGGAGTAATACCTCTGCTGTTGGGTGGCGAATCATCTTTATCCTGTACAAGTGAAGACCATATATACCTTCACTGAGTGCTATCAGTACATTCTACAACCTACCTCAAGGGGTTCTGCTTGTATTTCAAAATTGTCTGGAGACAGCTCTCCAAAGAGCTCTACTATCATAGACTGCACAGACTGTAATATACGTTAACAAATTAATTCAACTACATAGAAGTGCTTGCACACTGGCCATGTTACCTGCTGATTAACTGCAGGCTGAACAACAGGCTCTTCAGACATAGCAGCCTGTTTAATTAAAAAGAATAAGGAATGATATATATATATGGGGATCTAGTATGATTTTAGTACATGTATAATGCATAACATACATGTAACCCAGCCATTATGTATGTGCAAATGCTGGATACCTTTTCAACATTTGTGTCCACAACTGTTGCCTTTTTGACTGGGCTAGGAGGCTGGACATGAATATCTGGATTCTAGAAATGAAATATGTGCATGTACATACAAGTACAATCACTACCAATTGCAGCATGTTGCTCTGCAAGGTGGCAGGTGAATTTAATGTACCACATTGTGTAAGAGCAGCTGTTCAAAAATGTGCACCACTTTGTAGTTTTTAATTAGCCATGTATACCCACATGGAAAACCTTTGTCCAGCACAATCCAATGGGGCAACTCAATTTCTATTCTAGGGTGCATGTCACATGAGGACTCCCTGTTCCGGTTATGTGTGTGAGGTGTGCAACATGCACATGTAAGTGTGTAGGGTGTACCATTTTCTTTTTATATGGAAGTAAGAATTGCTTTAGACACGCTCTAGAATGTTAAACAAAATAAACAACACTATGCCACCTGCATATCAGGATGATGGTATCTAGATACACACGGGGTTGCAGCTAAGTTGATAAGCACTCACTCGTGACATTCATAACACTAGAATGATATATTTATGTGGCCACTGATCCCATTGAAAAACAAAACTACTGGTGTCCAGCCCCTGAATTCTAAATTCATGAAAGGTGATGTGAAATATGACTGTATTTTAATTTCTTACACTTGGGCTTGGAGAACGCCTTTTCTTTCGATTTCTGCGTCCTTCTTCAAGTTCATTTTCTTGTTTGTTCACCTCATCTTGCTATAAAATAAAACAATTATAATGCTTTTCACTACAATGAAGAGTATGTGCATACTAAGTGCAACACTTCCACATCAAGAGCTGCTAGAACAGCAGTGCTATCTTTGATGTCAATAGAATCAAGTTCCTCCTGTATGGCAGCAGCCTGCTCAAGTGCCTCAAAGTCATGAAGTGAAGTTGCTCTTTGGCTAGTCCCAAACATCTCCAGTTCCAGCTTTGTGTTCATAAGCTCAGTGGCTGATGCAATATCTGCTACTGAATGAATCGACATGCTCTCTAGAAGGGAAGCTTGAGTGCCTTCTAGTTTGAACTGTGCAAGGCCACTGAGCACAGCATCAAGATCATCAGCAGTTACAGGTTTGTCATACACTTCAATAAGGCTTTGGCTATGGACTAATTTCAATGGCACAGGATCTTGCACCTGTGACATCAATGACGCAACACTTAAAAAAACATGCAGGATAAAACAATATTATTGGAACTTGCCTTTGAAAGAGACATGGTACTGTTTTTGTGAAGTGTTTCTCCGGTTTGAACCATCCTTTCCTTCACTTCATTAGCAGGCTCTAAGAATTGATGAAGAATGCAAATATAGTTTATATGCCCCATCACCCACCCACCAAGCTCACCTTTCACTTCTGTTTCCACTTTCTTTTTATTCTCCACTTCCACTGGATCATAGCCAAAGCAGACAAGCAAATGAAGCCTTTCAGGTGCACCTCGCAATGCAGCTACAGCCTCGGCATGTGACGCTCCAAGTAGTGTTGTGCCGTTTACTTCAAGCAATCTCTGTCCAACTTTCACATCTCCATTTCGTTCAGCTGATCCTCCAGGAGTTATCTAAAAATCCAAGGATGTTTTGATTTGGAAATAAAATTAAAACAAGTAACAAGATGCCTGATTACAACAATGTACATAACAATCTGAAACTCATACTTTGGATATAAAAATCCCCTCATCTTCAGGATCCAAAGGATTGCCCATAGACCCCTTGGCACCACCTTTGATGCTAATGCCAAGTTTTTCATTTTCACCTCTAATCAGTTCAATTTCCTAAAAATATAAACCAATTCAGTTGTAACACACTATTCAAAAGTGCATCAACACTGTAACTCAAAATTCCTAGTATTAGTAATTGCGATGACATTGTATATACATCACAACGCCATTTGAGTTCATAACAATACGAAATGCCTACACACAGCACTACACCTACCTTCAAGCCAAGGGGAGGAGGAACGTGTCGCACGATAAGTTCAATATCACCACGCTGCTGCACCAACCACTGCACAGCTTCCTGGTGTGTGGCATGACGAAGGTCCATTCCATTTACCTGCAAGCAGACCATAAAAGCAAATAACATGATTGCCACTGCAGTTGCAACAGTTGTTACAGCCTTACCTGCAGAATGCGATCTCCAATTTTCAGTTTCCCAGTAGCAGCAGCTGCTCCTCCCTGAGTGATCTGAAGCACAAGGTCAAGAGGTGTACTTTGTGTGTGGCACACTTGTGGAGGCTGTCATACCTTTGAGATATATATCCCAGGTCTTCCTTGGCCAAACACACGACTAGTATGATCAGAGCCACCAACAATGCTAAGCCCCAGTGAGCCAATACGTCGATCCAGTACAACAACCTAAAAAAAAAAAACCCAGACATAATTGTACTAATCGTAACATTCAGTGCAAAGTTGATAAGCTGTTCCCCCTCCTTCCACAAGTATGAACCGCATGCGATGTACTTGTATTTCACACTATTAGTACACGTGAATATGTGTATATGTCCATACCTCATCAGGGTACTCCTCATCTGTGTCTTCATCAAGCATCTTTGACTTCATCTGTTCGTCTAGCTGAGACACTCTTTGGTCTGTAACTGTTAAAGGTTGCACAGCAAGGATGACTTTTTGAGAAGTACAAACGTCTCTTACATATTTACACAATGTGCATGTAGCCTCCTTAATATTTATGCTTAACGCCCCCCCCCCCCCCCCCCCCCCCCTAGAATTGTTGGCGAGAGAAGGCCCAGGCATGTCAGACACTTTAGCATCTATAATTCTGAATATGTAAATATGTCACAAAAATAACCCACCGGAGTGGCAAAATAATCAGTTATTCACAGGCATGCTATAAGATAGGCATTACATGTTTCCTGCAAGTCAGGCTATGAATACAACTCGCAAACAGCTCAATGGAAATGAATACCTTTAGCATGTGTGTAAATAATTAATCATTTTACCTTCCTCATGAGTGGTGCTATACACACATGTACTCATGTAGGTGTATTTAGGTAACTGCATTAATTCTAGTGCTTCAAGCGGACAAAATATAGTTATTTCCATGGCTGGCTATAATGAACTTCACATTAAGTACTCTATTAAGCAAAGCCTGACACACCCATATTACCACATAGCACCACAACACCAAAACAGTATTATGCAACATTCCACACAAATTCAGCATACAAGTATACAGGTTGGTATATAGTGCACAACTATTGTACACAACATATAAGCACTGCTAGACAAACACTGAATCCACAACTGTCTGACCTGAACCAGGAGGGCTTGTTGAGCGGAGGAGCCTAGACATATTCTCAATGTTTACATAGTTCTCATAGGGGGCCTTCTTAGAAGCCACAGGTGATGACGACTTCCTTCCTTCAAAGTCTTCTATCTTGTCTGAACACAGGGAAGATGCATCAAGCACATCGTGCACAACAGGTTTGGTGGGATTCTCAACATCTCCTAATTGTGACTCGCTGCAAAGACTGTCATCTGGTCTGTTATCACTCACAGGTTGTATCATGCTTTGTTCTATAGAGTGGATACAAGCTCACATGAACACACACCTGTTATGTGCACCACACCGTAGCAGCTGAGATTACTTGCACAAGACAAACACTAGCAAGTCGTATTTGTTACCTGCTACTGACGGGAGATCTTCCGGCATCACAACCAATACCTCCCTGGACACAACTAGGTTACAGATGTCAGTAATCTCTTTCAGTAATCCCACTGCATCATGGTGTGTAGAATTGGTCATGTCATGGTCATTAACCTTTAAACAAATGTGGTAGATGAAGGCGGAAGGAAATATATCTTTCAAACTCACAGATAGAAGTTTATCCCCAAGCCTTAGCCTGCCATCCTGTTCAGCCAATCCTCCTGCTGCTATTTTGGTAATAAAGATGCTCTGCACATTAAAAAATTAAAAAATAACGATAATAAATACATATAATGTATATCCTCGTTTAATGATGGCCACACCAACCTCATCCACATCTTCATATGCTGGGGTAGAACCTTTACCACCAGCAATGCTAAATCCAAGACTACGATTGGGCAATTTTCGTAATTCTACCACAACCTTGAAAAAAATAATTAAATTACATACCACGTACATGTAGATACACCCCACAACGTACTTCAATTGTCTGCAAATGAGACTTTCCAGTAATCTGTGCCTGGTCAGTTGCATACACTGCTGTTTTCATGAGATCATCAGTTACCACCTGAAAATTAAGGTGGAAAGGCCATTAGCTACCTGACTGTATAGCGGATACGCGCGCAGTCATGCAGGCATGCAGGCAATAATGACCCAATATGCGACGATAATAGGCCTACACACAGTGTTACGGTGTACATACAGTTGTATACTATTATTTGGGGGAAGAGAAGGGCCTGGGGGTATAGCTACACTATCGTCCAAAGATGTTGTTACGACTAGGCCTATATATCTATCATGAACCCGGTTACTACGTACAACTGTAGACTGCGTGGATGAGCAAGCGTCCTATTGGTGTAAGCGACAACGTAACAGTATTCCGTGTGCTAAGCTACTACAGAAGTTAAAACCAGCATTACTAGTACGCTCATAACGTAAGTTTGCTGCGAAGCTTAGCGAGTATATATCCGCTCATAGCCACTTCCGTCGCGAATGCGAAGGTGGTTTAAATAACATTGCTAGCTTACATTCCCGCTGCCACTTACATCGCTGCTAGGAGGTTCCTGAACTATGTCCATGACAGCTGCACTGTCGGATTCTTCGCTTCCAGATCGTTGCTTGTGATCCCCTACAATAACAGATATTAATTTTAATCAAAAACGATACACAGAACAAAAGATCACTGTCGTAACTTGTATAATAATAAATACACAATAATTGATAAGAGTTTCAAACCTATTCTGTGTTCAACAGCTTTTGGTCCTGCTATCTCTTGTGTGTCCTGAGAAGAATTTAATACCAGTGACTTATTTTCTGCATTGGTAGACACTAGCAGGGATGATGCCACTGGTTCTGCAGCTACAGGTGATGGCAGGGGCTGTTCTGGTACAGCAGATATTGTGGAAAGCAATGTGAGGTCATCCTGAAAGAGAAGTGTGAGCTGAAACAAATGTTCATTGCTATACAAAACTTAATTACTTGTGAATTTCCTTTCTTGAAGATTGGAGTTGCTGGTAAGGCATAAGGCTTGTACTTCTTTCGCTTTGCTTTCATTTGCTTTCGAGATGGTGTGGGAAAGCGTACAAGCTAGAGACCAATACATGAAGCAAATTAGTACAGAACTGATCACATACATTAGTGGTGATTGTACCTTGCTCGTAGTATCTGAATCTCCACGCACAAAATTGGGATCAAAGGCCACACCCAAGCGTGGACCTCGGCTGATAGAGTTGCTTCGTGTTGAAGTTGTGTCTGACATGGTATCACTTTCATTATCTAAGGATCCAAGTGGTGTTTTTAAATTTAATATATGGAGAGAAATTTACGACCCTTTTCTCAAGTTATTATTTTGGATCTTCTGATTAAATTACATTACAGAGCTAAAAGGCAATGACCAAATTTAGAGTTAGCCATACATTTCTATGCAAACTTTGCACTTCTCGCACTTCTTTACCTAGTCCTTAAAGATTTTAGTGGCGGTTATAAAACTTCACATAGTAGGTAAAAAGTGCATTGAAATGTACAGCTAATTGTGCTTTTTAAGTCCGTAATGGAGTCAGAATATCTATACATAAGAATTATTATTTGCAGAGGACGTTACTCAAAGACCCAAAAAGTTGATAAATGGTTTTGATCATACTGTATATACTAAATGTACAGACTCCGTGAATAAGGTGGTAACACAAGGTTCATCAAGTATCCGATGTCCATTAGAAAATGACACATAATAGCCACATGTCACAATGTTATCAAACAGGGTGTTGACCTTCTTTTGCTCGTCCTAGAGAGGTTTTATAAACCTTTAAGACGAGCAAAAGAAGAGCAGCACTTGCACTGGAATGCAAACCATTAGAAATTAAGTCCATGATGGGCTGCCAGACTTTCGACAGTAATCTTGAACCATTTTATAGATCTCTTCCCCAAAAATCCAATACTTTGAAAACAAGGGTTTTTATCATTTTCACGAAGCGTCCCACATGATACTCTTTAATGCCCATCAACTATTATGTGCCTGCTAGCTGTGTGTACATACCCTCAACTGATTCCACTTCTCCTTGCTGAGGTAAATATGAACAAGTTAACCTTTTCTTTTCAGGACACTGAGGATCACTTTCAGCCCGAAGACTTATGAGTGGCTGGAGCTAGGAAACATGTGGGCAATGAATGGTGGACTGCACCACACAATGCTGATAGCCATACTTGACTTCCATCAATCCACAGAGCATCGAGGTTCTTGAGATTGCTAAGGCTAATTGGCAGATATGTGAGTTTGTTACCAGCAATATCTAATACAGTCAGTTCCTCCAGTTGACCAATCTCCTCTGGTAGCTCAATAAGCTCATTTTCACGCAGTGTCAGAACATGGAGGCTTTTGCACCTGCCAACCTGAGAAAAATAGGTAAATGGAAAGGTCATAGTATTCATACATCCTTAGTAGTACAGTGTACATGGACTTACACTTGCAGGTATGTCCACAAGATGGTTTTTATCCAAATTTAGAAGCTGTAATGACTTCATGTCAAATAAAGACTCTGGAATTGTTTCTAACATATTGTCAAATAGTAGCAGTTCAACTAGATTAGACAGTCTGAGTCGAATACATTTTATATGTGAAATGTAAACAGTTTACAAAGAAGCAAACACTTACCTTCCAATTGATGAAGGTAGATAAGAGAGGTGATTACCGTCCAGTTTAAGTAGAGTAAGACAAGAAAGGTCACCTGCAGTTGACCATATGAAATAATTTAATAGCAATGGTTAGAATATACATGTACCTATGTCATCAGGTAATTTTTCTAACGCATTTTTCGAAACATGAAGGTCGGTCAAAGCTTTCAAAGATGATAGGTTGTTTGGTAGTGCTCCCAACTTGTTCTCTGTAACGTCCAATATTTCCAATTTGCACAGTTTTGTTACAGCCTGTTCAAGCATGTCAATTTAACAGAAGGCAATGTGGATACAGTACATATAGACATAGCTAATGATAGTGACAATCCACTGCACATGTACAGTCATCTCACAGTTCTGGTCTACACACATAAAAAAAGCTCAATCCTTGACATTGAACCACATATTAATTTGTATGCAAGTGCACTCTATAGGTGTAGGAATGTATCACATTAATACTTAATCACATACTCAAACACTATTTCTATCATTAAGAATACAAAAGCAAGCATTTATATCCGGATATTGCTTTCTACAAATCGTCCATTAGTGTGCATGCTCTTGAGTATCGTTGTATATGCAAGCTGGTGGAAGTGTAGTGACCAAATATAAAAGTATTCATGACAAGTTTGCTTGTGATAGAACAATGGACGTAGTGCACTGAGGCTGCACCTTCATGCCCAGGCACTAGATTTGCCAAAGGCCCTAAGTCTAACCACCTTAGAAGTAATCATGATAAAAATTGGAGACAGTAGTGTACATGCAGTATGTACAGCACATGCATGTGTGTAATGTAATAACATGATAATTGTGAGGCAATATTACAGGTAAACAAACACAAGTATATTCAATAATTTCAAATGCAAATTAATATAACATAATAGCTGAAGCATCAACACAATGCCTTTGATACCTTTCATTAGTACAGGCTATGTATATGCAACTGTAAACATATATACATGTAGTTGATTAATAATCATAGTGGGAGCTGGGGGTCCGAGGAATACATGCAGACAGTTGGTATAAACGTACCAAGGTCACCAGCCGACAGGACAGTAACACACATGCAGGTATCCAATATATATTATATATAAATCATCCAATGGGAAGAGGCCACATGTGACCCCAAGTGGTTCACCCCTTCTCGAGGATTGATAATGGGCGTGGTCCGGATACCACAATAATGCGTATCCTTAGTAATAATATATGTTCTTACTTCTGGTAAGGCAGTTAATGCATTGGTATCCAGCCAGAGTTCAGTTAGTTCCTTCAGTTCCCCAATTTGTTCAGGCTGCAATAGCAAAGAAATAAGGCATACGAATACTCAGCATGTCTTTTGCCAAACATACCAATTCTTCAATTTCATTGTTGCCCAAGTCCAATCGCGACAGATTCTTGAGACCGTATATGCTTCTATATATCAAGAATAATGTCATGACAAGGTGATCTAGACAATATGTAGACACATCATAAATGTGGCTGGACGTTTGTTCATTATTGTTTTTGTGTGTGGAAATTCCCATGCTGGCAACCCTATATTGTATTGTGACCATTGCGTACAATGCGAGAAGACAAACAACACAGGTATTAGCAACATAATGCCCCCCCCCCCCCCCCCCCAGCCCCCCGAGAATTATTATCAACATGATTATATAAATAATTTCAGCCTCCACATACAAAAGAATGAAGGCCAAAGAATATTTATAATACAGAACATTTATTTCTATCCGGTTTCGTTTTTTATTTTGTTTTTTTATACACAGGATCAATTCGCAGCATATGAGGCAGAACGACCTACAAGAACTTGTAAGAATAGAAAAGCTTGATGTGAATGTGGTAAATATACACTGAGTCACATCCAGCAAATTTGATTGCTAATGGTGATCAAATTGTCACTGAATCAAGGTACAGGAACAGAAATGTACCTACATGTATCGATGCATGTGCACTTAATGAATTAGAAATAAGTTTAGAAAAAAAAAATTCTCGACATGTCTCATTTCAGTGCTGTCCCATTATGAATATCAATGCTTATTAATAATGATTGCTACATTTCAGGTACAGTGACACTTAATTCTTATACATGTACATGTCGAATATGACAAATCGTGTGTAAATAGCCCACACTCACTATCAAACCTTGGTATAGGCATGATACCTGACCTTCCACCAAAACGCAGTTAACACATCATCTGAGTAAGTTACTTCATAACAATAGCACATGTATCATTGCATGAGTGCTTACATGTTTCAGCTGTACTATCACATATAATGATATGCAGTTAATGTTAATGGTCAACAAGTTACTTTAATGGTCTCTGACAAAGCCATCAAGTTGCAAAACTCGCTATATAAGGTCACACTATTCCCCCCAGAAAGCATCTCAAATATCTCCATTAAAATTTGCACTTTTAGGAGGATAAAATCATCGATGACAAACATGATCGATATTGAGCTCACACATAATATGAATACAACCAGAGGAGATGGTGTTTTATTTTTAAAAAACCCTCCTCGATTTGAACTGAAAATGCATCATTAATTTAAGCTGTTTACATATAACAGATTTCGAAAACCCCAAATTCGATGTATATTTCTGTTATAGTGTGATGTCTTTTACGGTGCTAACACAGACATTGAAACCACATGGATGCATATGTCTAGAAACAGCCCCATACATTCATGTGATTGTGTGTATGTATGTTGTGTGTGTGTGTGTGTGTGTGTGTGTGTGTGTGTGTGTGTGTGTGTGTGTGTGTGTGTGTGTGTGTGTGTGTGTGTGTGTGATACGGTCCAGAAGAAAAATTCCTGCTAGAGTAACACTAATATTAAGTACTAACCCAACATACTTACATACTTACCCAACAATATGCTGATTATATAATTGGGACAGTTGGTGACAAAATGATAACAGCTCTTTTGAAAATTGAGATTTCAGTCTTAAACATTGAGAATATAGAGTTACAATTAGTTCACATTTGCTTGTCTTGTATAATTGATTGACACAATGTATACATGCACTGATGTATAAATTGTGTGTACACATCCAGTTTCAATTGATCAGTCATTAAGACGGGCAACGTCTGCATCTGGCTAATTAGTGTACGATAACTTGGGAATGGGCTTGTGTGTAGAACATTGCACACTCTAAGAAAACCAAAATAAGGTTTCTTGAAAACTGTCCCAACATATTGATATACACCATAATGATGCATGGATCAGAAGTTCTTCACATACCCTTTTGTGTGGTTTTGTTAATTTCAAAATGTCAAGTGTTTGTAATTGCCACCCACATAGGGTACCATACATACATGTATAAGGTGAAGCCTGTCAAGTCACAGTATAAACTCTGATTAACATTCCAGCACAGTTACTACACATGTACATGTTCAAAGAATACTTACACAGGAACAGATTTCAACAGATTTTCCCTTGCTTCAAGGACAACCAGGTTCTGTAGACTATGCAGTATATATAATTTGATAAAACTACAAATATTTGCTAAGCATTTTAACAACAACAAAAAAATTTAAACACAAATGACACATACTTTCTTACAACTTTGGAAATATAATTACATCAGTATTGGAATAAATTAGCAGTGCTGTTAGTCTACTTACTTTCCAATTTCTAATGGTAACCTTGTAATGGCTGTATCATTCATGCAAAGCTGTGTGAGGCTGGTCAGCGCAGACAATACCTCAGGAGTCCTAGATAGGTTAAAATGTAAATAGAAAATGATACTACATGTAAGCATACTTGAAGAATACCTGAGAAGTGTGTTGGAACTGCAGTCTAGTACTGATAGTTTAGAACATAACACAACGTTCTGGGGGATCTCTTCAATAGCTGCAAAAGGAATACACATCACACTAATATGGATTTTGAAATAGTTCAAACTGTGCCCCCTCTTTTGTCCCGAAGGACTTACAACATTACATGTATACTGGTCTAAGACTTGAAATGCACACAAAGAAACATTAAGCAACATAAATGTGCACACAAATATGGTGCACTACTCAAACTTACAGAGTCCACATACCTTAGAAATGAACATTACATGGCTCCATAAGTGTATATCCAAACATACAACTTAGCAATAGTATTAAATATTCAAATTAATAGCTATAAAGTAGTACACTGCATCACGGGACCAACGTAATCAACACCTTAAATAACAACAATTCCTTACCATTCTTGCTCAAATCTAATTCTACTAGCTGGGCGAGCTGTCCAATGGCTGGTGGTATTCGAGCGATACTATTGTCACTGATAGTCAGACGCCGAAGATTAGTAAGGCGAAAGAATTGCTGCGAGGAAAATAAATTACTTAACAAACAACACTCATATATTTTTATAGTATGCATATAAACAACTCTGCGGCATACATGTAAGTGTTAACAAGTGTTACCGCGGGTGGGCGTGGGTCAGGTTGTCAATAACATTCCTGCGTGTTAACGAACCATGCTGGTTGTAACACGGCCGGAATGCAGCAGTTGTGTCTACAGCACATCCTACTAGTATCGATCATATCTAGTGCAAATTCTTTGAAGCAGTCCAGTAACTAGGAACACCAACCACAAACAGCCCCCCAGTGGTATCAACAAAGCCCCATACCATCTGCTTTCGAGCTGGAGAGGGTTATTGAGCCGAGTAAGAGTGCAACAAGGGAGGGTGGAGGGAATTGCAGCGCGGCAAGGTTATATTAAATATAGGCGTATCTTGCTAATGTTTATGATATCACGCCCCTGTTATATAAATGTATGTACACATGCGATGGGAGCATTGATAAGCCTTAGCTTACGTTGGGCAGATCTTGTATGGAATTGCTGTCCAGCAAGAGCTCCTCTAACGTCTCAGCGTGGCGATATATTTCATCTGGGATAATTGCGAGGCTGCAGTGTCTACGATCGATGAAGTCGATCTGCCTTACACAATTCAAGCCTACGCAAGCTTTAAACATCTCCCTTCAGAAGCTCAATGCACAGACGTGCGGTATTACGACTTGGGTACATTTACCACACACCCACAGATAGGTGTGACTTTTTTTAACTCTTAATTACATACTCCCGTAATTCCGCCCACCACTATATGGTTACGTTATCACGTGCACTGAAATATGGCAACGGTATTGAAACCATCGACCTTCACTCTCGGTCAAAAGCTGTGGAACGCCTTGTCTGCGTGGACAATTAGAGCTTCCGGATACCAACGGCTTGGTGAGATTTCTTTGTATGCTATAGTCCTAGCGTTGTGTCCGTAATCCTGGACTACTATTGTGAATTATAGCTATAATCGACAATGATTCATTGCAAGCTTGGCGGTGTTACATAGTCAAGACATACATCTGTGTTCGTTCTTGTTTGCCAGTGTACAATACGAATTGCCTCCGCCTCCTTTTTCAAGTCATCTCATCACACAGTCAGTCATTAAAGCCACCGTATCGTATGTTTATCGTAGGCAGCGCATTGAATCGGACAATAGGCCTATTCTGGATTGTGACATGGACGAGTAAACTATCGGATAGTTTACGATAGTTATCCATGTCACCATGTGTGTCATACAGGCAACTTTCATCTTGGTAACATTTGCAGCTGCTTGTAAAATGAGCAAGTATACATCATTGATCATACCAAAACAAATTAGCTGATGCTGTTTTGTGGTGGAGGCCCTTACTCATTCTTACGGGTTTGCTTGAATCTTGACACTGATATTGTTTGCCCCCTACATGTACCTCTGTAGTTGATGTTGTTTGAGGTCACTAATACATTCTGCATTGACTAAGTTCAACATTGTGACAATCTTACAAACTTGTAAAAGGGGTTCATCCCCCCCCCCCCCCCCCCCCCCCACCACATTGTTATGGGTTATATTTGCACCCAATATGTTAGAGTTTTGCACACTTCTGTGTAATTTTTTCATGGTTTGGCAAAATTTCCTACATATACTAAGATATGGGATTGGTCACAAATGTACATGCCTTGCATGAACAGGTCATTGACACAAAAAGCTATTACGTGCACATACCTAGCCTAATGTACCCAGTGCCACTTCAGTATGGATATGGTTTGTTTGGGAGGGATCGGGTTGTATAGATCCAACCATTCCATCCAGGAATTCTTATCCTTACTTCTTGGGTAATAACCTACACCCTTGCTTAGGTACATATATGTCACTGTTGTTTGCTTGCCAATCACATCACATGAGAATAATATCACTGAACTCAGTAGCCGACAAAATAGTTGAGATGACTGGGCATGGCTATGGCTTGTTCCCAGCCTGTGATCTATTGCAAACACATGTTGTAATCAACAGAATGTTAGATTCTTCGAATGTATGTCATACTGATATCATTGTTGTAGATAAATATGACCACTATGTTTCAATTCATTAGAATCAATATTCTGTAAAGGGGTTTTGTTACAACCTTATGCTCAGCTTATATTATAAGCCATAACAAATATGCAACACACACATATGTTCATGTCTAAATGCTTTTCAATGTATGTATAACAGCTGTGGTATTGGTTAACATTGCTACAGTGTACCAGTGAGATTAGAATCTAACATGCACAGGAAACATTAGGAATGACTGTATGGATCAATTATTAACAGTTCAAAGCCACTTTTTAATAACGTAACTCATATAAGGAATGTAGTTCAGAGTGTAAAGGGGCTACTTCTGTGTTATGTAGGCCTTCGGAGAGATGATCTGTATGTTGAAGATGACCCTGCTGTCAGTGAAGCCGTTCGTAGGCTACCTGAGCATGAACAACAGTTAAGGCTGTATAGACTAAAGCGGGCTATAGATTTATCTATGAAACATGCACTGCTTCCAAAGGAGCAATGGACAAAAGAAGCAGAGGTTAGTTCATTTTGATTTATCATTGGCCTACAACTTGAGTAATAATCAATTTTGTACATTGCAGGATGTCCAGTACCTACGCCCATATCTTGAGCAAGTTAGAGCTGAATTGAAAGAAAGGAAGCAGTGGAATCTGTAGTCAAGTGTCTGACATATTAGGCAGAAGCTACATGCATGTACATGTTCATTTGTCATCACATGTGCTACTTGAATAGCAAGAATAGCGCATTATACAGCAGTGCACAAGAATATGTATATCACTAGTGATATTTTAGCTACTAGGTACTAACACCAAAATTTGAAATTGTTCTCAAAAGGGACGATTGCGGAAGTCTTTGTTGTTAGGTTTCCTGCAGGGAGAAAGGGTGTTCACTAGAAACCTAAATACACACATAATACTAGTGTTTTAAAGAAAAGGGTTGAACATAATTTTTAAATAATAGAAAAGGAAGAAATTTTACAAATGTGTAGTTATGCTATCCACAATATCATCTCACCACTTCGAGCATGTTAGATGGACTAGCAGTAGCACAATCCCAGCAGCAGCAGCAAGAACACCAGTGACAATGTATGCAATGCCTAAAAAGTTGTTTTTCCCACCAAGCCAGGAAACTTCTGAGAGCACTAAGAACTTGGCACCTGCAAAGCCATTCACAGGAAAGTCTAGATAACAGTCAAGGAGGCTGTATCAATGTCCAAACTAATTAAGAAACACAATGTAAGGATACTGTATTCCACATTGAGAGGGTATGTCCCATTTGGAAGAACAGAAGAATTATTTACATACAACCTTCCATACAGCTTCCGAAATTTCCAGAAAGCTGAAACTCGAAACCAAACAATGAGGTGCTCGTTTTGCAATCCACTTGGAAGAGAACTCAAATCTCTCGGCCAGCTTGGTGGCATGGTGGTACTATTCATTTCAGTTGCAGTGATGTTTTGAGAGCTAAACCGAGTTTCAAGATCTGTCTTCCAGGCTATATTAGTCTCATCAATCATTATTCCACTAGATAAATTAAACACAAAAGAATCTTGTGGGGAAAAGGAAGACAGTATAAATAAGAATTTGTAAACCATATTATGTATGTGTTATAATATAATCATAAATGCCCACATATATTCAACATGTTAAGACTATGTATCGGACAAATCTTGCTACTAACCAAAACTATTTAAAAAAAGGTTATTTCATGTAACAACTTAAATAATCATGTAATAAGGCATGCAATCCTATATGTTAAAATCTGCAGGGCTGAATTGAAATATCTCACCATTGAAGAAACTGTTAGCAATAAGTCCACATGGTGCAATTGGGAGTGAAGTGGCTTCAGGGGTACCATCAGTCTTATTAATTGGGCGCCTTGAATCCAGCGGAGCACAGCTGCTACCAGCACTATCAACTTGCCCTCGCAGCTGGTCTGGATTCCATGAATTTAGATATCGACGGTGGTTTTGGAAGAAGTTATCCAGGCCATAATAGAAGTAAACAGGTAGCACCATCGAAGGGACTGTGATATTAATAGTGCACCTGCAAATAGGAGCATCAGCTCTAAACACATTTTCCAGTTGAGCGACACACTGAAGATATCCTTCACATGACTCATAGCTGATGTTTTTGCAATCTGTGACATTTTTGTTTTGGAGTCTGCTTGCTGAGGAGCTTCCACTAGCCAACCAACTGGCTAATTGATCAGCATTTTGTACTCTGCACATAGAATTACCGTAGTCGAGGGTGACCTCTTTCAACTGTAAAATAAAAAAGTAATATTCATGCAGGTTCACATTTTTTTCTAAATTAAAATCGTATTGCAGATATGCTTACATTGATACTTGTCACTAGAAAAAGAATTCCCAAACCAACGAACAGCACTCCTATGCCAAGGAACAGCGCAAACGTGTGCCACGCTGTGAAAACTGGCCTGCAAGCAGGCATCTGTTGCTGCAACCATTTGTTTTCTGTGGAACAAGGAAGATGGATTATATCACAACTACCACCCCCACCACACCACCCCCTCCACACACACACACACACACACACACACACACACACACACACACACACACACACACACACACACACACACACACACACACACACACACACACACACACACACACACACACACACACACAGACCTTCGGTCCTTTGTAAGCAATACAAAATACCGACGATAATATAAACGAATAATATATAATTATGTATACCTGGAGGTTTTCTGGACGTTTTTTCATCCTTAGGCGCCTTCCTATTTCTCAAGAACGATTTTTTAGGTTTCGACTGCGGCGCGCTTACAGCATTATTCTCCTGAACTTCTATACGGAGAGATTCGTTTGTGGCCATGTCCACGCCCAAATTTAATAACTATTTCAAGAATAACATCCGTACCCGTAAAATTTTACTTCCGGTAAGTGTACAGTGTACATGTAGCTTATAGGCGAGTTTGTATGGCGCGCGAAGCGCGAAGTACGGCGCCGAAGGCGCCTCGTCCGCGAAGCGGACTCGGGACGAGGCTGTTCAATTTTTTTCGGGTGCCCGTTTTTCGAAATGAAGAGTGTCTGGTCAGCACCCGGGGTGTAATTTGACCCCGGATTCGGCTTTCGGGTGGAAATTTGACCCCTAACGTGCAGGACAGCCTTGGGGGAACAGCCTTGCCAACATTTGTACCCTAAACACTTTAATATCTTTAATATCCTAGTGCTGCTAATGTTATTTCTAACGTTACCGTTTAGCAAGCGATATGATGACTTTCGAACATGGATTTCAATTAGAGATAAAGGAATCAGGAGTCATGTTTGTTTAATTTTAAATCGTCAAAATCCAATATCTGAAAATTTATCTGACCATTTAAAAAGTGCATGCTATTTAGTGACAAATTGGCATGAGATTATTTCATCCCACTGACATGTTACAAAGCTCTAAAGTAGAAGTAGTACTACACGACTCTTCTATTATCTGAGACTGACAATACATCACATTTAATCAGAATCATTACATGCATATACATATACTGCCACAATAAAATAAACATACTTTAACATGATCCATAAGTCACATACATGTATGTGTACAAGTAATACACTAATCAATGATGGCTGCAACATGAACGCCTCCCACCGCCATTATCTGTGCTCTCAACACAAACAATTGAGTCTTTGGTTTTAGTTTTAGGTTGCACATTTTTTTCTAACTGTGACAGAACGATTTTCTGAATGGCATCAAACAACTCAGTTACACCAGTGTCCACTTTGGCACTTGTTTCAAAGTACAACTGTTTCCCATTTACATGACGAAGGAAAGAATTAGGATCTTGAGCAAGTGCCCGACTTTTCTGCTTTTCATGCTGTTCCGCTGCTAGTGCAACACCCTCCTCATATTTCACTTGCCTTTTGTTGGTTGCTAGGTCAACCTTTGTGCCAACCACAATCGTTAAGCATGTTCCAGAGGCTTCCTCCAACATTGGAATGAACACTTGAGTAAGTTTGATAAATGATTCACGATTAGTGATATCAAATGCCAACACTGCTACAGATGCTCCTCGACAGTAAAAGGATGACAGGGTAGCATACCGTTCTTCTCCAGCTGTATCCCAGAAAGCAATGTTAAAGTTATTCCATTTTTTAAGAGCAAGAGAAGCTCCAATGCTCTGAAAGATGGAGATACATACATGCACAAAGAGTAGGGTGGGGGTGGAGTGGGGGGTGGGAGAGAACATACTGCAACAGTTTCTGCAAACTGGCCAGTTAGGTATCGTTGCAGCAGGCATGTTTTCCCGACATCAGCAGAACCAAGGATAATGAATTTGGCATCGCTAAAAAAAAGCTTCTTTCAATCAACACAATACGAATATAATATATTCCATAGCAAATCAAATCCACCACACACAATTTTGATGCAGTGGATATAATAAGTATTGCACCTCTTAATGATGCTATCTTGTCCACGTGGTTACACGTAACCATAAAGCTTTACGAAAGGGCTGGGGACAAAGTTAGTTCCGTGACTACAAACATGAGATATTAATATTTGGGGTCATAATTTGCTTTAAAGTTTGAAGCTGATGGAAACTAATTTGAATGAGCAATATTTAATGGAGGAAACACCATTTTAAAATTATATAATTATTTAATAGTGAGTTATTAATACTCATAGCATTAAAATTGCAGTGGTCTAGCCATTTTAAAGTTTGATTTATTGTTTGAATATTAACATTCAATCTTGTTATTTTGCCATTTATAAATCTCAATAAAATTAGCATACATTATTACATCAAATTATAATGATTGCATATTTTAAAATTCATTTAGACTAATAATCCAATTAATGACTTATTCATTTCAATGCATTGTGTTCATTTGTGGACACCTGGTATACAGTTTTATGGGGGGGGGGGAAAGTGAGTGGATAGGATAAAACACTCCATCACATGCAACTCTTGTAAGTTCTTCCGTTTTTGCATTTCTCTTTGCAATCATGATGTTCACTTGGAGCTATACTTGGCTCACTGCCAGGCACTCCATATCATTAATATTCTTCATCTCTTTCGCAGATTGCCGTTTGTTACCCAGGGTACTTACATATGACAGTGGTATATGTATTTGGAGAACTAATACCCCTGCCCACATCTATTAAATGACATACTAATTGTACATAAATAGCGATACATCACAATAGGATATAATCCAATGATCAAGTTCTCTCCTATCTCCTCCCCTCCCTCCCCACTCTTTCCCCTCTCTTGCATTTCTTAACACAAAGTTTGCATGGTTCCTATCATTATCACATTACTCTTCTAAATTGAATTGCTTGGACCATATTTGGAAATTTACCATACTCAACAAGTGTTCATATGGCATTAGTGATATATAATCCAGAATGCTTAGAGCCTATATTGTGACTGGAATGTTTACAACCAAGACATGATTTGAGAAATATCCATGGATGAGAATAATGATTTTAGACAGTTCATCACTTGAAAGAAAAAATGACACATTTCTTCATGTAATGATGTTTACCAGTAAGAAATACTATCGCCATGGAGTGTAAATTATATTGATTACTGACAAATCCGGCTTAAGCTACTTATGTAACCTTTAACATGTATGGATTAATTATTTAATTTCAGTGCCTTACAACTAATAAATTATATTCCCTGTTTCGTGCTGATGGCTAATGTGCAGTTACCTAGTTATGTATATAGTTATGCACATGGGTATATGGTGTATGGTACTAGGATCCAACATGTTTTAGTATCCTTCAGAGCCATCTAATGTTATCTCTGCTTATCCCATTTATATGTACATGTATGGAGTGCTATGTCTCTCAACCCAAGCATTAAAACATGATTCCATTAACACAATCACTTTGTCTAGTGCTCCATTCTATTATAGGCATGCGCCAACTGTACTTTATGTTAATTATAACTGCAGGACGAGTAAGTAACCAGACACCAAAAAGTTGCCTAATGTGCGTAGACAGTACGACAGTAGCAAATTTCCACAACTATCCCCTAGAGGATGGAAACACAAGTGTAGAAGAAAGAGGATTGAAAGCGAGTCACATGAACTATACGTCCACATGGAACATATAAGGTAGTGGTCATCGCACCTCTGAACGTGTGAAAAGAGATGGATCAATTGTAGAAATTTTAAAACTTGAATTGGGCATCAAGCAACACACAAATAAGGCTATTGAACAGCCCTGCGAAAATATTTATGTGGTTGGTTATTCTACTAACTTATGAGTAGGATGATCTTGGAACAGAATAAATCCTTAATTGGCTTGCTGTTGTGTTAGGAATGCTTTAGAGGTACTGTGGGTCCATATCATGTTTTAGGAGGGTTTTTTTTGCAAGGAACATACCTGGATGGACTTTCAAATATTTGACACCTTACTTTTGGGGGAGTACCACCTCAAGTTACAAAGCAAAGGGATCAGGGTATTCCTAATACTCATAAGATGCATTTCTCTTCATTTTGGGATGCATTCTGTGGCTATTAAAATTTTGGCAGATAGGGATGAATGAAGTTGTATTCTGGACTACGTATGAATGATGCTTTTAGCAGACATCACGGGCAGATGAAAATGTAAGAAGTTATGCCGAATAAAAAAAGAATTCTAGACAGAAGCAAAGCCACAGCCCTCAAGGTCTCCACTGCGGTGTCTGTGCAGCTGTCACTTCTTTCTCTGTTGCAGTGTTCCCCCCCTTTCTTGTCAAATGCTCTGGCCAGATTGATGACCCTGACTCTAAACTCACTTGGTCGTTTCCAATATCCAAATATGTGATGTCCATCAATATGCTTTCCATCAGCTGATTTGATCCACACAGTAGATCATGGTGGTCTCATCACACCAATAACATGCTTTGGAGTACAATATTCGAGGTTGTGCTTTACTAGTATAAAGCAGGGTATGAACTTCTGATCAGTTGAATGTCTTGTTGTACTGGTCCATATTTGACAGCTAAACGAACTCATGCTACCATCTTCGAGATGATAGTAGATATATGGGTACAGTAACTGTGTGAGGTTTTCATTTACAGGATAATCCAAATACAAGGCCACACAACAGATTGAGAAGCCAACTGAAAATTGTATTGGTTAGTGTAAAACAAGTTACATACTTCACTTCCTTTCCTGGCCAGTGGGATATCTGGTCCGCTTTCAAATCCCGCTAAACTCTGGGTCAACCATGACCATCCGCAAAGCTTACTTCAACTCACTTCTCCCAGTACCAATACACAATGTAGCTACGCGTTCACAAATATACCCGTATGCTTAGATTCGATTATTCAAGCTTAGAAGCTTTAGCGGGTGCACACGTCACCATAAGTATACAGTTGGTATCCCACAAATACCCAATATAGAATGCCGCGGATAGATTGATCAGAATCAGTATCTTAATTTCATCCATATTAATATCAAAAGACACAGGAGAGTGGGACACAACAATATGACGTGCTGCATGCTATTCCAATATGATCTATTGGGTACGATCGAAAAGAACTCACGTTTTGGTTTTTCCTGCCATACTGTAATAGAGTTCAGAGTGAGCTCCGCCTAGTGGGAGGAGTTTATTTATAGAAAAATGGCTGGTTACGATCAAGAGCCCGCTCCGTTAAGGTACATGAGCGTACCTGAGCAAATACAGTTCACAAGCACGGAAAATTCGACGAGCGGAACTTCATATCATGACCATTCGTTCATGAGGGTGCCTGAAACCATTACACTGGACGATCCACACCCATTTCTTGGAACGGTTATCAACATTGAAGCACCTCCTACTGAAGAAAGACAACCAGAGCAATCCGTAACGTAAGTAAATATAGAATGGTGCCTGAAGATTAGTCCCGTCCGTACACTCGAATACTTGAATGCCTGAAATGTACGGTTATCAATATAGTCTGTTACTGTTTTGTTAACAAATTTCATATTCTCTCCGGTTTTATTATGTAAGGTACCCTGTATCAGAGTGCAAACCATTGTAGATACGGTAGAAATAAAAAACAAAAGTTAAACACGAATTGCAATTATTAAAATTAGCCTGGCATTTATTTTTATGAATTATAATTACGAATTTTTTGGTCAATAAATATGAGTACAGCTCGTATTTATTGTTACTTGAATTTGAATTGAGAATGGCTGAGAAGTGGGATTTACGAAAGAGGATGATCAAAACCATCCATGCATGACAGCTTACTCTTGTAGTTATAAGTACCCACAAAAGGTCATTACTTGACTCACTCACTAAAGCTGATGGGTAAGAGCTTAGGGAGAAAGAAAGTTGCTCTTAAGCACCAAAAGAATTCCCTGACTATCCCTGACACTTATATACCAAACGGCTCTTTCATTGAGGACCTGCTACTAGAACCCTATGAATAATAGGCCTATTGCTCACTGTGGGTAAAAGCCAAAAGCACAGTGACTTGCCGATGTGGGTGAGAAGAGTGGCAAATATCTTCGATCCTGAGAAAAACTGTTTGATTATTTTTCACTGATCAGGAGTCACATCCTTATTAACTGCTGCTTCTGTTCGATAGCACAACTCTATCACATGAAACATAGGTAGACACCGCATGCTTGCAATCTAATTGGAGGCGTCTAATTCAAGGCGTGGTAGTCATGAAAAGTGGGCTAATGACCCTCCTGTACGCAATACGGTGACGCCAACCCCACTACCCCGCACGCCCCATGACCTGAGGGTTTGGCAGGGTGTTGGCTGATCAACCACATGCGATAGGCCGCCCCCCTTCCGCTACGACCGATGCGGGAATGCTTGGGGGAGCCAGGAGGAACCTACTGGAATGCCCAGAGGGGTGGCCCTCAGCCACACCCTCCCCAAGCCATTACCCTTCTTGGACCAAAGAACATGAATTTCCCTACAGTGACCATACATTTAAATCAGTAACTTGATGCACAACTGATACAAATAACACCCCCCCCCCTATATTGTCCCACTATGTCACACACAAAGACGTCCTGCCATGCCTTGCAGCACATCTCAATGAATCCTGTATGCCACAAACCGCCGCTGTTGTCACCACTCGAATTCTGAAACTGGCCAGAGTACAACCTCGCATCCAACCCCGCCTCTACCAATGCTAAACGAACCGCGACCACAAAACGAGCGCGGATTAAAAATCTCCCGTCGTGAAACTGAAATAAAGGGCCGGCTACTGGGCCGTGTAGTCCAACACGGCCGCTGATATGTACTGCATGACATATACATTCATGCGCCGATACAATAATAAACGTCACGGCTTTCTCCGAGGGCGCCCGTCGTTCCCTCTGACTTTGTTAAATGGGAGTCCCGCATATGGACGTGGGTGACCACACATCATCATCTCCAGATGAGACCCACCACACGAGGAACATTCATGCCGAAACTGGCACTGCGGATAGGTACACAATCCCACATTAAATGACCGACATATTGCCTCCACCTGGCCCACCACTCTGCCTGAGGGACCCACTGACGACATCGCCGCCACTACTGTGTTAGCGGGCAATGGGCCGCTACACTAAGGCACAGACATCGCAACGTATGATGGCCGCCGTCTTTCCTGTACAGAGACTTGTTGACGGCCGACTATCAATAACCGCCTGCTTGCGGAAAGTCGCATCATAGTACACCCATGCCAGGCCACTAAAATCGCGACAAGCCTTGAACACCCTACTCATGTAGCCCAGAAGTTCTAACACGTCCTCTTGGAACTTTCGCGACATCACGCTTACAATGTACGTATGACGTGAAGCACTGCAGCCATAGGTCTACATTGGTGACTTGTTTGCGTCACCGAACAAGTCCTTCAGGTGCCCATACAGCTCCACCATCTCCACATATTCCTAATGCCAGATCTCAGCTAGTTTCCCTGGTACCGGCTGCCACCCCTCCCCCACATAAATGCCATTGAGGGCCCCCGCACCCGCACTCATACCAACGTTATGCACGTCCAGCCTACCATGGTCAACCGGAGGCCACGCACCCATGAATGATGTGCCCACGGCTGGATCATGAGGCTGTGTGCCTCCGATAAATGAAGTGCCCCCTGACTAGGTCACGAGGCCTCGTGCCTCTGATGGACGGTGTGTCCAAACACACCACACCCATGCCCTCCAGAGCACTTGGAGGTGGCATTCTGCCTAACGCTACACCACACACACACACACACACACACACACACACACACACACACACAATGGATAGTCTAGACAGCCCATTGTCATAACATGAACCCCACCTCACTACACCCTAATTACCATTCAACCTGACCTACTATCGTAATTAAGGTTCATACCCCTGCAAGACTGCTCACCCACCCACCGCTGTCCGGCCTCCACCAGCCTCGTCAACGCCAGTATCACGGTTCCCATCCCTGCCACAGATGCCTCCCGGCATGCCAACCGGTCGTCACCACTGTCCACCGCAACGCGCTTGCCCCGCTCCTCCTCCATGTCTCCCAACTCCACGCCCAGGACACTCATAATAAAACTACTGAACTGAGCAGTATTGTGACCCTGCCTAAGTTAGTCCACAACTACCGTCGGTCACGCATGCGCAGACACCAATAACTGAGTCGGTCCATTAACCACAGTTAACCTACAGCTAACTTACATCATTTGTTGCCGGACGCTTTCCACGTAGTGGTGATGTAATCCATCCATAGCTGGGGGAAGACAGAATAGCTTTATAGCTGCCTTATTTAGGTATATGTGGATTATTCACGTAAATGGGTCTGTAAATCGATGATCTTAAACTATGTCGAAAACTGGCTACATATTAAGTTAGAAAGAGTCACAATACATAGAGCAATTGACCACGTCATTGGCAACACACTGTTCAAACTTTGTTTACCTGTGCCCACAACTTGTAGAACACAGGCTTGTGCTATGAAAGCATGGCTTGAGAAACCAGAAAGCAGAACAACAGTTCAGGACCCCTTCTTCTTACTGCAGTTAGGGCAAGATTGATAAACGGAAAAAAATTTAAAATTATGAGCTGGCAGACAGAAAATCTGGACACTTCACCACAAACTCCTAGGATCTGGGAACTTCATAATGCGATGGAAAACTTTATTTAGCAGTTGCCAGTTTCACATTTTGATTTATTACAGCGACTGTCTGGCATTATGTGTAAGGCAATGTTGGGTACAAGAATTACAGTAATTTGTCAACAGCTAAAGATGTTGTTGACCCGTAGTACTATTGTGACATAAAAAGAAAGGGGGGATGCTTGGACAGTGATAATAAATTACATTTTGTGTACAGTTTGGAAAAAAAATGCTACCTCTACCAAGAGTCTGGAGGTGCTACCACCATTAAGTAGTGAGAAGGAGTAAAATTGATACGTTCAATGCTTTTTGTAAGCATTAAAATTTATGTAAGTGAGACAGCAAAACATGCTTATGCAACCTTTAAGTATGGGCAGCTTTCTAGAATTCGCCATATTGGTGGCAAGCTCCTGGTACGGACCCCGTGAATGGAACCACTGCGGTTGGCTCTTTTGCCTTGTGCAGGCGCTTGCTGTCAGGGAGTAGCGACTCTGCTGTGCCGCCATCCTATTTGTAGTGGCATCACGCTCTCGCTTCCGCTTAGCGATCTTTCTGTTGCATGTTCTGCCTTTTTGATCCTCTTCTCATCGTCAGAATCTTCAGCGAGGTCGTCTTCTATCGAGGGCCCAACCGGCCTAAGAGCGATCAGCGAGCTTGATGAGCTTCCTGCGAGAAAGAAGCTCCATACCTTGTTGGACTGCATTCTTTACGCAAGATAGGGCCTCTTCCCGCATCTTTTTCAGCGCCAGAAATGCTGGACAATGCGGCTCCTCGACGTCCTCACAGAAGCGAAACTGGTTCTCATTTCCCTTCTGGCGGAACAAGAATGGGTCACGCTTGGCGCTGTGCGCTAGTTTGAGGGCCATCTCTTCCTGCCCAGCCTTCATCTCCTAATTCGCGCAGTAAGGTCAGTGGGTCTGGCAGCGCTCTTTCCTGCATCGGTCAGAGCAACGTTTTCCTCCTTGTGGTCAGACATAGCTTGAAGTTTCCCCAGTGTCGCATGGACTTACCTAGACTGACCAATCTTGCCACTCCCAAGGGACCCTCCACCATGTGGCCAGGCCCACGTGCCTCACACTTCGGGGTCTTTCCAATACTGACTCCTTTTAGATGCCAAAATGGAATCTGAATTGTCTTGATCCTTCTGCTTTTCAACTGCATGGTTTTCCTCAAGGTTCCATGATATAGCTTCCTCTTAGCAGATCGCCTGGATTCAATATGTGCACAGTAGCTTTCATGTTCAGTGGCCTTCATTTTTTTCTTCTTTTGGATTTGCTTTATAGGTCGCTCGAAGTATAGCCTAAATGTGTAGTTAGTTCTCTTCTCATGATTTCTTACTTAAAGTTTTGGAAGTATTCCGCTTTTCTTCTTCAGATTGTGTGAAGGCATTTACACAAAAACAACTTCACTGGACAACAGTGATAAAAGCAGCGATATAAGAAATTTTGTGCAGGTTGGTGTATTTATACGCAAACACTTGCAGGGGACCTTTGCACCCTCTGCCCTTCCCTGTCCCCTATTGGTACATGTATGTAATAAAGCACATACATGTACTTGATGTATCTTCAGGAATGCTTCATCAAGTCTTGAAGTTTTTCATCGCTGTTCCCTACGCAGACTATACTGGTATCAATTGAATGCAGTGATTTGTGGAGAATTTCCGCTGTTGAATTAAATGTGTAATTATGAATAAACACTGATAGGATATACTTTTAGAAGTTGACAATATTAGGTAAGACTCAATTTTTTTTTTCCACTGAAAAATGCATACCAGGAGAGTTCCTCACAGTGAACTGCATTTGAGAATCTGACACACAGTGGGAACTACCGTCACAAATGTTATGAATCTTCCACTTCTGTTCATCATGGATCCATCCTAAGTAACATTGCATACAATAAATAGTGAGCTTGGTAATTAAACATATTCACCATGTGGGAGAATATGAAGTGAATCAGCACGACGTTGAAGACAGACAATCCATGCAATGGAACAGATACCTAATGAAATAGAGAATAGTACAGTGTTAGTGGTACAGACTATGTGCAACAATTGCAATCCGTATCTCAAGTGGAGGTTGCTTAAGAAATGGGAAACACTGACACTTTCCCTTGGAATCGTCACAAGTCCCTTCAATGTATGCTTTGTGCGACACTGAACTTTCTGTATTAATATTAAGCATTCAGCATAAGGCACTGGATTATGTATGTGTAATATTAATTATGCACAGGTTTGTAAGGCTTAGCTTCGTAATATTGCACTCATTTAGCAAATCGGACAGCAAACCATCTATCTGTTGGCATGTAATACATGTATTCATCTAGCTATCTGTAAACCAAGTCTTGTAACTTTGACAACAAGGCTGCAGTCCCTCTAACTTTGAGTTTCATACCTGGTCACACATTCACAGTGCAAAAACTCTACTGTGGTACGTAAAATACTGTGCTCTCTCTGCTGCGCCAAGTCTAGTACATGTAACTGCCTTTAGGAAGGTACTACAGAAATATCTTTCTGTAATCTGCAATTTATGCTCTACCTTTTCGTGCTCTCTGTGCCTCACCTTAGCTTTATGATTTACTTCTGGGGGGTGAGGTGTCAGGCTAACCAATTGGCAACTGCCAGGATTGGTAACATTCTGTTGAGATGTATGGCACACATTCGCGGTTACCAATCCCTTTACTCCAATATCTATGTTTCTAGCTACTTTGGCACATTTAATTGATACTCATAGTATAATTTTGTGAAATGAATCTTGACTCTGATTGTAAAGGAACTGTAACAGAATGTAAATTTGTATTTACATTAGGTCATAATGTTATAAAGTATGAACATGTTTGGATGATGCCCAAAGGGTGCTTAACTACCCATGTGTTTAGTGCTGGTCAATGTGAAAAGAAAAAAAACATCAAAAATGCTTATATAAATATAAATTTATATTTTGAACCTAGTACATGTAGGTTACCTTGGATTCCATATGTAAAGGTAAGCAAATATTTAGCTGTCCCTTGCAATAAAACGTTTTGTGACTACTCTATTTATTGCACACCCAATTTTTGAGTAACTAAGTTCTAAACGAAAGTCCTTTGAAGACTTTAAAAATAATTGTATTTCTATAGTTGTATCCTTGTAATGAGATGTTGCCCACAAACTGTATTCATGTTAGATGTACTTATATGTACGTGCATGGATGTATGATGCACAAGTGCGCAACTTTGCATTAAAAAACCTGGTGTCAAACACAAAAGTACAATGTACATGTGTTTTGAGTGCTATTGTACGTGTAGTTCACTTCTCATTCTCCTTTATAAGGGTTCTATAAGGTTACTTTCTACACATTCATAGAGAATGGAAAAAACTGAAATTCATGGATTGCAACAGGGAGAGTAAACCTCCAACCCAGGATCCAGAAATTTGTTAGGGGAGGGGGGGGGGTCCCTTGCAATTGCCCAAACCCCCTCTGTGTACGCCTCTGTTGTTTGTCACGTGTTAGGACTTAATATCTTTGTCAGTCGCTGTGCATTACTCAGTGGATATGTTAATTATCAGTCTGAAGCTGGAGGAGAGTGTGAAATACGTTCTGGTGTTACTTTGTGCAACTTAAGTTAGTTGGGTTCATTATAATACATGTAGGTACTGTATACACATAATTTTATGTGGACCGTAGCCATTTTTGCATAAATACACCTAGTTTTTAGGCATTCACAAGCTATTCTGTCAAGTTGCAATTTCATATCATTAACTGGTAATGAGTGCAAAGAAACTATTATCATGCTAGCCTGCCTTGTACAAACTGTACCTTTGTGTACTTGTAGGTGTCTCTCCCTCATCCTTGTGTTGTGTTCGTTATAAAAAGCTTACTTTCCTTTTGTTTGCAGTTCAACATTCTATTATTGTACTACATGTATGTAAAAACTATCACCTCAGCTGAGAACTTCTGTAAGGTGGAGTTAGATCTGTGGGCCCTTTTGGTATTTTTTTTTTACATGTAAATGCTGAACAATCGTAATGTTGATTTTATGTACTGCACACACCTTTACAACTTTGGTATCTGAATAGCCACTTGTAGATAATAATCTCATTTTGTTTATATCGTCAGGTCTATACCTGAACCACAAGTAGCCCAGGACAAGGTAGCTCATGATGACCTGGAGCAAAGAGTGCAGGTTCTGGAAGAGAAGGTCCAGAGACTCAATGAAGCACTTAGCTCTGGAGAAGTGTTCCTCTTTGGACCAAGACAGGGCAATGGATTTTGGAATGTACTGTCGTTTGCTGGCTGGATAATGGTGCCACTGATCTGTGTGTTTATGTACCAGTACAAAAGGACTGCGTGAGACATAGACATGTAGTAATTGCATAACCAATCTTCATTAATGTCACATTTGTATTGCACAGTTAATCTTACTAAAGGCAATATCCTATGACCCCTCCCTCTTCACAAAAGCATATACATTTGTAAGGCACTAAACTGGTAGTGCATGATTTCCTATGCTTCAACTTCAGTTAAGGGTTTTAAAACTTGTTGGATTTGTTCTGCAGATCCTTGTGGCCAAGTGTGGGGCCTTCTCATATCTTGTACTTCCTAACACCAGTATGTTTCCCTGTACTCTTTGGGTCATTGGTCTCTCTTCAGTATCCAAAGCCTCAGGTAAAATATGATTATCAGAGGTGAATCCATTTGAGTTCCACAAACTCGGAAAACACTGCAGGATAGGACAAAGTGTGAAGAGACATGAAGGTGGTGACATTGGCTGAGCAAGGCCTAAGCAGCCTCAGGCTGTGGCCCATCACACTAAGATGTTACCTCCATTCTCAAGACGATGAGAAAAGAAGCTGCTGGCTGCAGCAGCCTTTCCTTCACACCTTTAGATGTATCAGTAGATGGTGTGTTTGGCTGAGTCATTATCCGGCACCTTGCTCAGAAAATTGCACTTAAGCGGGAGAGTTGTTGGAATGGATATGAGAATAAGCTTTATGCTCAGAGTGATGAACCTCTGCCTAAGGGTTCTCACATCGAATGGAGTGTAATGGAGTAGGGCCCAGGTTGCTGAATCTCTTTATTATTTGTTTCTGTGTATATTTCTCTTCCCTGTTGTGCTTTTTTATTGACACAACACATACAGTCTGAATACAATATGTAAAAAAATAAACATGCTATTATAAAAACTGCACTGGTGAAAGGTATGTTTCCAATAAGGGGCAGCCTTGTGAGCGATAATGATGACCTGGACCCTTGAAGGCACACGATGGCCAAGCAGAATAGGGTCCTTTACCTGTGTGTGAGTGTGTGTTATTATTAATAATTTGCATTGATCCAGGGGTGTTGCCATGAATAGCCATGCAATTATATTTACAACAATATGGTGACAGCTAATGCTAGTGGTGTCAAATTGCACATCAACAACTCTTCTATCTTTTTGAAGATAATAATGAGAAGTGCTAGAATGATTTTACTGGAAGGAGTGTATTTGTACACAAGAAGAAATGGCAATCACACATTTAATACGATTATGGACAACACAACAGCTAGAAATTTGTGTGAAGTTTAATGTTGTCCTTTTTAAGGAGCTTGTGACGTACCCCGACACAACCATGAAAAATGGCAACTGTTTGGCCATATTGTTCAGCTTATAAACCTGATCACTTGGACATCAGAAGTTGTCAGGCAAAAGAAATGAGTGGAAGATCTACATGACACTGTAAGCAGGACACCCTTATTTGGTCCCTGAATTATGGAGTTCTAATTTTTAACAAAAGCCTTGGAATTGCAAAAAAGAGATTTGAAATGTAATCCACATGTTTCAAGTTTGGAGGCCTATTGAAATTGATTGGTTTCTTTTTCTCCCAAAAGTGCAGTGCTTTACAAGTGAGATGAACCAATTTGCAAACCCATCACACTGACATAAACAAAAAGCAGGAGAATACCTGTTCATTTTATTTTTTGTTTAAAGGATACTACTTATAGAATATAAAGTACAACAAACTAAAAATGCAGAACACCAACAAGACAGTTACTGATATGCAGGAATCAATCTCACAAGGATGGTTGTAGTTTTAACTTTTCACATCATCCTTTTAAGACCCTAACTGAAGTTGAAGTACATGAAATCATGCAGGTACCATATTGAAATCTCACTGGCTCTCACTAATAGATCGCTGTTTAGATTTGCATGTGGAAATGACAAAATACATTCATTGCTTCCTTCTCCATGCTCCTACATGTATATACAATTAAATAATTGCTGCTGCATGGTATTGGTTAAAGCCAACCCATGTGTAGGTAATATGGAATGTCACTGCATTATAATAATCATTTTAAAGTTGTTTAAAATCACCTTACTTAACTAGAGGGCCATCAATTTTACAGATTCCATTTGATGATTCATAATTAGCAGAGCCAGTCTCTCACCTCACAAGCGAATGCCTGTCGATTGTTCATTCTCCAAGTCTCAATCCATACATTGTGCACCTGACTTCCAGGCAGTCATCAGGTGGCTTGGTATCATACCTTCTGGGCATGCCAGCAGCTTTGAACCTACTTTCCATATTCCTTGATTGCTGCAGCTTTGTAATGGTGCCATTGCTAATCTGCAATTAATATCTATGTACCTATTTAAACAGTTCAATACTGGAAGCTGCTAAAATACCTATTTTGCATTTGTGTTGTTTTGTTCGCAACGTTTGAATTGCTTGGTTACTTGCATCTTTCTTTTCTTTTGTCTTTCTCTCCCCCTTCCCCCTCAAACAAATTGATTTTGAGCTAACACAAATTTGATTGCTAAAATTTAATTTTATAAATGAGAATCCCAGGGGCATCATTTTGGATTTTTGCAGGAGATGTAGTGAAAGCTCTAGCAGAAAAGATTAACCTTCATAGCGTAGATGGATGGGCTCTATATGAAGTCACCTCATACATAATTGCACTCCAAGTAACATAAATTTACCATCCAGGTGAAGAACCCTGAAAAGGAGCACTTTATCAAAGCGCACGACTACATAGCGGATATATTGTCTCATTGGAAAAGAGACACACAGTCCTCTGTTACCATGATAAATTTGAAGTCATTTTTTCCCTCACGTATTTAGATACCATGTGGCTTTATGGAACCTCGTAGCCTACATGTACATAAGTGCGAGCCTTTTAAAATCTTCAAAACAATGTCAATTATATAATTCAAGTGCTTGTACACTAATTTTGAAAGTCCAATTCTGATAGGTTCAAAATTAAAACAAAGATTGCTATAGCAATGAGTTACAAGTAGTCTGTAATGCAAACCCTTTGACACAAAGGGGCTGATCAATGTAAATCTCAAACCTGCAAATGTTCAAAACAGAAGCTTTGAAAAGACTTGTGTGCACAGATGTGTTGAAACATGAGGGTGCCACAAACATGAATAATCGTTTCCTTTTTCACATAGATATGTATAATGACTTTGTGTAGTTGTAGTATGTATAATATTTTTGTGTATTTCTAATGATGAGAGAATTCTTCTTTGCTTGTTGTTATATACCTCATGGCAGTTATCTACATTCATTACATGTCCAGTACGTGTGTACATGTGTCTCCAGACAATGGCCGGGGGACTAAATGAAAGTTGTGCAGTTAGTCATATTATAAGGAATGACATGTAGTGATCTCTGCATTGAATATAATACCTATAACATTTGATATTAGATTGTTTAATAACAATACCAAGATGAGGTACTTGAAAATTAAATAACTTAAAGAAGTTGCCAAGAATGCCAAATACTTTAATGTTTCATATTTCATTTAATACCACCAAGGGGAAAAAAAGGTGTAAACTTTCCATACATGTATTTATCATTATAATAATAATATTACTTGTTATATCTGGAGGAGATTGTACTTATTACTTTGATGACATTAACTTCATTGTTTTTGGTTAAAACACCATGTACAGATGTCTAAATAAAGAAAAATATTGCAACAAATATTCAAGTACAGTATTACTGTGCTTTACTGTGTACGGAAAGTTGGTACTGAAATTGACAAGGATATTCCTGGTGCAGTCACTTCAGTTTGGCTCCCTGCAATTTAGTTCAAATAACCACTTGAAAGTAATTTTACATGCATACCTTTACCTGATATTTCAATATCGGGTGATGTAGAAACTAGAACCCCAACAACACATTTTGATAGAATTCGTTCTGCATTCACCCATGTGTGAACCTTGGTGAAGTGAATATTAAAAATAAGAATGTCATGACCAACGTGGCATGCCTACCTTGTTAAACAGAGCAGTGCTCTCCTTTCCTGCTGCTCTCATCAGCTGCAGCTTGCCTCCCGGGTGGTATTTCAGGAACGGAGTGATATTGTACACGATACCTTGGTTCACAGTGAGGATGATGGTTCACATTAAAAAAAATGAGCACATGTGCCACTGCCTTTGCAAGTTAACCTTTTTCATAAAGTCATGAACACAATCCTGCAGCAAACAAGTACACTACCAGTGGTGAATATATGGTGGGTGGGTGGAGGAAGTAACCCTCTTAGCAGTGTTTTCCACTAAATGCATTTTAAACAGGACATGCATACAAATTAAGTGCACAGTTTTGTTTGTTCCCACTGAAAGAATAATGACATGGCATGATTCGAGTTCTTTGGAAGCGTAGAGCATCGGCTCTAAGCTTCCAAAGATGGTGTGTGCAATGTCCTTAAACCAGGGTTCACACGAAGAAAGAAAAAAAAAAACCCAAACCCGGGTTCACTATGATGTTGGCAAGCATTTGTTGTCAAATTGATATTAACCTATACTCTCCAATCCTCCTTAAAAATTAGGATGGTGGTCCTTAAATAATGTGTTGAAGTAGATAGTCAATGAAATGAGTTTGGTGGTTATAAATCATCATTGATACAAAGTACATTAAATTTGGTCACACGATAAACTAATTATTATCTCTGCCATATCTCAAGTTATTGTAGGTGTCGACAACAAATTAGTAACACTTAAGCAGTACCAAATAAATGCCCTGCAAATTGACAATGACACATTGAGGTGATCACATATATATTTATTACTTTAATGGCTTATACATCCCTCTAATGTGTAATGATTTAAAGTAATGCTTGATCATAGTACTGGAGTATTTAGACAATGTTCTATAGGAAATTCTAAACGACCACTTACATAGCTAAAAAGGTATTTAAAATTACTACAACACATCATATTATCAAAGTTGATATAGCCTCGTTGCTCCAACAAAAAAATCAATTTGGTCTGATCTTGTACAAATAGTTTGATAATCATATATGCATGCAAATGTATTTTTAAGAGATACATACAAGCACATGTACACATAAATATGTAAAGCCCTCAAGAAACATAAGCTACCAATTTATCAATGAAAATTACCTCTAATACTTGTCCAGGCATCAGTTTCTATGTTGTGTCTAGCTAATTCTTCTGCAGTGACTTGAAGAAACTTTGGTGATGTTCTTCCAGAGAGGTTGCTGGATTGCAGACTGAACCGGTTCCAGTCATACATGCTATACCCATGCCTGCTGTCATCCATGCTGCGCTCCTGTGTGGTAATGGATGATATGCTCAAGGATGCAGCAGGAGTTGATGGTAATGATGTGATCGGTGCTTGAGCAGACTTTCCTATTCATCGCAATATATGCACACAAAGTAAAATATATATATATATGTGAAAGGAAGGGAAAGAAAAAAAAAAGACAAACTACAAGTCAGAAAATAGAAGAAGAAAAAAAAACTATTAATCATGTTGCCCAATCATCAATAATCTGTGCAAATCCTATGAATAGTGTAGATTTCAAAGCTTACATGTGTATGTGTTCAAACCATAAAACAATCAATATTCACAATAGAGAAAGACCTAACAAACAGCAAATTTGAGCAATATTCTTGAGCGAAATACGTTTGTCATACTAGCAAATTGAATCCGGAAAGCAGTCCTGAGCTGAATACTAGAACAGATACTACATCGTATTGAAAGGTGCCTTAGTATAGTATGATATGTACATAAAATAGGAAAGAGATAATAAATAGAGCAGCACGATCTCTACATGGTTTACCGCGGTACTATATTTACTGTAGGACCTGGCGGAATAAACCTGAGCTTATTTAGGCTACCATAATCGCATGTATTATATTAATAGACAATTATAGGGCTAACCAACTTACTAATAGTCTGTCGCAACATTATTAGCAAGCTTCTTATACGATGCACAATCCTACCTTCTAAACCGCCCGATCGCGAATCCATCCGTATCAAAACACAAGCAAAGCATTAGCCTCGTACCCAGACTGCACTTTTACTCTGCATTTAATATGTCTCTATAACAAGATATAAAAACATTCTCTCTGAGAAAGTTAGTGGTATATAAGATTTGAAGGCAGTGGCGGTGTAAAAAGGAAGGGAGCAAGGGATTGAAGATACAAGAATTATTCCATATTTAGCACTTTGTGAGAACGGCATTGCATTTATGTTGCTAAATATAGGAATAATGATTGCATCTCCAACCCCTTGTTCCCTTCAAGTCTTCCTCGGTACTTTATACTGCTAATAACATATGTCACACAAAGATGAAAAGAATGAAAACCTTATTTAATCAGCCCGTGATTATTCACGGGGTCAGTCATAATATGCAAAGTGATTTGCATGCGATATCGATAATACACATTGACAAGGTACCGGTTACCGGGGTAATTGGTTATATTTAAATTTGTTTTGATGCACGGTTGTAACATAGATTTTATACGGAAGGCTTCCGCCAGCCCTGAACATGCATGCACCGTTCCGGTCGTACAAGTATCAGCCCTACCCTTTGTTACTCTCATAATATTTCGATACTCCGTTGCCACATACTTCATCGTCATGCAGCAGACTCATGCTCCACATTTTCACTTACAAAATTAACACGTTTTAGACATGACCAGTAAAGTGGGGGACCAAATTGGCAAAAACTATGTACATGCGTGCATTTTAAAAAATTTCAAACCGATATAAGCAGTTGATCAATTTTTGAAAGGACCGAAATTTGGGGGGCTCGATCATCAGATCTGAAGCAACAACGTTGCCGTTGGTGTGGGCTACTTCACTTGCTGCTGCAGAGATGACAGTGTTTTTACTCTATAAAAGTTCAATCCGAGGTTCCATTTAATTGTAATTATATATGGTCCGGCGCCGGCGTGGGTATATATTAACCGCGCAGAAATTGGCCGGCCTTACCATGAATATGATTACTGTTTTCGTTGAACATCTAAGCATAGTAATGGCTATGCTATACATTCTGGACCTCACCCTTAGGCTGTCTGACCTTGTCAGGCATAGCCCATGTCAATGGCCCCTTCCACCGGAGAACCATGGCTGTGTCATCATTACACATAACTACGTACATTGAGTGATGAGTGTGATACTGTTACTCCCCAGGGAAGGATATCCAGTAATGGTGAGGCTATGCATTCTCTACATTACCCAGAGGCCGTCTGACCTTGTTAGATATAGTCTCATAGTAATTGAACCATGTGGAATGGATTCTGCACCTAATAGTGGTATGTTAATTAAGCACTTTTTTTTAAAATTCAGTGTTCTGTAATGTATTTAAATGAGCTGTTTGGTGATGGTGATGTCACTAGTCACATGAATGAAGTTAACAGTGATGATGGGTGAGCAAACATATAGGTGATCATTTTCTTTGAGATGATGCTATAGGGATGGTGTAATAGAAGTTGAGAGTGATGACGAGGACAAAAGTGTTTCGAACACTGACCTGGATATTCTTGTGCCTCATTTTATAAATGAACCAGATCCATATGATCTTTTTGCACTGAGATGAGGAAAAGACCTCTATATCCTAAGTTTTAAAGTGAAAAAAACATACTGTTTGCTAAATTTTAAATAACTTGACTGCTTAATGATACATGCAGCAAGGGGCGTGGTCCAGGTCCCAGGTACTCCTTCTGAAATGTAGTTCAGTCCGACTAGCCATTGTTTCTGGTTGCCCTGCCATATTTGCTTGTGATATTGTTAAGCATACTTTATACACACACAGGCCATTGCAAAGATGCACTATAGTTATTATACTATAGCAGCTTAGAACTAAATTAATGTTGCACACAATATTTGCATTGCCCAGGCCTTTTAGTTTTTTTCCTTCTCAACATGTATGTCATTACATGCATTGGTATTCAACTGGTTGCAGTCCTTTTTTGCCATCTTCCAGCGCAAACTGCACATGATTAGCAAGCTTAATCCTCCAATCAACAGTATTCCTAGAAATATTGTCACCAATACGATGGCAATGTTGTTTGTTGTTAAGCGACCTGAAGGAGATGAGAATTTCTGTCATCATGATTCTTTGCATTACAATTATGATGTAGACACATTATTTATTGTTCCAAGCACTTCGATGCATATTTCCAAAAAACATAATTTGTGAATGAAGGGGCTGCACTTCGATGCATATTTCCAAAAAACATAATTTGTGAATGAAGGGGCTATACATCAAAAGATCAGCTCATCTATCTGCTGTTCAATATTATATTCAAAAGTGGTCATTATTAGTAGCACTGCTTTGGGTACCACTGCAGACATGCTCTGATAATTGCCAATATGCAGATATTCACATTTCCCACAACTTTGTCAACTGTCAATATAGTTCCATTATACATCTGACGTATCTCAGTTTCACATTCTTATTATCATATGATATACATGTAAAATTAGTAAAGGAAAGAACTTGTATGTAGTGTCCTAGGCCAGAAGGAAGACCATTTATAATCCATTCATATTTGGTACAAAGTACCAAGAGAGGGGGGGGGGGGGGGGGGGAGGGGCTAAGCAAGATCCTTAAAAAATAAAATCAATTCAAAGAAAACACTATTAGAAGTAGAGCATTTAAGACTAAAAAGGGGGACAGCATCGAGGAAGTATATTGCAATGTGGTGGTCACAATGGGTGGCAATACCGCTGTCCACACACTAATTGAGAGCTTTTTTATTTTCAGTGTTGAAGTGAAGATTGTACTACTCTTTAGGGCTCAATTTTTCTAGTTAAAAAAGATTAATTATTAAATCGATTTTTTTTTTGGACTTATGATTTGGTACGCGTTGATTTTGTTCCCACTGAAATTGGTTTCTATGGGATATGAGGCATCCAATACAACTTTTCCCATATTTTTTATGTTCCTATTCTTAAAACAGTTGTTTTCCCTTTTCTACATGGATTGAGCTTAATGTATCCATAGTTAGTTTTGTAACTGCATGTCTACTATCAATGTAAAATTTTAGAAATATGAACAGAACACAGGAAAACATATACTAAAAGTTGATTCGGATGTATCATATCCCATAGAAACCAATTAAAGTGGAAAACATCAAAGCGGTACCAAATTATGTACTAATTTGTATTATTAATCCTTTTTTGACTCGAAAAACTGAAGCCCTAAAGAGTACTGGAAAAACTTCACTTCAACATTGCAGATAAAAAGCTCTTTATTAGTACCGGTACGTGGACATATTGCCGCTTAATCTGACCGCCATATAGCAATATACTTCTTCAAAATGTCCCCCACTTTAATGAAGTTTGAGGCTTAAATGGACAATTGAAACCATGCTTATTAACAACATGCATTTTTTTCTTTCTGAGTTGTTTCAATAAGTACCCTCACCATCTAGCAAAGTGTATTATTTCAAGCTGGCATCACTAATGATGTATGTCATAAAATTTGAAAAGGTGTATTATATATACTTTAATTTTGACTAACCTTACAATCTAAACATGGTATAGATAGGTATAATTATATTACCTTGTAAGGTTGACTGATCAATAATTATCACAACTGTGTATGGGGATGATATATTGACAATGCTAGCAAGGGAAGTGTCAACCAGCTCCACAATGCAGATAAAAAGTTCTTCAGCTTCAATGTATTCATCATCCAAAATTGTTATTTTAATGGACACAGTTTCACTTGACCCATTTGTAGTGAAGTTGACATATTGTGGTGTATTAATGAAATCCTTTTGAGTGGCACCATCTATAAGAACATATCATGTATAAATACAGTGGATAAACGGTCTTCATAATTGCTGCATTGTAAGCCTTATTAACAAGATAGTTTTGCATTGGGCATTTTAATCAGCCATATGGGTGCACAGAATAAACAAAGGCAATTGCAATAACCTGGGAGATTTACAGGAAAATTGCTAGTTTAATGACTTTATGAAGATACCTTATTGTACTTTGATTGGCAAGGCTACTTTGTTCATTTTAGGGGCAATGAGTACAGCAATTATTCTATTTGGATTAATGCACCTACTGGCTGTAAAATATACTGTTTTATATATTTTGGCGAGTTTCCTAGAAAGTGGCACTACGTTTGCTCATCAAAAACATTTAAATGGCTATTTCTTCTGAAAATTTAACAGTATTTTGCCTGTCCTTTCATGCCTGAAGAGCAGTTGCGGATACTAGTGTCATGAAGCCTAAATTCTCTGAGAAATATAAACAAACCATTCATAGCAGAAAGATCAACGAAAAATTCCTTTACAACTGGCATTGTGGTGCAATTCTAATGGTCAGTGATTGTCATTGTGTTTAAAAGAAATTTCCTTGGCCATTTTACTTGTTTGTTTACTAATACATGCAATGCACGTGCATTGAGTAAGAATTTTACAATGGTAAAAAAATAAATGTCTGCCACTCTTACTTTATAGTTAGAGGTAACTCACTACTTATGAATATTTATCATTGTCTATGAATGATAAATGTTTCATAATGTGTATGGTTCCTACACATACGATTTGTAATTTGTACAGAAATGCATGTCTACCTGATGCCCAAGCAATTGAATCAATCAAATCTGCATCATAGAATAGAGAGATGTTCCGTTTTGTAGCCTCTTCTATAGTCAGTGGGGATACTCTCAATTCAATGTACTGACCAATAGCCTGAGTTCTTCTTAATTGTATGACAGCATACTTGTCTTCTTCTCTTGATGAAAACACGCCACCAGTAAAATGAATATCTAGAACTGTACATATGAGTGTGTGTTTGCATGAAAGGTTTTAAGGAAGTTAAATCATTGCATCATAATTATGCGTATGAAATGATGGGAAAAAAACTGGCTTGCAAGTGTTGTAGTTTTCTATCATTGCCGGATTCTTGCCTTGGGACATTGGCCTCCATAGAACTCCTTTGTTCAGCACATTTGTGAATAACATGCAAGCGTTTACGCACAAGCGTGAACTGATATTTGTTGTGAGTCTGATGTGATTTTGTGTATGGGGGTGACTGAGAGTTAATACAGCAGATTTATAATGTCTCTACCCAAATGTGCAACAGGTCAAGAGATTTTTTTACGGTTTTTTTTTTACCTAAGAGCATGAAGTTTAAAATTGGAAACAAGTTTTCTTGTTTTTTTTTTTTTGTTTTCTGTTTCGGAGAATATGCACCTCTTCCATATTCCTGACTAACCCCTCATACCTTTGCATGCAATGGTTAGAACTGTCTTACAAAACCAAGTGATGGATTAGCAAACACGAAAAGAATAAATCAGGATACTACAGTCATTATTATAAGTGAATGTTGAACGATGAATAGTTCTATTTACATCAATTCCTGTGTTCAGTTGATGTAAAAAAATTAAAAAGGTGATAACTGATAGCAATTGACAGTTCTTATCTCCTTATAGAAAATCATTGAATCAGATGTACAGGGCAATAAAAAGAGGAAAGGTAGCCAATACAGTGGCATTCTGATAAGAAATGAAGCCTAATATCTTCAAGTGATATGGCAGGTATTCATAAGCTGATACATATACTTAGCCATGTGCTGTATCACATAGTTGCTGTTCAGTTCGAGCTCGAGGGCATCATCGAAGAGCCATGTTAGATTACCATCGCTTTGCCATTTAAGCTAGGAAATCATGATCAAGATGTATATTAGTAGACTTCCTAAGCATCACAGCTGCAGTAAACCTAATAAGACCTCTCTCATCACCCCCTTGAAACATGCAGGATGGTTTTTTTCTATCCACAATCACATACTCTTTTCTGCCGGAGCAAATTTTCTGTTAAGCCCTGTCCAATGGGACACACAATTTCTCCCCAAATACATCCACTGACAGGCTTCTGTCCCATTGAAGACTGCTGCCTTCTTCTTAAAGTGCTGGGAGACACATACATATACACACATTAGTTGCTATTTCCTGCTTGCATGCACCCTCTGGCCTGTCTCTGTCCCGTTTAGATTGCTGTCTTTATTCACACTTGTTGGTTGCTATTTCTTGCCATAATGCAGGCCTCTGTCTTTCTTGATAAGTGTAGTACAGGCTTCGATTTATTTGCAGTCCAATGTCAATCAACCAATAATGCATGGAATTCATCTTCATATCAATGTGCATATCTGAATACAGAGAATTTGAAGGCTTAGAATTACATTCACTATACTTTTTCTAAGCACCATAAGGATCAGAAAAACAGCCAGTAAACCCTAATGGTTTGTACATAGAAAAAAAAGCTTAAGAACATTCCAGCATTCTCTGCTCCTTCCAATCCAGTTAACTTGCACTGATTCATAGGAGGCATCGATCTTCCTAATGCATAATGTTTGGTTGCTGAAGTTACGTTTATCATTGCTCTTGATGCTGTAATAAATTGTTACATTTGTTTGGCAATAAATAGATGTTGGCATTACTCTGTATCTTCTGCTGGGAGAGATCCATTGCTCATTGTTTACCTCTCTATGATCTATATAAATTTCTCACCCAGATAGACAATTTGCTGCCAGAATGCCCATGCTGGCCTGATTTAATCCCATTGTTTACAGTTTTCCACTAGGACACTATACATTTCTCATTCCGTAGTGTCTTACCCTTATCTAATGGCTCGTTTGACCTGCTATGCTATTAGTGGTTGACCATTGCCTGCTTTGATGATCTCATGTAAAGACTGTGCTACCCAGCTATTCTTCCTCTGATTCTACAAAAAAATGTTATCATCCAATTCTTGTAATGCTTCTTTATATTTGATTGCATAATCCCATTGCAACCTATGCACCTTTGCTTTTTATCATCTGTCAGCAATAGCTAGCTAGCTCCTCCACATTGATTACAATTAGGATGTGAGTTGCATGCTGCCCATCATCCCTTTCCATGAGCTAAAAGAGGAGTGCACCTCGCTCTTTGGCTTTGTACAATATCGGCTCACTGCACAATATGGTTTTGTAGCTTAATATAATAAATAACACCTACACAGACCTGTTGACTGCTCCATAGCGCTCTTGTATCTGCAGCATCATGCAGGTGTTGTCCTTTTTGTCCCATTGCAGGTTCGAGTGCTCAAAATACCAGGCAACATTGGTCAATTTCCAGTCAGTCAATGACCACAATCAGTAACACTATGGCTGATAGTATGTTCTTTAGTGTTAATTGGTCCATTGTACAGATTTGAAATTGATGTGTTTTTAAAAGTAGTATTTAGTTAACTATATTTGTATTGGACTATTAATAAGTTTTAACAGTTGTTAGCATATTGCAGTATACATTTTTGTGTGTGAACCAAATGGAGCCTATAACGGATGAAGAACATCTCAGTGGCAGTAGCTTTAGTTAAACTTGTGTTTTTGATGCTGATGTCAAAGGGAAGCAAGTGTTTACATCCTGCCCAGATGCTGTTTATTTGAGGTGGAAGGTAAAGCTGCACAGACGTTAGCAACATTAATATAGAAATAGAAATTTGTGAAGAAATTTAGGGGAGAGTATGGAAGTAGAAGGTAAAGAGGAACCTGATATGCTCACTGACTGGGATGACTGCTTTACCTTCTTATAATGAAAATGATCTGAACAAATCTGGCATGCCCAAAAATATCTGCCATGTTGCCTATCATTATTTTGAACATTTAAGCCTGCACTTTGTCCAGTGCAAAGCACAGAAAAATGCAAGAGTTGCTTTGTGAGCTTTACTTTTAGCAGTCCAATTGGCCCCTATCAATGGCAATGGTTAGCCAGTCATAAAACTGATTAAATAAAAGCATCCATTTTGGCCATGTCCAGGAGCAATATATTGGACACAACCTAACTCTCTCAATCATCATTGTAGTGCCTGTTCTGGTGGGTGAGTACTCAGACATTGTTCCTTTGTCACACACCTTGTCATGCAGGCACATTAGTTACTCTTTGGCAATAGTGTACCATAATTCCAGAAATATTCGTTTCTAAGTGTTTGCATCCTAACAACAATACGATTTAAATTCTGTAGGTGGTGAAGTAATTGTATCAAAACCCTCATAAATCAAAAGTCTAGTTAATTTTATTTATACATACTTCATGGTAATGGAGCATCATTGATCTACCATCTACATGTAAGGTAATGATTGTAGTGAGGTTTAAGCTGTTACAACCACTTCGAATAACCATTTCTAATTTCAATCTTAAACGAAGAACCACTATCAACATAGAAGTTAAAATCCCATTACAGTGAGTTATTAAAGCATAAAGTTCATTACATGTGTACAGTTGGTGTTTTCAAGTATGATTTTTGTTTCAAGTAAAACAGCAATGTGAGATTTTCCAACTTGCATGGGCTGTCTTAATTAAATGCTATCATACATTAGTTAATTAATATCTTTTCAGTTAATTTGACCATTACCTTTTGTACAATTGTATAAAATATTGTGGTATTTAGGGCATGGCACATTAAGAGATGTTATTTCTTGAACTGTAACATCCCAATTCAGTGGCACCCTTCTGATATTTTCTAAGCAGTGCCTACACCAATTTTGGTGCTATTATTCTATGTGTAATGAATGATCTTGACAAAAAAGTGCTGCTGTATACCCCACTATGAGGTTGGGGGCATCGTGCAAATTAGCAAGGGAACATAAATCAGCAAATTCCTGGGCATATTGGGCTTACTGTACGGTAGCAACAACAATAACAGCATGTTACGGACAGATTCACTTTACAGTGTGTGATTTCAGATACTCCTTCATACATATACTACATTAACGTTACACTTGCTGTTTACACACGATTGATGATACATAATATCGGATACCATTCACTTGCCTTCATTGCTAATGATTTTGACAGTTGTAAATGGTGTTCCAATCTTGACAGCAGTAGAAAATGCAGGATCAGCTAGTTGTACTAAGCAAACAAAATATTCATCCATCTCAATTATACCATCATCCGCAATTTCGATTTGAACAGATACAGCTTCATGAGATCCATTCGCAGTGAAATTCACTAGCTGTGCTGTGTTTATAAAGTCCATCTGATCAGCATAGTTTCCACTAAAATCTGTTGAATGGAATTGTGCAATTGAAGTGATAATGTCTATGCAGCATATTCAGATCAAGACTTGCTAGGCTACACTTGTGTATTAATATATCTTTTTGCAGCAGTATGTTAGTGCATTCATATGCCATTACTTGAATACATGTGCACAAAATCATGATGATGTTTGCACATGACAATTATAACATTTTTACTGCTCCATGGTTTTTATTATTATTTATTATTACAGACATTATATAATACTATATAAACAGGGAATACATACATAGATACTCACAATACATACTGATACACAACCACACACAATACAAACAATTACACACAAAGTTCATCCACCTGCTGCACAAGGTGGGAGTAGGAACGACTCAGAATGGCACGAGCGTTAGATCTGATTAAAGAATGACTGAGGCGACCAAAGAGGTCAGTCAGTGCCATAGATTTAGATGTATTCCCACGAATGGCTAAACGAGTGGCTACTTGTGAGAAAGCCATCAAAGCCTCTGGACCCCATGCACCATAACTCTCTACGGCCAGTGGAATACATTTCCAACTCAGTTCAGCACATTTTGTGTCATTTTGAGTATGCTTTCTGAATTCAGCTGCTCTTGCTGCAACACCTGAGTACATGCCCGCTTCCATAATAATACTAGAATTAAGCGGGGATGTAACAGTGACATCGAAGGCTGCTGAGATGCCATTGTCCCAATTGGTGACTAAGATGTCTGCTGGACTAGTATTATTATTATTAGCAATCACCTGCTCCAAGCCAAAGTCTGTCGTCATTCATGACCTGTATGGCAGACTTAACACCTGCCTTGTAAAATCAGTGGCATTGGCCATCCTTAGTAGGATCAAGCCCCTTTGAACTGTTTTTGTGTTACATGCTTGCTATATTATGTATCTGCTATATTATTATTATTATTATTATTATTATTATTATTATTATTGTTATCATGTAACCATTCTTGCTGATACAAGTGGAGTGGCACTACTCATGTGGTATAAAATCTAAAGCAATCTAACTGCTTATTGCTACGTTAATGTACTTGTTCAAGACATGCATAAATTATCAGCATAGGTGTAGATGTGGTGTTCAGATTGCATCCAATGATAGCATAATCTCAGAAGGTATACTTAATTATGGACTATTTACATGTCAATATATAAATGTGACAAAATTGACATTTGGTATTCGTAACTTAGTTCACTACAAAAATATTTTGGTATCTTATTTGTGCTCATATCAGTTCTGTATTATTGGGAAAAATCTAACATTGTTAACTTATTTAGCTCTGCATTAGGGTCTGGCTAAACGTAAAATGCAAGACACAATCCTGTGTGCTCAATTTATGATAATATGCAAAACACTAATCTTGTTTAGTAATGGTCAAATTTGTGCATGGTTTGTAGTGAGAGCAGACGTTAGGAATGGGGACATTTCTGTGGCATTAAAAAATCCCCTTCCACCGTAAAAGACTTTACATCATGAATTGAATGACAGGTTTGAAGTAAATATGAAATTAATTATTGCAATTTACAATGTTTAGCTAAAATCCAGTTGTGATTATATAATTTTCGAAGACAAAGATACCTTATCGAAAGTCATATAGCAAGCCATGTAATTAAGTGCGTCATAATGCAAATATTAGGGATTATTAAGTTCCTTACTCAGTGTTGGAGCTGTTTTGCCTTGTCTGCCTTGAAATTGATCCACTGTCATTGGAGTAACAATGAGTACCAATGATTGGGCAATTGCTTGAAATCTTGCTAATTGCAACGTCACATACTTGTCAACTCCTTTATATGCCATGTACATGTTAGAAGTGAATTCAATGTTGAGAACTGTAAATGTATATTGATTGGTAAGTTGTATTGTAAGCTAATTTGAATGCTGTCAATGGCTATATATGTACTTGTATGTTAATTTATAAAGGGCACTAGTTGGATGTACTTGTTAGTTAATTAATCATGGACCATGAAAGCAAAAAGTAATAACACTGTATCATGTATCTAGTGTTGTTCAAAAGTTCAATACAGGCTGTAGTTCAATGATTCTATTAAATGTCATCAAAAAGCACAAAACTAAAGATAATTTAAACTGAATTCAATTAATGTATGAAAAGCTTTCACATTTCTAAAATAGTCAATTACCACTACTTTAACCAGTAAATGGAACTACCTAACACTGTGTAAAAAGGGTTGTTATACACGTGTATAACATCAATTAGTGGTGTATAACACTGTTATTGAGACGTTATACACACGTATACGCAATAACGTCTATATACACACTGTTATACAGTAGTGTATAACAATACCTTTTTCATAGTGTAAATGTAGCTCACAAATGTTAATTTCAAAACACATTTTAGAGTAGAGACACTGTACAATCTAACCAAAACTTACTGTTACAGTCTATTACAGTCACTGTTAGTGGCACTGTGAACATATTGCTAGCACTACTTGAAGGATTAGCGGTAAGCTGGAAAGTCTCATTATTTTTGAGTGTCATATTGTCATTTTCAATCTTTACCACTACCTGTATCTTGAAATTGGCCGCATTAAATACAGGCCCAGAGGTAGCAGGTGAAGGGGTATATTTCAAGTCTAATCAAGATACATGCCCTAAGTAATAAACAAACACAAGTGCTTTCAGTTGACCTACCTGATGATTTGAACTCAAATACTAGCGGGTTGGATAATGACCCTTTCACATTCTGAAAGGTGACCTCAAACCCACTATACAGGCGTTCTTTGATGCTCAAGCTGTTAGTAATTCCAGTATTATCAAAGAATGCAAAGACTGAAAAAAAGTGATATATATTATAATAATAATATCTTGCCATTGGCAAGCATAACATACCGATACAGATTGTACACCCTTCAGCATTTGAACTGCTCTGGAATGAGAGTCCATTATAGTTGATACAGCACTGATATGGGGCATCAGCTGTTGGGGCCATTGAGATGTCTGCTGTTCTACACGATGCAGATGTGTTGTAGCACCGAAACTGAGCTGTGCCATCTTAAAAAATAATAATGTATGAGCGGATTCATGGCCAACTCTATGCACTGAACACAAATTGTCCTATAGTACCTATTGAATAGTACAGGGCTGTCAGGGGATTTTGTCCAGTGAGAAGGGGTCAGGATAGAGTATTTCACCAAAATATGTTTTTTTTTTCATTGGTGTGTGTGTGTGTGTGTGTGTGTGTGTGTGTGTGTGTGTGTGTGTGTGTGTGTGTGTGTATAATTAAACAGGAAGGGGCATCAAAGAATTTATTATTGGTCTATTGGTAGCATACTACCAGTAATTGCTACTATCCAATTAATCATGGCTGAATTGTACATGCGTTGCTCTTATAAATACATTATAGAATATCATGTTTAGTTACCGGTAATATCTGATCCAGAAATCTAAATGTTCGTTTTACATATTAGGTCGGTGGTAATTTATAAAACCACATCCCATCCAGACTAGAACCCACAGGCCTAGACCCCTCTGATGGGAAACATCCTGATGGCAGCACAATGGTCCCATGGAAGAACGGGAACCTTTTGGTTTGGGATGCCACCTGTTCTGACACCTATGCTCCATCACACCTGGCACAGTCCACTATGGCAGCAGGTGCTGTCGCCAGTCAGGCAGAGGACTGGAAAAAGGTCAAATACTCATATCTGAAGGGACACCCAGGCATATGTTTCACCCCTATTGCCTATGAAACATCAGGTGTAGTTGGCCCTCTTTCCCTGATCTTCCTGAAGGAGCTAGGTCACAGGCTCTCAGCCACAACTGGTGACACAAAATGTTACAGCTACCTGTTCCAACGTCTTTCAGTGGCTGTACCAAGGGGCCTTTTTCTCCTTCCAGTTCTGACTTTTGGGGGGGGGGTAATTGTGTGTTTATTATATATGGATATGCTGTGTATTTGATAATTAAAAGTAAATAATAATTGGTATTCATGTTAGTGTAAATCAAATCATTACAGTGTATATCGTTGTTAAAAGTTACAATGCCACATGCACAGCCCGTGGCAAATGATGTCAGGGTTTTGTGAGTGAATATTTCCACTGCCACAGGGCACTTTTGAAAGCCTGTAAATACTGCCTTTAATTCCTTTTATGATTATCTGAACAACGTTTCCATTCAGAATACAAACCCACGGCATTTAAACACTATATCATTATGTACAATGGAGAATGTTTGAACTCCAGCCGTGCGTTGGCCGTTGCGCGCCTGCATGCAGTGCACTTTAAAATTAAATTTTAACCGTCTAGCGCTAACAATTTTTTTTTGTCACTCTCACGACGGCTCGACGTCTTATATTATATAAATAGGTACGACAGACAATAGCATGCAAGTGATGATACTGATGAGCGATATCCACTGATGCGTGCGTATAAACCTGCAAGCTAAAGATATATGCCGTTTCAGTGTAAAATAACTTTGAATCCGATAAATCCGCTCCTCTTCTAAAAAAAAAAAAAAAAAGGTAAAAAAAAAAAAACATAGACAGATGCCGCCGACACAGGGTAGTACCGGTATATCACGGTGCGCCACTGTGGTCAGATTATGTTGCGATTTAAGAACAGTATGCAAACATGCTATTAAAGCAAGCACCTGAAAACGATACTGATAAAAAAGAAAGCCGATATTAATAAGACTTCGCGGAGTTGGAATACAGGCACATGATAAGCCTATATTCTGAATGCAGTTGGAAATAGGCATATGATAACAATATATTCTGAATGCCTGCACGAATCATGATCAGGTGAACGAAATCCAAAATAAATTAATTGCCTGGCGGCAGCAGAGCGTAAGCCCTTACAATTTAAAGTAGAACAAAAGAGATGGCATTTGATATCGAATTTGTGGGTATTTAAAAAAACAAGCTACAAATTAGCAGTGATACGCGATACGGTTAATACGCTAACCTTGAATCCAGATAAACTGAAGCAGCACAATTAATATAATATTGTACTTTGGAGCCATCCGAGCCGTCTTTAGAAGCGAAAAATTGGCCTTGATATGCGTTCACGTGAGTCACGCATAATGCAAAAAAAGAAAGAAATAAAGACAAAACAAAACAACCCCCCTCCCAAAAATAAATAAATGAAATAAAATTAAAAAACGCATATCCTTGCAGGTGCTCAGAGAATGTATCCCATATGTGTAGTATGAGGTTCTACTGTGATTTGAATACAGTGCCAGACATATTAACTGGAGATAAAGAGTATGATTTCGTGAAACCATTTTCTGGAGCTAGAAAAGTTGTAATGAGGTTCGAACCCTTCTAGGCTCCCAATTAAAACGTCACTGTCACTGATTAGTTGCAATTGCCCTATATAGACATAGCGATGTATAGAGCTTCAATTGTGTATACAAGTATAACTTGAGTACAGAGATGGAAAGTGAATTATGGTACAAAAGTTTTTTTTTTTTAACTGCATGCATCTACATTAATTTCTCAATCCATGCACTCTTGGTGACAGCTGATTTTTATGCATGAAGTGAAAGTCCTTGTTTCAACAGAATCAATTTTAGTTTTGATGAAGGGACAAACGTTTTGTAGCACATAAGCATAGGTTTCATCATTCTTCCATCCAATTAGAAAACTTGATTCCCTAAATTTAGAACTGACACAGTGACACACATGTATATATTACATAAAGTCCCAAATCATTTCGATCGTTTTGATAATAGCAAAGTAACATCCAACACAAGACTATATATAGTGTGTGTTTAGCTGCTTGGTTGCATTGAAAGCAAATAACCATTGTGATGCAATCAGCACTACGTGGGGCCGGCAATTTGACAACAGATTCGGATTCAAAATTAAACCACAGCTTTTCCCCTATCTTGTACCAACGTGCCCGCGGCAAGCTCATTAATTACGTTGCGCAGGAATTACAGGGAGCTACTAAATCTGCCACCGCTTTTAGCGATGTTTAATTTTGGAGAGCAAGTTTGAAAGTGCCTATTTTCAACAAAGAAATGCATGCAGCTAGAGTGACGTCATTTATTTATCAATGGCTCCAATCAGCTATTATTTTGGACTGTCATTACTAAATTTACTGACTTGAATTCCTCTGTTGACCATAAAAGAAAAATTCCAGGGAGGCTGAATCATATTTCTGTCGCATTGATGTCATATATTACACATGTCAGTATTACGTAATAGTCGTACCACACAATACGTACATGTACATGTAATGTAATGTAAACAATGATTCAGACATGGGCCTTTTAAGAATATAGTTGAAATTCCAGTAGGCAGTATTCAACACAAAACTAGTCTCGTACCCAGATGTATAAATGTATAAAACATTTATATGTCTAGGTATGAGACTAATCAGAAACATTGTACATGTATGTAGGACCTAGTGCACACTTCAGTTTCGACGGTATGACTCCAACATGTTTGAATCAAGATAAAAGCCAGGCTGCCAAAGACTTTAGAGTGTTGGTTATAACGTCTTCGTGTCTGGCTGCATGGCATGTATTTACACTGTATAAACAAATAATTGACAAGGGCAGATGCTGGCGGGGGGGGGGGGGGGGGGGGGGGGGGGGGGAGGGTTTAGACACCCCTGCCCCTGACTGTAAACATCTGGCTAGGGATTCCATGTTGTTCTTCCTTATCTGAGTTGCCATAGCTTCTACTGCCAACGACACACATAACCAGCCTAACTCAGTAACTTTGTGTCATTGGATGTGCTTCGGCTGCAGAGGTAGTAGCACTAGGGGTGAAGCGAGATGTCAGAGGCAGCTGGATTGTCAAGCACACAATCCATCCCATGCAGGAATATCAGCAAGGTACTTGTGTAGTTCTGGAAGCAAGGGCCCTCTTCCTGACAAGCTTTCAAGCGCAATGGACGATTGGTAATTGAAAAATCATATTTCAAATAAAAAAGTTTGGACTATCTTTTTTTGTTGTGCTGTGGCCTCAGACCATAACTGGCAATTAGCCAGGCACAAATTAAAACCAACCAACAGATACAATGCTCCTAATTGGGGTATTGATTATACATGTATCATAATTGGAATGTTCTAATGTATAATTTAAGTGAAATACGTATCAGCAGGGGCGGATCTAGGGGGGGGGGGGGGGGGGGGGGGGGCACCAGGCACGTGCCCCCCCCCTTCCGGACGGCTCATTAAATATTCATGAGTGCATTTTACGTACGGCGAGCGATTATAACCTCACGAAACAGTGCCGCGGTTAGCTACAGCGCGGATACATGTACTGACATGGGCGGATCTAGGGGGGGGGGGGGGGGGGGCACCAAGGGCACGTGCCCCACCTTCCGGACGACTCATTAAATATTCATGAATGTATTTTGCGTACCGCGCGCGATTTATAACCGCACGAAGCTCAGCTAGCTTTTAATCTTTTTAGTATATACTGATCTCCGCTTCTTTTCAATACGCACGTTTGCAAATATAATCGTAATCATACTTTATAATTGGCCCTTCCCGTGCGCATGCACATGTACATGTATCCGCGCTGTAGCTATATTTTTTGGCCCACAAACTTTAGTAGTTACATTTTAAAAGTACGAACGCTATAAAATCGTACTTTGGCAGTTGCTACAATTCATAAACAATATAGCTACTATTTAACAGGCCTACTTTTTTTGCGTAGTTTTCGGAGCTTTTTCAACGCAAAACGCGTTGGCTTCTGGGGTTCCGCCCCAGGCACCGATGGGGGAGCTTGCAGAGCTCCCCCACACCCCCTAGCTGGGCGGGAGGGGTGCCCCCCTCCCGGCCCCTTCTCGGGGCGGCGCCTCTAATTGTGCCCCCCCCTTTCCAAATTTCTGGGTCCGCCCCTGTATCAGTATTTAAAATTTTCGCCCTAACATTATAAGTATTATAAAAATACGTACATGTACCCATTATTTGCGTGATTTTTGTATACCTATCTGCAACAATCTTAATTAAAGCCATACACTATTAGTTATTTACGTATGATGTAAGCTCACGGACACATTGTTGCCGCGCCGCACCGCTTCTTGCTAACAACAGAGGTGTAACTCTAGGTCAGGCTACGCTCAACTAGTGTAACACTTGTTTGAATTGATTACCTTGCGGAAATGATAATAAATTGAGAATTACGTATTCATGTTAGGCATGCTTGCTAATATGTAACACACACATACATGTATACCGCAATCGATTATACATATACATACCACATAATTTTATCAAAATCAGTAAATTTATCGAGAGTTACTCTCATATAACAATAATATTATAATTATAATTATAATTATAATATATATAGGATTTGACCCCGATTATGAAGTCATTAAAAACGGGACCCGCTTCTAACGGGACTCCTATCAATCGGATGGCTTAGCTAGTTGTCGGTATCGAACAAGAAGTCAAAAAAGAGCCATTTCGTGTTTGTTAATGTCACACAACCATGCATGTGGTCGGGTTCAAGAGAACAAATGGAATCCTGTTTTTTCTCGTCCCCGGTCGGAATTCTCCTCTTTCCTTTTAATATTTATTTATTTGTAAAGAAGTCGAGATTAACTGATAGGAGCCGTTTCAAAGAACGAGAATGGTGCCAATACGTTTAGAATTTCAAGCGGTAGTTTCCTAGCGGATTGAATACAAGCGGATCTTATTGGACCTTGAACTGATATCATATGTTGATAACTTTACTGGGGTAAAATGAGCCGTTTCAAAGAACGTCAATGGTATCAATAGCATTAGGTTCAGAATTTCAAGTTATATCCGTAGTGGTTAAGTACGGCCATATATTCTCGCTCCCAGACCAATATGACGCAATGTTTATTGCAAATGGCTATACGGTAACAGTTGAGCTTTAAATATATAGAAGTGCTATTTCTTTGGTGTTAATGTTCCAATTCGCAGTTTATTTCATTCGCTTTTGTTAATAGTGAAGTTGTTTCTGTCAAAATGCCTTCTAAGCTAGAGCTAAACGGCGAGCTGAATACTCCCAAAAGCGAGAGGAAATATTGGAAGAGCGATCATCGGAAGAGAGCAAATGTAAATTCTGAAAAGGATATCATCGGAAGCTCGAGCCAAAACGTACCACTGAGAGGGAAAAGATCACGAGCCAATACTATCTTTAAAGCAGCAAGGTACAACGAAAATAAAGCGGCCATGAAGAGTGCAGAACGTCGGGACGATTACATCGCTTCTCCTGCGAAAAGAATGCGATTGCAAGCAAATGCTACCGCCTGAGTAATGGGCTTAGAACGATATCTACCAATAAACCCCAAAGGTACGTTCGAATTCGACTGACAGGGGCGGATCCAGGATTTTTGAAAGGGGGGGGCTTATTATAAAACAGTTGTATTCTAAATCTGTGCATGGGGCGCCGGCACTACCATACAGCCACTTAAATACCATTTCGGTTCAAGTAGGAATGATGTTTCACTTTGTGCGCATAAGTTAATACAGGTATAGCATTATAAAAATACATGCGGTTTTATAGTTTCATAGCAATTGAAGTTTTCGCTGATGCTTCCTCCCAAAACGGTCTACAGCATCGTTCAAGTCAACCTGAATATTTTGATGCACGTGCAACAATGTAAGGCCACTAAGTCTGGCTTCTGTCATAGTAGCTCTCAGAAATGGTTTAATTCTACGCAAAGCTGAGAATGACCTTTCTGCCTCACATGATGTGACGGGAATTGTACACAGTATTCTCAGTAAGGTAGAAATATTCGGGAAAAGTCTGTTGTCACATTCGTTGAGAGCTTGGATTGGGCTGTCAGGCAACTTACTGGGTTCCCAGCATAAGAACTTGTGATTCCAACAATGCAATTCAGTTGCAAGTGAGAGGGGACAAGGTAAGTCACACTGATAAAGAGATGACAATAGTTCCACATTTGAGTTCCAGTTTTTTCTCTTCATCATGACACTTGGAACCAAACAGAGTCCAAGTGTTGCAACGTTTGCATTAGTAGAAAATCTGTCCTCCATCTCTTGAATAAGGTGATCAACAAAGGGAATCGTCAATACCCTTCTATAGTATACTTCAGAATCCTCTGCATCAACATTTGCCCTTTGAGTTTGTTTGCTGCATCTACGTGGAATAGAAGAACTCTCTGTCCCAGCAAATTCAGCAGTACTTACAGCAAATTCAAACCAAACTTTATGGCGCTCATCTATATCTCTTCTCAATTCACGCAGCTGCTGTTGAGTATCCTTTATCATTTCAATGCCCTGGACAATATCTAAAGATCGTTGTTGAAGCAAAACAGTTATGCCTTTGACAAAGCAAAGTACATTAAAAACAATAATTAGTGTGAGAAGAAAAGAGAACTTTTCAATAGCAGATAACAGGCCATTTGCATTAGACATAGTTTCTCTATTCCAGGATATTGCATCTTCCCCATATGCTATATCATGTAGCGATCCTACAATAGCTGGATACATATCTACGAATACTTCTAGAGCATCATGTCGCTCCACCCATCTAGTTCGGCACAAAGGTTTGACTCTCTTCTTTTTGACTTCTGGTAAACCACATTCAATAACTTCAGCTAACTTGTCTTGTCTCTTTCCATGTTCAAAAAACTTTGATACTTCACTCACACTACCCATCATGTTCCGAACTAGAGGTTGGGAACATGAACTGGCAATAGCTAGATTTAACAGATGACTGCAGCAATGAATATATGTTGCCAATGGATACTTTTTTAATATTATGCTACTTGCCCCTTTTCTTACACCAGCCATTGATCCACCTCCATCATAACCTTGACCTCGTATATTTTCACAATTTACCCCTAGCTCCTCCATCATCTTGAGAATTGTTGATGATATAGCATCCCCTGTCATCTCCCTATGTTGTTCTTTAAAACCAATAAAACTTTCCTTTACTACATAACAGTCACCTTCTTTATGTACATATCTCAGAATGAATGTTATTTGCTCAATTGATGCAACATCTTGCACTTCATCACAAATAATAGAAAAGAACTTAGCTTCAGCCACCTCCTGTACAATCTTTTCTGTTATCATGCTTCCTAAAATTTCAATTATGTCATTTTGTATAGTTTTAGATCGATATGATGCATTTTTAGCACAGTTTTTTAAATGATCATCTAGAACAGTGTCACCAGATTCACATCTGAACTTAAGCAGGGCCTGAAAATTACCATGGTTTCCATCACTTTGTAGATCATTAGCATCATCTCTGTGTCCTCTTAAAGGTATTCCTTGTCGGCCACAAAACTCCACACATGTTATAATGGATTTCAAGATTGCTCTATTTCTTTCCATTTGTGCTGCATGTAGTGTGTTAAGCTGTGCATCAATACTTACACACCTGTGTACCATTCTTTCAAGAAAACCTGTAATTTTGCAATATGAATCTTTATGGTATTCTGTTTCTTCATGCTGTGCTAATATTTCTAAAGCTTTTTTGAACTTTTGTAATGGTGCTCCCACTAGGGCTCCAAATCTGCCACCCCTCTTGGTTGATGACGGAAATAATAAACAATATGCACAATAGCCTCCATTTTCCGATCTACTGTATGTCAACCAGTTATACTTAATAAACCAGGAGCTTTTAAATCGTCTTAATTGTTGGCCTTCTCGGACTGCTGGAAAGTTAAAATTCTGTGGGCGGTCAAGATGAGTCAAAATATTGTACTTATCATCATCTGATAGTCTACATAGGTTAAGACTAACCTTTAAGCTACCTACATCACATGTTCCAAGTACAGGTAGCGGGATACTTTGCTGAGCACAGCTTGACTCACTTGGAGTACCATGATCATCGAAAATCGATTCTGCAGATGATGATGGCAAACCCATCACTGTAGGCTCGCAGTCGCTGTTTTCATCGTCATGAGAAGGCAATGATGTATTTGACTCGGGGGGAACAGAAGGCTCACAATCAATTGCAAGAGAGCAAGATGAAGGAGTTGGTGCTTCATCAAAACAAGGAACATCTTTTGAAAAGAAGTCCAAAATGGATTGCTTGAACTTTTTCTTTGGAACTTCCATAACACGTGCACGAATCGGAATAATTGAACGTGTATACATGTAGTTAATTAGTCGTAATTATTTTCCTTACTTATCCGAAAGGGGGGGGGCTACAGCCCCCATAGCCCCCCCCCCCCCCTGGATCCGCCTCTGACTGAAGTATTTTGGTCGGATGAACATGTATGCGTGTATATAGGCAACTGCAATATAATAATGTTTATAAACTTTTGCGTTGCATGGATTGGTGATGCGTGCAGTTGACCCATATATAGACAACTGCAATATAACAAGTAAATCAAAAACTTGTCTACCGAGAAAGTGATTGATGGTATGTAGGATTGGTGGTGCAAAAAGCAAGGAAATAAGGTACAGTATGTTAAAAGTGAGGTTTGGTAGGATCCTACAACTCACAGTCCTGAATTTGCAAATGAAGAAGCCTATAGTTTACTTGTTCCCCTAATTTTTTTTTCTCTGCCAGGAGTGTTCAATATAATATATGGCTTAGTGTATTCGTTGCGATGTATAGGACGTTTAGATTCCTCTTATGTGTAGTCTGAGTATATAAGCCTCTTTTGATAGGCCTACCTTGTTCTTCGGATATCTTAAACTCAGAGTTCTCCATGCTAACGAGCCATTTTCTTTGGCTTGGTCCTTTGCTGAATTAGAACCGCCTGTTGTAAACGTGTCTGCAGCTGTGTACGTTAATTGTGCGTAAATTATTTTCCTCACCCCAGTGCACAGTAAACGCATCCACTGCTTCCGTTCCCAGGCATGTGTAACGTGAATTTAATCTGATCAACTGAGCATTATAATTATCCGCAAACCGGTCCACCGTATGTGGCATCCAAATCCCCAATCCTACTGAAGTAGTCAGCTAGCTGGTTCTCCTCCCTGGGTACCCAGCCAGGTTCCATTCTTATTTTATGCTGCATACACACCTCAACAATTTTCAACAATTCTGCTTGCAAATGCGGCTGACGACTACCCACCTCTAGAATGTGCACTACATTCTGATTATCACTAAACCACTGCACTCGCATATTTTGCAACTTGGGTGCAATAGACACCAATACCCTGAGAACTACCACCAGCTCCCTCCACGTGGAGCTCTTGGCTGCTTCCTCTGGCAACCAACTACCTTGGGCAACATGCAGTCCATGTTCCACAGTATACCCCCCCCCCCCCCCATAACCAGTATCGCTGGCGTCGGTATATACTATTCTGACTGCCGCGGGGCTAACCCATATACGTTGAGCATTATAATGGGCCACACAATCAGATGAATTCCAAAACTCCAATTCATATCTTGCACCCTGACTTATCTCTAAATACCCACACCATGCCTGTCTGGTCCCCAGCAGGGCATATAAACTCCTAGTCATAAGCCTAGACATAGGTCCCAAAGCCAAACCCATGGAAATATCCCAACCAAACTGGCAATAAAACGTGCTGGTAGGGGGGTAGCTACACACGTGGCCTTCAACATGGCCCTCAATGCCACCAACTTAGCTTCTGGAACTGAGATACAACCATGCTCTAGCTCTCAACCATGATGCACAAAGTGCTGGGCACCAAACTGACTTATCCTTGTTAACAACTAAACCTGCACACTCCAAAGTATCCCTCACCCAAGCACTGGCCCTTTCAGCCTCTACTATACCTTTAACTGCACATATACCATCATCCAGGTACATAACTATTTTTAACCCTTTGGCCCTCCATAACATAACCAAAGGCCGCATGAGCTTAGAGAAACATACAGTGCTGATGATAAACCAAAAGGCAACACAGTAAACTGAAAATAACTCCCTTTCCATTCAAAACCCAAGTACTTACGATGTACTTGTACAACATTCACATGGTGGTAACCCGACTTTAAATCAAAAGTAATCATAAACATACCTGGCCGAAACAGCAACATAGCAATACGCAAGTCCTCATACTTAAATTTCTGTTTCCAAACTGGTTCACATGCCGCAGGTTGAGTACCAAACGTTTCTTCAGCGTTCTCTACTACTGACAACGGGCTGCAAATACGGGGTTTAGAGCTTACATTCTCAACATAACCCCCACTAAGCAACTCAGAAACAGCCCGATCCACGAACTCAACGCTTGCCAATGCCGAACTTTGTACTCTCAGCCCTGTTCCCTTGTACCCCCGGAGCAACAGTAAGTGCGTAACTGTTGAAATTAATATTTCCTCTTATCTCCATGCCAGAATGAAAACAGACGTAGCCTGGATTATAGCGTTGAACTGATGTCTTTTGAGATAATATTTACCAAAGAAAGTATTTATCATGAATATTTATGAACTGTTTATCACGTGCCAATAGCTTATAACGATTAACAGTGAATAACACTCGTATAAACGATAGCACAACACTCGCTAAAAAAAAACGAGTGACTCTCACTTATATTAGCACGTGATCTCTCTCGTGAACGAGTGTGATGATTGTAGGTGACTTACACTCGTATTAACGCGTGCATATCACCCGCGGAAATAGTAAGGTGGAGATCACTCGTTTTAACGAGTGCTAGGTTGGACGGAAGGATCACTCGACGGGGCGAGTGAACGTCGCGCTTTTGTTTTTGCATCTCCACTGTTATTATATACATGTACTGCATGGGGTCCTATCGGCACCTCCATTGGTTGTGTACTGGGGTTTAAAACGGTTCCACAGTTAGTGAGTCATGCAGGTGGCTCCAAGTGTGGGGCTGGGACCATTGACCCCTAGGCTATCTTTGTGGGGGCTGGCTGCTGGCTCAACTTGCCGAACGTTGATTATGCCTTGAATACACTGTCGGCTCGGCATAGAATGGAATAACATATAGCTCCCGTATTAATTCTACAATCCATTTGGGGGCACACAGGGTATCAGTCCAAAAATGCACATTCTGCTTGAGCCGCCCTTTAACTGACACAGGCTGGATTGGAATTCCCAAAATCTGCACAAACCTTCTAAATCGTTATCTGTACCCCCCACATTATCCTGCACTCCACTCCCTTCAGCCCCACCTTCTCCCGTACTCTCGCCATACAACAAAGGATACACGCCGGTGACCAGCGATCTCTTCGGGCAATCCCGTTGCATTTGCCCCACTTGCCCACAGCTGAAACAACTGAAGCTTAGCGGCCGTTGTGGCACTACCGGGTTTTCGGTAACCGGCACCACAGCGCCCAGTGGTATGGCCAACGGATCTTTTCTCGCCGGGAGCTGCGACTGCCTGCGTCCTTTGGCCGTGTCCATCTTGCGCTTCTTCCCCGCCATTCTTCTTTCTGTGGCTCTCTCCGCATGCTCCAATTTTCTTTCGTCGTCTGAATTGTCGCCCAGCTCATCGGCCTGGTATTCCGCCACTACTGCCCATCCCAACTCCGAGCGGTCTGCCACCTTTATAAGCTTTTGACGCTGGGTTATGAGGTCCTCACCTTCCTGCAGCGCCTGCTTTGCATTTACCTGGGTTGTCTGTGCCGCTCCTTCAGCCACGCCTCGTTCCACCCTATTAAGCTGCAGCCCTGCCTCCACCAGCCGTCCCTGCACAGAAGCATTGAAGGCGTGTTGCTCCTCGTGGCCTTTCTTTCGAAATTGGTACGGCCATTCACTCTTCAAGCTTGCCAGCTTTGCCGCCGTATTCTTTTGCTCTCCCCGCATCTCATCTCGCAGCTGTTGTAGCTCGGCTTGTGAACTGGTGATTGGCGCAAAGGCGTGCGAGTGGGTCACCACTTCCAGCAACACGGGGCGTTTGGGTCTTGTCGTCGCTCACATTCGTTTGAAAAAAAAATAAAATCTGGTGCTTATAGGTTATGCTGTGCACGAACGCTTAGACTGAACAACAGTCTCCAGTAACTGCTTTTACCAGTGCTGTCAGCTGCCACTTACAGCTGCCTCCGCCAATAACCAAGCACAAACTCGCCAATGTACCATCCCACTTGTTACCATGCATACTGGCCATATTTAGGCTGTAGCTTATTTCCTGTCTTGTTCAATGCTTTCAAACGACAGGAAAATGTATACGCTGCACTAGAATGGTGAGAAAGAGACCGCAAGCCAAGGCCACCATAGTGGTTAACATTTTTTTAACCGTGGATAACGTTTTTCCTTTCATTTCTTTCAATTATATTCTAAGCGTCTTTTGAAGCATAGCAACCAAACAATCTCGGTTGTGTTTGGCATCCATCTGGGTACTAGCTAGCGAAACATAATTTTTTACTAAACATGTAACACATAGCTTATGAAAATGTACAATTACGCTGCAGCATTATTGCCGTCGATTTACATAATAGAGCGATACAGAGTTTCATTAGAAAGGGTTTAATCGGGCTTGCCAACCCCTACCTATAGCATTGATGGCGTACAAAATACGACGCTGTACATACTGAACTAGTAGTGCGTTGTCTGCACTGATGTATATATCACTACTGAAACCTTCTGAATCAGTAAGCTTTTCGGCGCTGAAGAAAATTTGATATGCTCATACATGTACATGTACGTACCAACAAAATTAATAATGGGCAGGCTACAAGTTATTTTTTTGACAATTATTGGTTTAAATAGAAATCCATTAGCTTTTATAATCATCACTGTAAACCTAGGTACGCACAGACAAATGTTAGCTCCGGCGAACACCAGCGTTAACACAGCGCGGTAGATCTATGGTTATACATATACCGTGCAAAACCCCTTCATCTCCAAAGAAGAACTGAAATGGGAACATAACGTTCCACAAGTCCAGTGCAGTTCTGAACTCAGCTACTTCCGGACCACTTGGCCAATTGATTGCACACTGCTTCCATGTAAATCCATCCTTGGATCGTTGATCCACAGTCACCCCATCATCTAACACAGTCCATTTTATTATTACTTCCTCCAGTTTTAGCTGCAACGGATCATTTGAATCTCTTCATCTCCATGTGTTTCGTCCTCCACCCACTATAATGAGTGTGATCCCTTCCTTGACATGCTGGAGGAAAGCAGTCAGCACTACAATACATGTGGCACTTCAGGACCCTAGCAAACCATCATTTGAAATAAACTGCTGATTCCAAGTGAACATACAACATTCCCTGGATGTTTGAGTTCTCCTAAAAAGTGCAGATGTTACCATCAAAAGGCATGCATTATGAACCTATCAGCGTTAGGTCACCAACCTGCACAAGAAAATGAAATATGTTACTGAGTGAGGGAGCTTTTCATTTTGTACATAGTAGCCTGCATGATATTGTGTTGACTCACTTGCATCGGACTCCCTGTGTTCCAGCCTCAATGGCCGTGGTTCAACACTTCCTTCTGGTCTGGGGTGCAATTGTGACTGACTTTCACACTCTGTTTGCTCATTTTCATCACCATTTGATGTACATGTAGATGTATCACTTTTTAATCGCAGCTGATCTGCATGTTTTCTTCTCACTATGCCTTGTATCATCACCAAATACGAGTGGTCAGTTTGACGCTTTACAATCTTTCCAGCCTCATAGCCCTTGTCATTTGTCTTCTGCACCCATACGGATTCACCTTCAAAGAACCATCTTGGTTTAGCCCCTCTGTCGTGATATAAGAGTGACCATGTCGAGACAGCACACAGAGGATCTGGAATTAAGGGTACAAAAATTCCTAATCTCCTACCGCAACACACCTCAAAAGTCAACAAACAGGGCACCCTCAGAGCTGCTGATGGGAAGGCGACTCAGAACTAAATTGGACCTTCTAAAACCGGACACATCTAACACAATGGACAATCTTGTGCACATTAACCTTTGTGCTGCGCTAATTAATTATTCATAACCTTACATAAGGCGTGTGGTTTTAAAAATTTAAATTTCATTTGTGGCGTCTGTAACTAAGATGATACTTTCTTTGAAACGAAGCATCTATGAGTATTCCTATTATCGTAGTCGGATGTAAAAAGGGCGTAGGTTACGAATAACATAAGTAGAACTTTTAGTGGACGTTCCCTACCTGTTTTCAAAATGTCCGTCCGTATTGGCATGCTTGAGCGAACTAATTCGTAGCGTTTGTGGAGTATTGATGTGCAAAGGTGGTTCAAATAAGTGTTGCAGTACTGTTTGTGAACCCACACACTGTAAAACGAGTCATTTTGGTATTAACTAAGCACTTACCGATAATACACTAATTAGTTTATTCATAGCTATAAACAGAAGCCGTCTAACCATTGACATCTTGTTATCGGAGACGACAGAGCCGGTTAGAGACATATATGGTGTAAGGAAATGCCTGTATCAACTATATTCCAATTTACAACATGCTCATACAATCGATATTCCAATCAACGCACACCATTTCCAATACCTAATAATTCATGTCAAGACCCTACATTATGTCCCCCTTTACTTTGCTCGAGGATTTTCCAGGTACTTATCATAGGGTCTGACAGGGGGCTTCCTTGCTCTTTGTGACCGTCTATTTGCACCCAGGGTTGTGGCCTGTGTATCTCCGGAACCTCCAATATGCACAGGTAGTGATTCGTCCCCATTTTGTTCCCTTTGTTCATATGCATAAGCATTCATTTCCTCAGTATGCAAGTCAACCTCTTCCTGTCGGGTGGGGTGTTGTTCTGAGTGATGCATTTCTTCTGAATGAGGTTGTAGGGTTTCTGTCTCACCCATTTCTTTACTTCCCTGTAGGACTTCTGTTCTACTGGGTGCAATTGAGTCATCTTGAAATTGCTGGACAATCTCTCTTCTAGATTCCAGTGTTTCCCCAAACTGCTAACCTCCCTGTGTGTTGTTGATGCCATTGCTCGTTTTGTGCATGATCATTGTGTTTGTGTTGATGTTGCTCGTTCAGTGCAGTATCGTTGTGTTCGTGTTCTGAGTCTGGCACCTCTCGAACTCGTAATTGATCAGCGTGTCTTCTCTGGATCTTTCCCTTAACATCCACCAAATAGGAATAATCACTAACCTTCTTTGTGATGCGTCCTTCATACCCTTTCCCTTGAATGCGCTGCACCCACACTAACTCGCCTTCACCAAAGTACCGTGGTTTGCAATGCCTATCATGATAAATCTTCTGTGTAAGGGTAGAGTGATCAAGGTGATGTGTAGTGTCTGGCTTTAAGAGGTCTAACCTTGTCCGAAGCTTTCGGCCTAATAGAAGTTCAGCTGGAGCACGGCCGGTAGATTTGTGGGGTGTATTGCGATATGAGATAAGGAACCTTTGCAAGGCTAACTCTGTGTCTACTTTGGCAGTTTTAGCTGAGGCGTATCTTTCCTTGAAAGTTCTTACTGCTCTTTCCGCTAAGCCATTAGTCTTTGGATGATACGGTGTGGAGCGTACATGCACAATGTTGTTGCTGTGGCAGAACTCCTAAAATTCATTTGAACAGAACTGTGGTCCATTGTCTGATACAATGGTTTTCGGTAACCCAAAGCGACAGAACATCTCCCGAAGAGATTTGATCGTGCTGGTAGATGTTGTAGACATTTGTGGCTTAACTTCCAACCATTTGGAAAATGCATCTATGACTACTAACCAAAACTTCCCGTCGAATGGTCCAGCATAGTCAATATGTATTCGAGCCCACGGTTCGGCCGGGGCACACCATGAGTATAACAATGTCTCTGGCTCCCGTGGTCGGTTCTGTTGGCAGGGATTACATTGTTTGACATGATTCTCAACATCTTTATCAATGCCTGGCCACCACACATAGAAGCGAGACAATGCTCATATTCCTGGGTGACCATCATGCAACACCGACAGAACTGTTTTTCGAAAGGTGCTTGGCACAATGATCCGTTCTTGCCACATGAGTATACCTTCTTCGAGTGACAGTAAATCTCTTTTTTCATAGTAGGTCCAAAGCTCTGGTGGAATTTGTTTCTTGTCCATTGGCCAACCTCTTGAAATGTACTTTATGATCTGACAAAGAGCAGTGTCCATTGTTGTTTGCTTACGCAACTCCCTTTTTGTAAGTGGCAAGTCCTGAAGTCGAATGTTCAATAGTGATTGGCTTGTTTCTTCATCATCACCCTGTTTCTTGAGTGGCAAACGAGACAAAGGGTCAGCTAGTATGTTTTCCTTTCCACTCACGTACTGTATGTCATAATCAAAAGCGCACAAAGTCAACGCCCAACGTTGGAGCCTGTTTGCAGCCATCTTTGGTACTTCTCGTCTGGGGCTCAGAATTCTCTCCAAAGGTTTGTGATCAGTGCGCAGGACAAACTTGCGGCCATAAATGTACTGATAGAACTTGGTAATTCCATAAACAATGGCTAAAGCTTCTTTATCCAGAATGGAGTATTGTTTTTCACGATCAGTGAGTGTTCTGGATGCATACCCCACTGGTCGTTCATCCCCATCATGTAAAATGTGAAGTAGGACTGCTCCAATGCCATGGTCACTAGCATCAGTTACCAGGACTAAGGGAAGGTCCTCATTGTAGTGAACTAATGTATCTTTAGAGGATAAAATCTTCTTCAAATGATGGAAAATACTGTCGCTATCACTGGACCACTGCCACCGACGTACTGAATCCTTTGTGAGTGCATGCAGTGGTGCACACATACTCTGCAAATTCGGAATGAACCGTGAGTAATAATTTATTGCCCCCAAAAACGACCGTAACTCCTTTTTGTTTGTAGGTGTAGGCATTTTTCTGATAGCATCCAAGTGATCCTCTGTAGGGTGAATCCCATGGCGATCAATGCGGTGGCCTAGATATGTAACCTCTGATTTCAGGAAGTAACATTTCGATAACTTGGCACGAACATGTGCATGCTTCAGCCTTGAAAATACAGAACGGAGCAACTCCAAGTGCTCTTCCTTGGTACTGCCTGCAACTATAATGTCATCAATAAATGCAGCTGTTTTAGGAATACCCGCGAGAATCTTATCCATTGTTTTCTGGAAGATTGCAGGAGCAAAACTGACACCGAAAGGGAGACGTTTGTATCGGAAGTATCCTTTGTGAGTGGCCACAACTAAGAACCTTCTGGAGGGCTCATCAACCTCCAACTGCAAGAATGCATCCCTTAAGTCAATCTTTGAAAAGTACTCACTACCACCTATTTTGGCCACTATATCCTCAAATCTGGGCAATGGATGAGGATCCACATACACATGTTGATTGATGGTACACTTGAAATCCACGCATAAGCGAACTTTACCATCTGGTTTTGGCACACACACGATCGGTGAAGCCCATTCAATAGGTGTTTCTGCTGTATCCACAGCTTCCAATATACCTTCTCCGACCAAACGGTCAATCTCAGCTTCCACTGCATTCTTTAGTGTAAAAGGTACAGGACGAGCTGGAAAAACCTTAGGAATAGCACCATCTTTCAGGTGTACTACCGCTTTGTGTCCTCGTATAGTAGACATTGTGTTGTCCTTGAAAATCTCTGCAAACTCTGACAGCAACGCCATCAAAGCAGTGTCCTTTGATTCTGTTCCCTCTGCTAACTTGACATTGTGCACTGTTACTCCATTTGGCATCTTGATGTCAAATGCCATACACCAGTCCAAACCAAAAAGTGGTGTATCCTGTTGGTCTATTACAATCACAGGCAACTTTTTCACTTTTCCAAATGCCCCCACAGTCACAACTGCTTCTCCAAGTGTGTGTACAGTTACGTTAGTGTAGGCCACAAGGGACACAGTTGGTTGCAGTGTTGGAGATCCTATCTTTTTCCATATTTGCTCATTTATAACAGACCTTGAGGCTCCAGGATCATAAAGCATTTTCATCTTTCGGTTGTTTAAAGACACAGATAGTCTTGCTGTAAGCCCCTTTAAAGTACGTACATGTATGGTATGTATGTCCCTGCTCTCTGTGTCACTACTGCTTGTGTACTCAGCGTCATCAACACCTGGATTGTACTTCATGGCATTGACTCTTTTCCCTTTTGTTCTCCTGTCTGTGACTGTGGCATTGCCAGACTTTAAACATACCCTGGCAAAGTGGTTGGAGCCACCACAAGCATGGCAGGTTGATCCTTTGGCAGGACACAATTCCCCTTTCTTATGTCTGCTGTGTCCACATCGGATGCAATCCACTGTACCATCAAGCTCCTTTTTGTTATGAGGAACCTGACGCTTACTTGATGATGGTCTAGTCTCTTTCATTCTATGTACACCTTGTGTTTCTGCTGCCTGATCCACTTTTGCCATTGAACGTATCTGCTGTTGCTGAGTTGACGCCTGTTCCAGAATTAGTGCGGACGCTTCTACTTGTTGAAGTGTGGCTTCCGCTGTGGGGTGCAGACGAAAAAGGTCTTGTTGCCATGCGTCGTTGTTTATTCCAATCGCCAGTTGGTCCCGAAGCCGTTCGTTCAGCGACGCACCAAAGGCGCAATTCCCTGCAACGGCTCTCAATGCTATTAGAAATTTTGTGACAGTCTTGCTTTCTTTCCTGTGTCTCATGGCAAACTTGACACGCTCCGCTAAGATGCACGTGTCCTTTCTGAAATGTTTGCACAGAGCTCCCTTCAGTTCTTGATATGTTTTGGTGTTCACAGCCTCCGGGCGAAAATGATCAACAAGAACCTTAAACGCGTCTGGACCTATCCTTGACAGTAACAAGTTTCGCCGAGCATCAGCGGTGTTATCTCCTGCTAGGAGATTATGCAGTGCTAGTTCCGTCTCGAATCGTTGTATGTAATAGTCCCACTCATCCGCACCTGCATCAAAACGGTCAAAACGAAACCTTTGTATAGCGTTTTGAAGCGCGGCTTCTGCCATTCCTCGTCGCCAAATATGTAAGGAAATGCCTGTATCAACTATATTCCAATTTACAACATGCTCATACAATCGATATTCCAATCAACGCACACCATTTCCAATACCTAATAATTCATGTCAAGACCCTACATATGGATACTTGTCGATGTGTGTAGAATTGCTTAGAAACTTAGAAAATAAATAACGTAAGATGGACCGCTCTATCAGCTTCTTGTCCTACAAAATCTTGCTCGGTGACTAAAGTAGCCTTCCGCAGTACGCAAGCGATTTAATTAGGCGACTAAAGTTGCCCTCCATAGTTCAAGGGTTAAAGAAAGACAACGCCAAGTCAATTTGCACAGCTCTCCCACCTTGAATATATGGGCATGTTTTTAGTAACACATGCAGTAGTGGTCAGAATAAAGTTTTCGTAACGTGCAGTTCCACGGAAGCCTTAAAGTGTGATAATTAACGTGAAGTTCTCACGGTCGTTAAAATAAACTGATTAAACCATGCCACCACAGACGGTTAAATTTTGTAGTCTGTTTAAAGTGCAGTCGTAATGGCGTCCGTCTAAATAAAGAACGGTGATGATAACGCTGTTTTATGTGCACGTACTTGCTTCCTGACATCATCTGTGCTTCTGTCAATATCTTCAAAATGGTTTACTCCTACCAAAAGCTGTGTATCCAGTTCTTTTTTTCGAAAGGTTTAAATCCACCTGCCATTTTTAAATGCCTAGAAGAAGAGTACGCAACTAGGCAAGGCATACTGAAGTTCATCAAGAAGTTCAAATCAGATGGTACTATTGGAAGAAAGCCTGGGAGTGGACGTAAGTGGAAGGTAACGGCGGAAGTAAAAACCATCGTTGAAGAGCAGATGAAGAAGGATGATGAAACAACTGCGTCCCAACTGCACGCTCTTTTGAATGCTCGGGGTCATTGTGTTATTTCAGTAGAAGCACAAGAACTAGCCCGATTCAAACAGATATTAACTCAGATCAAAAACACACTGCACACTCAAAGCCAAATCCAAAATCTCTAATCTAATCACGTGTCACTTAAATCTAATAATAATAATTAACTATTCTATTACAATTTCCCCTTTTTGAAGTTCATACTTTCACAAAGTCATTAAACCTTTTTGGAGGTTTGACTACTCTCCCTGATCTTGTTGTATACTCAATGTTTTGTTGTGCTAGTTCTTCATTGCCTGGTTGGTCATCATCTCTTGTGTTTTCATCTTCTGCTATTTCCACCTCTGCAGGTTTACCATCTTCTATCTCTGCTCCATCTCCCTCAGAGTGTTCCATGTGCCTCTCTTCTGGTTGAGCATATGTCACTTGTAGCTCTGGTTCCGTCACATGTTCTTCCAGTCTCATCAAATGTTTTCTGTTTCTCCGCAGCAATTTGCCCTCTTCTGTTTTCACTATGTACGACCTTGGCGTTCCTGCCTTGTCCATGATCACCACTGGTTTCCATTTTCCTTGTACTTGAACACGCGCTCTTTCTCCTTTTTTGAGCTCAGGTAATTGTCTGGAACCTTTGTCATAATTCTGTTTTTGATGTGCCTTCCTTTCATTCTGTTTTGCTTTCACCATGTTTGGATCTATGACCTTTGGTTGAAGCTGTGAGGTTGCTACTGGGAGGTTAGTGCGTAACCTTCTGCCCATCAGCAGTTGTGCTGGTGAGGCTAGGTTGTCAATCATTGTGTTTCTGTATTCCAATAAACATAAGTATAGGTCTTGACCATCTGCTTTTGCTTTGCTCAGTATCCTTTTGACTGTTTGAACACTCTTCTCAGCCAAACCATTCGCTTGAGGATGGTACGGACTTGCTGTGACGTGTCTGATCCTCCATTCCTTTGTGAACTTCTGAAATTCTTTTGCTGTGTATTGTGGACCATTATCACTAATGATCATAGAGGGTATTCCATGTCTAGAAAATATTGATTTGATATGATGTATCATTGTTGTACTAGTTGTGTTTTCTAACATCCTGATTTCGATGTAACGTGAATAATAGTCCACCAATAATACATAATCCTTGCCATCCCACTGGAAAAGATCAGTAGCAATGATTTCCCATGGGCGCTCAGGTGCTGGACCTGGTAGCATGGGTTCTTTGGGATTTGAATCACGATGTTCCTGACATATGGTGCATCTTAAAACCATTTGCTCTATTGCCTTATTCATGCCAGGCCAGAACATCACTTCTCTCGCCCGTTGTGAACACTTTGTAACTCCCATATGTCCCATATGGATTCGATCAAGCATACTGCCCCTGAGATTTTGTGGAATTATGAGTTTCTCTCCTTTGAGTAGAATGCCATCAGCTTCTGAGAGTTGGTCACGAAGGTGCCAATATTCTCGTATCTCTTCAGGTACCCGTGATAGTTCTTCTGGCCACCCATGCTGTATGTAAATTTTGAGTTTCTGCATTGACTGGTCTTCATTTGTAGCCTCCTTTATCTCCTGTAGCCACATTTCCGACATACCTGTGCTAAGGATCAAATGTACGGCACATTTCAGCTCCTCCTCCATTCTATCAGTAGTGTCATCAGTAGTACACGCCCTGGATAGTGTATCAGCAATTACCATTTCTTTGCCAGGCTTGTAACGTAGTGTGAAATCGTACCTCTGAAGTCGAAGTAACATGCGTTGCAATCGAGGCGGGGCATGACACAAAGACTTTTTTGAGATTGCCTCCAATGGTTTATGATCCGACTCTACATCTACGCACTTCCCATACACATATTGGTTGAATTTTTCCAGTCCAAACACAACAGCAAGGAGCTCCTTTTCAATTTGTGCGTATCTGCACTCCGTGTCTGTCAACGATCGCGATGCATACGCTATTGGTTGGCCTTCTTGTAGCAAAACTGCACCCAGACCGAATTGTGAGGCATCACAACTGACGGTTACAGATTTTTTTACATCGTAAAAAGCTAAAACTGGTGCTGTTGACAGCAAATGTTTCAGTTGCTTGAATGCCTCCTCATGTTCGTGACTCCAGTTGAATTGAACCTCTTTTTTTAGTAACTCTCGTATGGGCTTTGTCACTGCAGCCATGTTAGGTATGAATTTTCCCACATAGTTCACCACACCCAGCAGCCTCTCCACACCTTTTTTATCATCTGGCGGTGGCATTTCTGCAATTGCCCGTACTTTTTCCTTATCTGGGGCTACTCCATTTGCACTGATTGTATGCCCTAGATATGTTACTTCGGAAACATTGAACTTGCACTTATCCTTGTTCAGAGTAAGCCCTATGTCTTTACATCTTTGTAACACTGCTTGTAGGCGACTGTTGTGTTCCTCTTCTGATGCACCCCAAACGAGTATGTCGTCGATGTCTATTTCTACACCCGGTAGGTCACCAAAACACTGACACATGCGTTTTTGGAACACCTCTTGTGCAGATTTCACTCCAAATGGCATTCTGGCAAAACAATATCGCCCAAACGGAGTGCTAAATGTTGTGAGCAGTTGACTTTCTTCACCCAATGGGATTTGCCAATACCCATTCTTTGCATCCAGCTTGGAGAAGCGTTTTGCTCCTGACAACCTTGTGGTTATGTCTTCCAATGTTGGTAACTGGAAGTGTTCACGCTTGATTGCCTTGTTGAGTGGTCGAGGATCCAAACATATTCTCAGCTGTTTGGTTTTGTGTTTTTCCACGATCACTAAGGAGTTCACCCAGTCAGTAGAAATTTCAACCTTCTTGATCACTCCCATGCGCTCCATGTTGTCCAGTTCTTCTTTGAGACGCTCTCGTAATGCCACCGGTTGATTCCTGAGAGGGCAGACAACTGGTTGGACATCATGATCAATCCTGATGTTGTATGGTTCAGTGAGACACCCCAAACCTTGAAACACCGCCTCATATGTTTTGATCAGATCTGCCGTTCTTGTAATGCTAGTGACCACTCTAATTAGATCAAGTTCCTTGGATGCTTGGAAACTGAGAATTGGGCACTGCTTTGTTTTGACAACAAAAAACTCCAATGAGCTGTTCTTACATCGCAGCTGACAGGTGCCTACTACTGTTAGCTTGTCACCTGAGTAACTAACTAAATTGGTTTTTACTGTGTTCAAACGTGGCTTGTTGTGTAACTGTTTGAAAGTATCCCACGGCAAAATGTTGACCTGGGATCCAGTGTCCACCTTAAATTTCACTTGAGCTCCATTCATAATAAGTGTAGTGAAGTATTCACTCCCGTCGTCTTTGCCTCTTTTGGTTATGCCTCCAACATATTTAGCGTCCTCCGATTCTTCTTCATCCTCTGAGTGATGAACTGTAGCAACCTTTTTGGACCTGCACATGTGAGAAAAATGGTTCAACCGTCCACATTGATAACATTTCTTTCCTAAAGCCGGACATTGCGATCTGTGATGTGTAAAGCCACAGTTGCCACATGACTGCTGACTTACATGTTTCCGATCCTCTTTGTCCAGAGGTTTGGATCTGACAGGTTTTTCATAATGAGGGGTTCGTTTCACAACTTGCACTACTGTTTCAGGTCCTTCTTCACTGAGAAGTTTCATCTGCTTGTTTGATTCCTCTTCTATTTGGCAGATCAACATGGCTTTGTCAAGTGATAGCTCTCGTTCTCTCAGTAGACGTCCTTTCACCCGCTCCGATGTTATGCCACATACCAATCGATCTCGTATCATTTCATCTTCTAGGATCCCAAATTTACAGTTCTTTGCCAGCAACTTTAGTACAACAACATATTGGTTGACTGTCTCCTCCTTTCCTTGGTTGCGCGTATTAAATTTATACCGCTCCATAGTGACATTCTGCTTTGAATTGCAATATTCCTCAAACTTTGCGAATAGCACATCTAACTTGTCCTTTTCCGCGTCAGTTATCGTCATGGTGTTGTAAACGTCCCTACCCGACTGACCAATCAGATACAAAAAGGCGCCGCACCTTTCTTTTTCAGTCTTCTCTGACATACTGAATTGCAAGTATAACTCCATTGCTTGTCTCCATTTCCGCCATTTTTCCTGAATTGAAATACTGTCCGTGGTAGAGAGGTCGAGCTCACTAGGCGCTTTCAAAAACTCCATTTCACTTCTGACACCATGTGTTATTTCAGTAGAAGCACAAGAACTAGCCCGATTCAAACAGATATTAACTCAGATCAAAAACACACTGCACACTCAAAGCCAAATCCAAAATCTCTAATCTAATCACGTGTCACTTAAATCTAATAATAATAATTAACTATTCTATTACAGTCATTACCTATTGTTTAGAACGGTACTTCGGTGCAGAAGTGCTTTGGGCTGGACCTTTCGTGGAAGCGCATACTGCCAGATGATACGGGAGCCAAATAAGCTGAAGAGACTGGGTTGGGCAAAACTACACCTGCATGACGCTGAAACAGGATTAAAGGACGTGGTCTGGATAGATGAGTGCACTGTGCAGCTGGAGTCACATCGCCGCTTCTGCTGTCACAAGCGAGGACAGCCACCCAAAAACAAACCTAGGTACAGTTCTATATGTAATTACATTTGCATTTTTATAGGGCTAAACATCCTACCAAAGATCATGTCTGGGCAAGTATAAGTGTTGAAGGAGCAACTTGAATCGGCATCTTCGATGGGATCATGAAGACTCTATTATATGAAATCATGCAAGATACATTGGTACCATTTCTATCTGATATTCTTCCCCACAGCCATCGTTTTTTATGGCAGACAATGACCCCAAACACACTTCACGGCTGGCTCAACAGTTCATCTTGGACAATGCGATAAACTGGTGGAGAACACCTGTAGAGTCACCGGACTGCAATCCCATAGAGAATTTGTGTCATGAATTAAAGGAATATATGAGAAGAGAATTCAAGCCACGAACAAAAGATGAGCTTATTGCTGGTATAATTGCATTTTGGCATACTGTGGATAAAGAGATGTGCCAGAAGTATATTAGACATCTTAGGAAAGTTATACCTAAGGTTATTGAACTCAATGTTGCTGCAACTGGTTATTGAGCGATTTGTATATATAAATAAGATTATGATTTTTTGGAATGTCCACCTGGCACTTATGTATGAATCATGTGGGAGGGGGTAGTTTGTGCATGACATTTTATGAAATATCTTAGGTGCCTATTATTTTAAGGAGGCAGTTTGTGGCTTGTTGGAAGGAGGTGCTTTTTTATCAAAGGTGGTTTGTTTTACTGTCTTTGTGCCTAACATCACACATATGACCAAATGATTTACTCTAGAAGCTGTGCTGATTGGTAATCATTTGGAGGAGGTGGTTTTGGGGTATGATGCCTATCAAAGGGGAGGAAGGGTTTTGGCGTATGATGCATTGATATCAATGGGGAGGAGGACGTATGATGCCTATCAAAGGGGAGGAGGGGGTTTTGACGTATGATGCCTATCAAAGGGGAGTAGGCGGTTCCAAACCATGGCAAGAATGGATATGCATGCAAACAACGCAATACATGTAGTTCTGCCTCCAGATATGTTATTAAATTCCTCATCTCAAAGTCTATCATCTCAAAGTCTAAACATGCATGATCCTTTGCATTGGTTGAGCTTTATCACAAATTGACATTTTAAGTTGCCCTCTATAGTAAAACTGTTGTTTTGCGCATGCATGGCACTACATTATGGACTGTAAACTTTTGGCTGCATAGTACCTAGTATCATTTTCTGGACACTTACGTCACAGTGATACAGGTCTTGAGATGTTCTGCAGAACACGGTATGCCTTGGTATCATCTTCTCACAACCCAAACACTTCTCCTTTCTCACAATCTGCAACAGTTGATACAAATTGATATCAATACTGGTACATATAAAGTGCCATAGTACCATAGCTCCTCCACTGTGGCCTGATCATAACTTTGGACCGACTTCTGCAGTGGTCTAATGAATACTTTTGAATTTCGTACCACGCTCTTCAGATACTCAGCATGGTAGCCTTCGGGAGGGCACGGTATTACATTGAAGCCTTTTCCCGTCTCTCTACATGCAATAAGGAGATAATAACCCCCTGTGTCGATCAGAGGTGGAAATTGAGCTTTCAATGACATATCTAGACTCTCAGTGTCACCATACAGTTCTACTGAAAATCGCTTTTCCACAAGACCAGCGAGTTTTAATGTCTAATCTACCCGCCTGTTGTCCTAGATATAGGACATGCGTTGTCCTGTAAATAGGACACAATACTGAGTGATGATTTGTTGAATATTGCAATGACTTTTGCGTGTAATTTTGAATTTTGACCCCAAATAGCATGTAGATTCATTGAGTTTCACATAGACTACTAAAGCACTTTATTCTGTGAAGATTGAAAAGTTGAAGTGACGTTGATCTCACCGTCATAATATCATAAAGAGTTTTTGAAGTACTGTACTTCAATCAGTTCACAGAGGTCAGTAATAGTTTCTTCTGAATTTGAACACTTCATAGGTAATACACAATCATTACACAACCTGTAAAATATAAATATTACATCAATATACATGTAGTTACTTTGGTGTGTTTATTTTAAGCAACACCTAAAAAATGCAAAATACCGCGAAAGTCATTGGAATTTAATTTACGTGCATGCATGTACAACACTCACCTACTGTATATAAACAAAGCAAATCTAGTAGCAAATTTTAATAATTGCAGGTTGTATGTTGTTGAGCTTAATGTCTCCCCAGGGGTAACGCGTATAACATCATTATAGATTACAATGAAGCAAGCAAAGCCTCCATACTGTTACATGTAAAAGTGCATAGTTTTATAGTTCAGGTATGCCGTACTCCCTATGCCAATCAGTGCAGCGAGAGCCTCTAGCTGATGACATTTCACATACAGACACTATTAAACTTTGAGAAGGTCGACTGCATGATGTGCAGAAGTAATGGCCATTGTTCTGCTCTTTGAACACACGTACTACTCACACAAGGCACTTTCTCCTAGCCCCTCCAGCACTGCCCTGCTTTGACTCATACTGGTGTAGTGTGGTCAGAGGCATAAAGAGATGAGTTGTATGTGAAGATACGGTTTCAGATTGTTGTGGTGACCTTAGGGACCTAGTGTGGGGCGACACTGGAACACCGTATGTGTTGGTAATAAGAGAGAGGGCCAATTTCTCATTGAATGTGCCGTGTTCCATGCTTTTACCGTCTAAATGAAGGGCTGAATACAGTAGGAATGCATCCACCTCCACCATTCCCAAAATGGTTGCAAAGACACGATGATGCCATTTCCTAGTCCCCCAAGCTTCCTCTAGTGTCAGAGAAACTTGGCGAAGGTGGTTATGTACATCTATTTTGCTAGCACTATCAAAGTATTCTTCTACTAGCTTGGGTCTTTTCACAGTCTTGCAAAATATCTCTGATGACTCTCCATCTTCGGACACACGGTATCTTTTCTTCGTGTGTGGCTGGCCTTCCACTGTAGTCCCACAAGTTGACAAGAACCTCTTTAGTGTCTTATCTTTCCAGGCCAAAGCAATCATTGGAACACCTTCAATTGTTGCAGTTGCAGCTTGGTGGTCACCACTTTGGTACTGACAATTGTCCAAGTACTTTGCAAGGAACTCTTTAGTTGCCCCCTTCACGATGCCCTGTAAAAATAAGCCTCTTTTCCCCAGCATAACAGCTGCTGTTGTACTAGTGAATGCCGAGTCTGCTCTAACGATGCGATGGCTTCCAAAGTAGGGCTCACACAGCCGAAGCAACCATGCTGTGCCAGCAGGGAGTGCTGACCAATCTTTATCTGCCATATCACTTTTCTTTTCTTGTATTTCTAACCTCAACATGACACCAGTCACACCATCCGCAAGGTTTTTAAATTCTGCGCCAACACCTTTTGGCTTGCTTTTGGGTGTGTGGGAGAGCATCTGGCATGTCATCTGGCTTTCTACTAATCCAGGATGCAAATGACTCATCTACAACAAGACAGCTGGAAGGACGAATCTTATCACGCCTGCGCTGATTGAAAGCATCGACAAGTGTGCAGACTGGGTGCCACCTGATTGGAAATTGTGGGATCATGAAAAGTCAAATAGCGAAGGATAGTTTCAAACCTTCTTTGCCCCATACCAAATCGATTTCCCCATGCTGGAGCAGGAAAGTGGCTATCCTCACTTTTTACGACACTCCAATACCTGTGACGGTCTCCATATGGATGCACAGTCATGCCATACAAAAAACCAAGCACCTTCAGTACCTCCTGTGGTGATGTTTCTGCCTGCCCAGCATCTTTCAGCACTGTTGATGTCCAAAATGCAAAATCAGCCAGCATATGGGTTGGAAATTTCAGCAGGAGTCATACACTGATCTATTGAAAATGTGTGCATCATCTCCCCACAGAATCCTCATGCTGTGATGATTTCCATCGAAGTGGTCAGCAGTAATGGCATTAACTGCTGTCCATTGTATTCCATCTATATGGATTATCGGGAGGGGCGGGTCTCGTGAGAGTGGCTTCAATAACGGGGTTCTCTTCAGGAGCATCATCTGAAGACTCATTTTCATCCTCATCGATATCGTCGCAAGAACGTACTTAACTGTTCATATCGTCATCTTCAGGCTCAAGGTCGCGAGTCTCACGCTGCGCGCGTTCAGCAGCATATCGATATCTGGTTTGTCCCACCTTACTCGCCACTTTGCCGAAGGTCCTGCTCCTACCTTTTCCGTTACTTTTCCACGCAATTGGACCTTGGATGCCTGCTTCCCAAACTTGGCTGTAGCTTTTCTGGAGCCAAGAACCTTTGTAACATTTGCGCACACTCTATCACCAACACTCAAGCCTTTCACCATTATCGTAACGTACGAACAATGGGAAACAGTGGAAAACAAAAGAAGCGTAGTGCAAAGCGCAGATATCACTATCAGTTTTTATGTGCAGGCGGATGTTGGGATCAGATAATAGTGCCACATAGTGAAGGATTTGTGCGTTGCCATTATATCTAGTGAGATGTAGAGGCCAGCGTTACCCTTGGGGAATGTTCGTTCCCCAAGGGTAACGCATGATCATTTACTATGCAATTTTTTTTTTAAATTTCAAAAATATTTATTTGCATGAGAGAATACATGAAAGGAATAAATGCACATTTATTATTATATACACTAAAGTAAGTCCTTTAACAGTCATGTTAACCTAGATAGGATAGCTCTACAGTTCGCCCTTACTAATGTCAACCCTAGGTGGCTGTACAGGCTAAAAATGGTCTTGGACTTTAGTTCATTATTCCTGATGGAGAGACGACCTGCAAGCTTTGATAATGCTGCCACTGCTTCAGCCCCCCAACACCCGTAGGTCTCAACAACAAGTGGGATACAAGCCCACCCCAATTCATCACACTTTTTGTCGCTGCTGTTGTGTTTTCTGTTCTCAGTCAACAGGGCTGCCGAACCAGCCGTCACGCTCGCTTCTAGCAGAACACTTGATTGTAGCGTAGATGTGACGGACAAGTCAAAGGCAGCTGGCTTGCCAAGGTCCCAGTTAGGAACAAGAACATCTGCTGGGCGGGATTGAGAATCAGATCCCGCCCCACAACCCATTTCCAGACGTGGACCCAAGCAAGCACGTTAGCAGAAGTCATAAAACACATCCCTGAGCTTATTGTGTCGCGAAACCACATCCCCTCCATGTTTGCAAGTGAGGGAGTGATGGCCAAAGTCATCCAACACACAGGAAGGACAGTGAGGGCAACTTTGGCCTTGGACCACAGGAATACCCAACCATCACTTAAGTGCTACTTGAAACTCAGCAGGCTCCAAGTGGAGGTTGAGTCGTGGGGAGGGAGTGACTGACAGCCAAGCAGAGGCATGAGGTGAGGAAATGGACAAAAGACGAGCCCTGTCAGTCACAGATGCATTGTGAAAAAGATTATTGAACTGTTGTTCTTCTATCTTGGAAGACAGAACCTTCTGTGAAAGAGGAGAATCACCTATAGCCTCAGGGGTGAGAGAATCTTGGGGGTCTACTAAACTGTTGTAAAGGTGCAATGACGAGGATAAATACCTACCTGATGATGGAGAAAGGCCTGAGGACAAAAATGATGCAATGTAAGCTGCAGGAGAGTGGAAACTTAAGCTCCGAAGCCCTAAACCCCCTCTTTTCAAGCTAAGTTGAGCCTGTTGCCAGGTGGCAGCGGAAGCATCCACTGCAGTGCATTCCGAAAAGCATTGCTGCACACCATCATCAAACAAGGCAAAGGCCTCATTGACTAGGAGAGGTGGAGTGTTCCTAGCTAAGTGAACTAGTCTGCAATAGCTCCCACATTGCCTGAGAAGAAGTAGGGCCACCTGGGGGTCGATAGAACCCACAGCTTCTAACTCCTTTAGCAACTTGGAAGCCTCTGACTGTTTCTGCGCTACAAACTTTGCGCAGAACACTAAATCCCCTATGGGAGCCCCCAGGATCTCAAAGTGTGGCACATTCGATCGCCTCATCTCCTCTGGGAAAGAGCTTAGATCCCTCAAACTGAACAACTCACATTTGGCGATGTTGATATTGAGGCCGAGTGGTGGTCCGCGTTCTTGGATGATGGCGAGAACCCGAGTAATGGCTGCAACGGGCCCTGCAACAACACCATCATCAATATACCAGTGGTGAAACAATAGCGATTCACAGTCAACATCCTCCGCAATTGCTGATATCATCTGTTGCAATACAAGACAAAAAAGAAGGGGACCTAGGGGATCGCCTTGTTGTACACCTATTTCTGATGAAATAGTACACAAAGAGTGCCACAAAGTGGGATGTTGCCCATAACACCATTGAGACCATGGGAGCAAGGGCACATGCATTCAGGACGGCCTGCCTTGATACCCGATTAAATGCATTGAGCAAATCGATCTTCAATACTGCAAAATCAACCTCCTGCCAATGTTCGTCCACACAGCTTCTGAGGCCATGAATAATCTTTTCTGCACCCCCTTGACAAGCTACCCCAAGTTGAAAAGGAGCGAGGAAGTCATGGGCCTTTGACTTAGTCATGGAGCATAGGCATTTCCCAACCAGACGCCGAATAGCCTCTCCAACTGCAATAGGCCGGATGTCGGGGGGGCAGTTGGGTTTGTTCTTCTCCAGCGCCACCAGGTTGCCCCCTGCAAGGAACCTAGCCAAATGTACAGGAACCTTGCCCGAGATAAGCAAATTAACCACCTCCCTAAGTACAGCACAGATCGGGAACTGAAGGGGAACCTCTGCTGCTTCTATCAGATGCTGTATGCGGAGACCTGAGGGGCCACACGCTGTATCCTTTGGAAAGGAGTGCAATACGGCCATGATGTTGAAGTCTGGTGGAAGGTAAGGGGCAGCTAAGAGAGGTGCTGTGGGAGGAGTGGGAGGGGTTCCTTTGGGATGCTTGGAGACCAATAGATTCCATGTGGTGTTGTTGTCGGGGGCCAGGCCAGAAGAAGTTAGAGTCTGACAGGCCTTAGATAAAAGTCCCTCCCTAGCAAGAGAAACTGCTGTCTGGACATTTGAAGATTTGTGGTTAGAGGTAGGACGCATGGGGCCAGGGGAATGATTGGATGCTCTATTCCATAGTGCTCTAAACTCACCTTTGGACCATTGGGCGCATAGACGACTGATAGACACAGGCTTGTGATGTCTGCCTGCAAGCTTTGGAGCAAGAAGAACACATTTAGGCAGCATTAACAGCTTCAGCCAAGCATCCTCAGAGTTGTCATGCAGAAGACAAAACAAGAGCAAATGAAAGTCTGTCTTTCAAAGGGATGTGCCGAACTGTACGGCCAGGTAGATTACACACAGATTCAAATGTCGGTAGGGGGAAAAGTGAAGGATCGGCTACTTGGACACCGAGAGGGGACAGACTGGGAGGTGCAGCAGTGGCATGTGTGCATTTGCGAAGATGAGAAGAATGGCGCGAATTAGCCACCAGCTGCTGACAATTGGGACAAACGAAAAGATCTTGTTCTTGAAGCCAAGAGCCAGGTACTGCACCAGAGAAGAAACCTTGAGCATGTAAGGTCATATGTTGACGCCACATGGTGGGAGCAATGAGTTGTTGGCAGCCTTGGACTGGACAGGATTTCTTATGGGGGTGTTGGCTAGAGGACAGGACTTCACTCTGCTCAGGTAGTACATCACGTACATGTGACTGTGTTGGCAGTGGATCATTAGCTGTTAATTCTAAAATAGAAGTGTCTGGACTGGAATGGCCATTGCTAAGGCATGGTAGTGGAGCAAACAATGATGGAAAAGGTGTGTGTGGAGTCATTGCAGAGTTACAGGGGGTGTTGAGAGAGAGTGGCCTAGTGACATTGTAATCCTGTTCTTCTGTGAGAGACGGTGGACTCTGAGGCGAGGGTGTCCAAGGCATAGATGGCTGTAAATCTTGTCCCTGATTGTTGGAAAGAGAATTCAAGCTATTGGGTTGGAGAACAGTCTCTAATTGTGGTATAGATGCAGGTAGGATGACAGTGCTTGAGAGAACAACGTTAGCACATTTCCCACTTCTTCCCGGGTAACGGTTCACACATGGGTGCCCCTCTCGACAACACTTACAAGATGTGCAACGAGCAACTGAGGTGTAGCACTTGCAACAAGTTGGAGATTGTGACCCACACTGGGAGGAAGGGGCCAAGGATTGTTGGAACTGGAACTCATTAAGGGTGAAGTGGGAGCCTGAAGGAAAGGAAGGACCCTGTCCAGGTGATTTGGGCTCTGGGATTAATGCTGATACATGTAGCTGGTTTTGACTATCAAAAGGATGGGCAACTAAAGAACCAGGTGAAGGAGTAATGAATGATGAAGGTGTAGAACTAGGTGGCAGCTGCGGAAGTGGTTGAGACAGAGGCAGCTGCTGGGAATCGGGGAATGAGGACGTATGCTGGGGAAGTGGTTGTGAGCTGGAAAAATCATTGGCGGTCCTGTTGCTTGAAGCAGTGATAGAGTTAGTATAGTTATGACAACAACCGTGCTTTGACGGTAGGCAATCGTTACACGCGCGACCCGCTTTAGCGCACGCACAAGACTTACATCTGGCATTGACGCCGTTAACGTTGCAGCGGCAACACTTCCGACGGCGACTCGGTATACTCTGCGGACTTCGATTCATGACGCGCTCCTATGAATTCTGAACACTCCATGATCCAAAGAATTCAACAAATAAGACCACAAACCACCTGCAAACCACCGCCATTTTACAATAGATCATTTAAACATTAATGTAGTGTGTATGAAACACATGAAATTGCATTCCTGATATCAGCTTTGAGGATTGTAGAATGAACTAAGTTACATATAGATATATGCATGTACAGATACACCAACGTATTCAATAATGCCTGTTTTATAGTATCAAGTCTATATAAAAACCGTCACATCATTGTCCAATAACAAAATCAAGTCACCATCTGTTCAAATGGACATTGATTCAATGTGTTCTTTGAAGCATGACTTAGTAATTCGGTTACAAAAAGCACTGATGAAGTTTCTTGAGCTATCATCTGATGATAAGATGCTACAGAGATCACAGAAATATGAACACTTCTGGTGGCATGAGCGACATCTTAGTTGATCTCCAGGCTTGTAGCTTGGCAATGTGCTAAGCTTCTTTGCACAATGAGTACGAACAGCCTGATGATAGTGAAGGATAAAGAGATCATTAAAAAAAACTCCGCTGAGTTATCATTTGGACATACACATGCATTAATATAATTACCTCAACAATAGGAACATCTTCTGGTTTCCCTTGAGATCGCCGTCGTACAGCCTCCTGAGTAAATGCATTGAAAATGAGCTGATGGGCAACATGACCAAGAAATGTAGAAAAATCATCAATTTTGGTCTTCCATTACATTCTTCTGCCTCAGTTCATGCCTGTATGCTATAAAGGCATCAGTGATCACCATCCCCATACTGAGCTAAATACTCGATGCCACCAGCAATGTGTATGCAAATTGTAATGATCCCTGCCTGAAATGATCATGGATGTCTATAGTAGAAAAATATTCATATATCTTTTGTATGACTTTTGGTCGTTTTACATGCTTCTCATAAGCTATTGTGACAAAGCATCCCTTCTCAATTACTTATCTGTGTTGCTTGCGAATGCTGTCCTTCCCTGCCAAAGTTGTTTCAGCATTGAAAATAATATGCTTTGGTTTCTTGTCTGCCCAGGCCAATGCTTATTATTGTCACTGCATATTGATTCCAAAACCATATGCCTACCATGCTCAGGGGAATTTCTCCTGATGACCGACTGCTCAAAAAGTCTTTAGGATAATGCTTTGAGGCAGTTTTAACTATTCGCATAAAATAAAGCCCTCTAGATCTTAGTGCTTCCAATGTCTTCACTGAAGCAAATACACTGTCTGCAATGACAATCCTACCAGAACCAAAGTAGCTTTGCGTAAGCCTTAGTTTCGCAGCTGATCCTGCACCTAATTCATCATAATCCTTCTTAGATTGGCATTATTATGTCAAGGCTCAAAATTACTCCTGACATGCCATCAGCATAGGACTTTAGTTTGGCGCCTACACCCTCAGGCTTGCGTGGTATCTTTGTTACATGTGGCAAACCGGTTGCAGTATACTCTCCATCAGCCCTGCCATGAACTCATACACTCATCAACTACTAAATATTTGGGTCATTCTATGGCAGAACACCCAGAGGGCATGCTATTTTGGCACCACACCTTCCCAGATTTGGTTTATATCTTTTATATATACTTATTATATTAGGGAAAGTACTGATGCCAATTATCACCTTTGTATTTCTATCAGATATTGAGAAAATTGATTTTTAAGTATTTATTACTATTATTACCCTAACATGTTAAAAAATTCGTATCTTTTGAACTGTTGGTCATGGAGTGACATAGAAGGTATCATTGGGAAGCCAAAACCATGGTTCATAACACCATTGTGCTATATTAGGTATTCAGTAAAGTTAATTAACCAATAACGTGTGATGCAATGTTTAGCAGCTTATGGATAAAAAGGGACAAGTTATTCTACAATGGCATTATATTTACATAATAGTGTTGTCATAATTAAGTATAAATATTAAAAACTTGGGTTGGCTAATATTATATATCAAGAACCTAAACATGGGAAGTAGCAGCACTTCATTTAGGTTACATATAAGACAAAAGCATAATAAGATTCATTGTTTTGACAATGCACCACATAAAAGGATAACAATGTTTGCATGTATTCCTGCAGCAACTTAGGAAAAAGGTAAATGTCAGGGGGCCCACATTTTATCGTGCTCTTGAGTGATTCACATGAAAGGGTGTATCCTCTTGAACTGGTCAAGCTAGGTGGGTCAATGGTGCAAAGGATATCACTTTCCTCAATCCAGCATGTGTCATCTACTTCAGGTATAACAAACTTGTTCATAGGGCCACTGGGGTGCATGAACTTGATTAAAAGGTCTCCAAACTCTTCAGAAATATCATTTACTATACCATACCACACCTTTTTATCATACATGCATGCTACATAGTTTCCTTTGGCCACATCACGGATGTCAATTTGCAATGCCTCTATAATGCTGACTACTCTTGGCCCTTGGTCCAGAGGAAACCTCATGCACCGCCAAAGTAGTTGTGGATAGGGGAACATATCTATGATACCTCTGAGTACCTTTGAGGGTGTGGCATTCACTGAACCATTGCTGCAGTGCTGCATCTACTTCCTGTATAGTTTCATTACTTACAAAGTGAAAATGCACACCGTGTATGTTGTCCCTGCAAAATGCAAACATATCTTGGGGGGTAAGGATTTGATTTGAAATGGGTCGCTGAAGACTAGCATTAAGAGTAAGCCGTTTTGCTGTTCCACCAATCCCATCACATGCAGTTTTACCATTTGATGTGGCAAAGAAATGCCACTCTGCAAGCAATCCCTTATGGTGACACAGGTTAATAATATTATAACGATTTTTATATTGCCCTGCACAACCATCTGAATAGTAGTGTACTTTTGTAAGGGAAGGATGGGTTACTTTTATGTTATCCAGCAGCTTTTTCTGAAAAAGCATAGACAGTAGCTGTTGTGTGAACTCACCAACCATGCAGTAGCTTTCAACACTAAGGATGTATGGGCAACCAAAAGTATGTACGGCTTCATGCTTTGTTGTGCTTACATTACAACCACAATTTATTCATAGCAGCTTGTGTTAAGCAAGTATAAATAAATAACACTACAGTTTGTGAAATTCAGTACTTAATAACCATAGATATAACCAGTTCAATTTTGATCTGAAAAAAACCTCTGATGATACAGTTTTTTTATGCATTATTAATTAGACTGAAAGGTTTTGTCCTTTTAACCTGACATGTGCTGCAAATGAAGAAAATCAATTATGAGTTAATTAACCTAATAAAATTATTAATTTTATTGGATAATGAAATATTTCATTGATTTAACTTCTCAGTAATACATTATGTGACATATACTGACAGAGATGTTAGCAGTCAAAGATGCAGGGTCAGTGATATAAATATGATGATTATTTGACAATCAGATAATGCTAATGAGGTGATAATGCATTTGGTTACTTTCCCAATCATGGTGAACATGTGTACTTGAATTCATACAAATCTAAGATGGTGTGGTGCCTTTGACTGGGTGATCTGTCATAGATTGACCCATTTGCCAGGTGTGACCACTGCCAATCTCCGCTGAACAAAAGCTTCAATGAATCCTCGAATTGGATGCCATGGATCCTAAACAAAATCAGATGTAAAGCATTATCCATTCATATTTTTATAACACTTACTATATCAATGGCTTTTGTTGTACAAAGTTCTGCTGACAAAGAAAGATTTGCTGAGATAGCTTGAAACCTTTTACAAGTCATTCCAAAACGTTTTTCATAGCACCCTGGTGTATATGCAGAGTTAGGATCCTGTATATCGCTCCAGTAGATGTTCAAAGGCCCTCTTTTACTTTCGAGTACCATTGCTAGACAAATCCCTAGTATTCACCCTCAAGTAAGGGTACTTCACTGTTAGCCTGCAACCTCTCAGTTGTGTATTTTAGCAAACTGCTCAAATGTTGTCTTGGATACATCAGAAGGAAGTAATCTAGTTCACTCTTTTCTTCTTGGACATTACTCCATTTGAATAGGGTACAGTAATCTTTGGTGCTTGCAGCTTGATCGATTTCAACACGTTCCACCACTTTCCAAGTTTGTCCATGGGGACATAGCAATGGATCTTCAGTCTCAACTCTATTGCAGTAAGCAATAATAATCACAGTTACATGTAAATGAACGCATACATATGTATGTATCATGATGCTTATGCACGTACATATAGATAATCTCATTCTCACAAAGATAATACTTGTTACCTTTTGCGTATCACAAAATAGATAATACTCGTTCCCTTTTGCGTACCGTTCGTGGTCAAGGGTCTCTGAAACCTCTGTTTCAGTCAGATCAGCATCACTAGACATAGCTTCATCGTCATCACTCTCACTGCTCCGCACAGTGCGTTCTACCTTCCATTTCACTATCATCATTGCGCAGCCTCATCTGTTTATTGCTGACACACCCATCGCGGTCAATAGCCTTCAAAGAGTAAGCTCCTTGGGACCCATCATCTCATTTAACAGCTATACTTCGCTTATGCCCACTTCCTTCTACCCCAATGACAACTCCTGTCGTCCCATGGAGTGCCTTGGACCTTCCAGATACTCTGTCACTGTTGTTAAAGGGCTTGACCATATTTAACCACAGATTGAAAATGACCGTATCTTATCAATCTATACCATATTACCATTATCGTCATGTGCCATTAATGTTACATTTATAAATAGCTCCACCTAAGGTAAAATTATTCCAACATTCAAAAGAAATTAATCATGTAAGATTTACATACACTATCCTCTTGAAAAACGTCCATTATATAGGACAACTGTCCTTCATATAGGATGAAGGTAGAATAGACATTAATGCCATCCTGGCATTTACAGATGGCACCTCAAGCATCAGCAATGCACACGAAAGTGTGGGTCTATTGCTTCTCCGTATTCTTATCTAGCTTGTAAACGAGGACCAAATAGCGACCGCAGCTGATCAGGCGTGGAGCCGGAGGTAGGTAGTCTCAATCTGGAACTGCTGCAAGCATCATTGCTAGGAGTTGTAGTTGTGCGGGTCCTGACCACTGCACTGATCCTTGTGACAGGGTTGGGCTTCTTGCAGTGCCCGCGAAAGACATACCTGTAGATGAAGTTTATGCTGTAGTGCAAAATATAAAATGATACCTCTGTTTCGTTGCAAATACCATACAACCTGACTGCAAACCCTTTGCAAGATGCCTGATGTTGTAGCCACAAATTGACTATCATCCATTTCCAGGCTAGCAATGCCACGTGGTAAATCAAAATTTAGAATGGAATATTATTCTGCTCACACAAATATCATTTCGTTCTTTTTAATCAAATAAATAAGTGAAGTACACGTATGAATATAGTATCCATGCACATGCAGGACTGGTTGGAAGGATTCATGGCGCCGGATGGGAATTATGGTTCTGATATACATGTACATACGGAGTATTGTATAGTTATTCGTTATATTAATGCCAAAAGCTTGCATGTCACTTGCTAGTTTCTTGTTTGCGGGCAAAAAAAACGACTGAAGATCTAAACTGCTAAGGCCAATTGTTGAAACTGTTTAGAGCAAAATATAATTCTCAGACATATCTCATTTTGTCCTTTAATGAAATCCACAATCAGTCCTAAATTCAAATACTAGCCTTACCCCGTGAAAAATCACGGAAGGGATTCTATAGCCTTACCTCGTGAAAAATCAGGGAAGTGATTCTATAAGAAGTGCAGAATGTTTTTTTTTTTTACATACAGTAATCTACCACCTGTTGTAATATATGGTTACTACGCAAGCCCGCGCATGCACATGTACATGTACTACTTCCGGTCTGTATGATAAGAATGAACACCATTGGTCGTTGCTATGTACTTTTGTGTGGGAGTGGCCGTTTCTATGGGTTGCTAAGTATGCATTGCTAGTTATGTTCAAAACCACAAGTGTAGAGGCTAGGCGGAGTTTATAAATAGGTGGTTACGCGGACGTATGGACGTTGGAAATTATAGTATTAGATAGGTGTGAATCACACACACTGTAACATCATATAAGCACACATTACACGAGTGCAAACCTTTCCTTGTCATTATAATAACCACCTTCACCAACAAAGCGAAGGTGCTTAATAACAGCAAAAGTGTGCAGCTATATCTTGGCTAGGAGCCTGCTTGTTGCCAAATATATTCTGCAGCTGTATATCAGAGTTGAACGATTCAGGTCTAATAGGGGAAAAAAATCATACATGTACATGTAGTATTGTACACAGAGGTGCTATAGTGTACAACACCAACTGCTCAGCACAGAAGCTAGATGATGGTCCTTAGTCGTGCATGCACTGAACTAGGGTGAAGGATATAGTGAACCTTCTGTTTTCTGAGCATCTTCGGCATGGCATCTCGAACTGAGTGTACAAAATCTGCACATATCTGGTGCCATGCTTCTGCCTTAGATAACTCAAAAAAATTGCAGTAAGCAATTTGAAAGACTTGAATACAAGGAATTGTGTACCACAATAAGCATAAATACAAATGGTATCTCAGCATCATCCTAATTTTAGAAGTACGCTCAACTGTCCCTCTGAAAGGTATGGGGACAGGATAAAAATATCCATTTGCATCCATGCCCTGTAGTCTCTTCCAACAAAAAACTGGTAGTGATAGCACACGTTTTCATGGATCTTAACTTTAAAACCAGATTGATGAAATGCATGTATTCTAGCCAGCACTTCCTTTTTGTGTGTAGGCAACAGTTGTGGCATTACATCCTTCAAGTATGCTTTGCAAATGCTGAGGGGAATGGTGTGAAGCACTTCTACAGGTAAACACCTAAAGAGGCATCCATACAATATCATTTAAAAAACATCTACCCACCTATACAGGTCAGCAGGTATATGCAACAGTGGATTGCTAACTTCCCTAACTCCATAAAGTGTTCGATGATGCTCTCTCAGTGCTTCTGTACGCTGTGACTGTATCCATCTGCTGCAGAGACAGTTCCAAGGATCTCTCCTCATATACCAAACAAGGGGAAGTGTCACGGTCTGCCTGTTTAAAAAAAAAAAAAATTGTATACAATACCATGTACTCATCAGACAACATACCATACAGAATCTTAAGTAGTTATTGGCAGATCCACCGAGATGATTGACCAACTTTGATGCTTGTGGATTGTCGCAAATTATATAAAGTAGTGGAGCAATGACCAAAACCTGTTCATTTAAATATGCATCATATACTTCTATACCATCCATTTCTAAGCCAGCCAATTCATCAGTAATTGGGCAACTCATGCCCAATGCATCCATCTGATCAGAACAGCAGATGAAATGTATGTTCTCATGTTTTGCATTAAGATTCCGTGGCAGACCAGCAAGCATAAAGGACCAGCTTTCAAACTTGTGCCACTTCTTACTCTTGTTTCCGCTTGTGTCATCAGAAAATAGAACAAGTGGCACCATCACAACTCTATGCCCAGCTGCCTTTGCCTAAAGAGGATGTGGAGAGAAATATTCTGCAGTTTAAAATGTAATATGCAACTCAGTCCATTGAATTCAGCTAAGCAGCACCACTCTGGTATATTACAGTTGGTAGGAACCCCCCCCCCCTCCCCGACCACCTTCAGCCAATAACATACTATCACAGGCCGATCATGCATGAAAGTATTGTACTTGCATGCATGACCAACATGGCACACAAATTTCTTTTACTGCTGAAGTATATTTCTTGAATGAATCAGTAGTTGCCTCCCACTATACAATGTCCATTGGTTTCTGTTCCACAGATGATATCAGTGATATGCGTTGTTCAGTATGCCCAAACAGAATGCAAGTATTGGCTGGAAGGTGATATATTGTGCTATCTGGCACCGCAATCTTGAACTGTTTGGCGTCAAGCAAAACATCACCCTCAAAATATACTTCATCATCATCACCCTTATAATGGAAAACTTAGAAGCTATAATGTTATATTAACACCGCGAGTAAAGTGGGTGAAAACGGCCAAAATTTGGGGGAGGTTTAAAGTATAAAAGGTCCACTGATTATTATTTTTCTTTTCTGACACAGGATACTATTACTACAACTCTTGAGACAACATTTAATGCGTTCAGTGAGAGGACCACTGGTCTGCCGCATGCTATCTACGAGCTAGCAAGTGATCAGTCACATCAGTGGCATCTGATGTTTTGTCGTCCAAAATGTTCCAGAAGTGCGGAGTATATGAACTGAATTGAAATTGTGACTTTAGGATTGTCATTTGTGTTGAAAATCGTTTTACAAGCAACACCGCTGTATGTATCGGGGTGGAGGTGTATAGATGATTTCGGTGAGAACCCGCGCGTCACGTGAGAGTCATGTGAAATTTTTATGGAGAGCAAAACATTATTGAGACGTATGGTAAATCGTGATGGATCGGCAGATTTCAAGCGAAAGGAGCGTTACAAACAAAAACTGGATTCGGTGGGGCTGACACCAAGCGATGACCTTTTCATGAGGGGTGATGGTCGTCGTTTCGGCGATGCTATGTCGTTGTGGCAGCGTATAGAGTATGGCAATATATTTGGCTATTTTATCGATCGCCCGGGAACTTGAAGCCTACAACTAGTTTCAATCGGGCTCTGTGAGGACTGTGTTTGTGGTTTGTTTCGGCCAAGGCAAACAAAAGTGCAGACCAGGCTCACGAAGCGTGGATTAGGGCCTATTGCACGGTCATCTGGCTTGATCGTTGCCGACTGAACTAGCTTGCTAAGTTAAGCTTATTTTTAAAAGAATGCACGGTGTACATGTCTACAGACCTATCTGTAATCGATAAGCTAGGTCCATACATGTAGCAAGTAGGCTTATAGCAATCGATCGGCAACAGACATCTTTGTCCTCCGTCATGTAGGCCTATAGCTTTTGTAGGCTGTAGCCAAAGGCAAAGCAGGGCAGCATGACAGCACACATGCTCATCATCGTTGCTACGACATAAGCAGATCCAGCTATTGGTGCAGATGGGGTGGCTATTCCAGACATCCCTATGCTTCCCATACTGATGATTTCTGTCTGTTGCGAGTCCTGCGTGAACTAGCAAACGACCCTCTACACTAGTACAGCTGAAGCAGAGATAATATAAAGCACACCTTTCCTTTTCTTCTTTGCCCCGCTTTCGCCTGCCGCGCTTTCACTGCCATCATTTTGATCAAATACTTCCTCTTGCATACCATCCTTGAAAGAGAATCGTGAAGAGACATAGCCACATCACTGGGTTCGTCAACAGGCTTGCCTACAATAAAAACAAATGACTCCCTCACTCAATTGTGACTTCAACACTTCTAACTAACATGACACAAAATGGTCGCCACAGATTCGCGAGTGCTTCGAAGGCTGCCAATCCTATCTACGGACCACTTGAACCCACCTTCGTAGTCTGCCTTCATTATTGAATGGAAACCGATAGAAACCTATGCCCAAACGCTGACCACCACGATTTCTACAGCCAAAAGCACAACACCTCCATACCATTTCACGTATACCTTGCCCTCCACTTCAATTATTCATCGTTTTAGGTCACGCGTTGCGTGGCTGATTCTTGAATAGGAGCGCCTAACTTGTACTTTATGTAAATCAATCCATACAATAGTAAATGGTAAATCAATCCATACAATAGTATAAAATGGTAAATTAATCCATACAATAGTATAAAAATCCACTAGTCACTGTACCAGTGTAAGCTGCGAATGCGCTCCTTCCTCATAGTCACTGGAACCTGGCTAGCTGTACTTAATGTCGCGAGGCAAACTATTTCGGTAAAATAGCATATCGATACACATGCATATACACCATTGATAATGATAATAAAAATTACAAAATGTTTGCTTTTTCTCTGACTTTTAATTTTCTTTTTAACACCCGTTCCATGCCATGAGAAACGAGTACGCATTTGTTGGAAAATGCTAAAATGAAAAATAATCGGCTACAGTCAACGATGGGAATTAACTTTATAGTTCAATACTTTAACGATTGGTTGACTGGAATTCGAAATTGGATGTCCTTGCACACTTACGTTAATAATGCTACATCGTCGGAACTACATTCGATTTCTAAAATCTGCGATCGTTTCGGGCTTAAAGTACACTTTTTTCTCATGCGAACTTTATGCAAAATTATTATTGCAGTATTGTCTTGTAGTCTAATGATGTAGTTATACATCGCTAAATGTTACCCAACAAGTTGCCAAAAGGTAGTTTTATACGTTACAAAAAAGCTTTTGCTTATTCATTACTAATTAGTTGCGGAACTTGTGGTTTCTGTAGCAAAGGGGTGGATCGTGTCCTATAGTACACGAGGGTGATGGCCAGTCCACTGTTTCACCGAGCTGCGCGCATAAAAAAGCAGCGTGTTTGCGTTGCAACTCAGGAATATGCAGCTCTTGCTGCAAGTGTTTCAAGCCTAAAGGTCGTCCAAAGAAGAGAATCACTCAGGAAGTGGTTAAACTGCGCCGCAATTGAATACGAGTAGAGCTGTTGGACCTAAATCTTTTGTTGAACCTCCATCTGAATTCCTAGAACAAGAGCCAGTTGTATCTGAAACCTTTGAAGTTGCGTCCAGGTGTAATGTATTGGAAATCTATATACGCATGGGTATGGAGGACGCATATGGTGACATAGATAACCTACCATATGCATCGTTGAAAGTTCGTAAGGCTCTGAGTGAAAAGGATGCAATTGTTGAGAAAGTATTTAGAACTATCAAAAGAGTATTCAGGAAAGGCGTAGTTGGTATAATGAAGCTGCTGCTTCCATCGTGGAAGTTACCTGAAATAGCCACCATAAAACAACTGTTCAAAATTGTAGAAGAACCTGATGCAAGTAAGAGTGAGAAAGAGCTTCCATCCATTTCAATTGAAAACCCATTAGAGAAGTTACATGCAGTAGAAAACAGCATTGTCTTGTCAGCAAAGCACTGTGCACCTGAGTACATTACCATTTTCTTATGTGCAGCAGTTGATGTCTGATGATGGGACAACACATTCTGATGGTCACTTGAGGTCCTTAATATTTCAAGCCAAAGTGGATGCTGCATATCTTCATCGTGGCCTTGAACTAGTACCACCTGTTATTACTCGACATAAGTTAAGCAGTGAAGTGGTGAAACTTGCTGTTGATACCATTTATTCCTATACAACAACATCTCAAGGCTTGCGTGGCTACCAAAGAAGAAACGATCTTTGTCATTGTTGAAGAAAATGAGCATAGATAATGTTGCAATCATGAAATCTCTTGTGTTAAAACGAGATGTGTCCGAAATCTACCAAGAGTATGTCATAAAACACAGTGCTCAATTTCCAAATACACCGGCTATGAAGAAATCCCTCTTTTACACTATCACAAATTTAATTACAGGGGGAAGTAAGAAACAACAAACTAGAGCTGGAGTCGACTATATAAAAGTCAATTATCACACTGATAATTACCAATTGGTGGATAAAGTCATTGAAATTGTTGCACCCGCCTCTGATGCTGACCAAACAGTGAGGGAACAGCTGTATCTGCAGAGATCAACAGTGTTTACAGTTGAGAGTTGAAGCCTATATTGCGGAAGGAGAGTGGGGAAGAAAAGTGTCAACTCCAAAGCAACTTGCTGTTGCTCTAAGCACAAAATGTGTTAAGAATACAACTGTCCTTCTAGTGAAACCAAAGCATGATTGTCCATTCATGGCAGTAAAACTTCCCCCAATCAAAGGCATTTCAACCTATTTGGCTGCTCATTATGACCACCACTCTGCAACCCCTCAAGTTTCATTTTTTTACAACCTTGGACAGTCTGTACCATCATACATAACAAAGCTGATTCCTGCTCCATTTGATTCCTATGACCAAGACCCATTTGGAAATCCAGGAGTAAACTTTAGTGGTTGTAGAGTACAATTTGACAATATGGATTCAGAGGTTGATGTCTCTAAGGCTTGCCGTCGATATATTGCTAGACCAGCGAAGAAGAGTAAATGGCAACAAGCAAAGGAGAAGTCAATCCATTAAGGCAGAAGCTATGAAGGATGTATGCAGTATTTACCCACAATGCACACGTTGCCAATGCCACTTTAAGACTGCTCTTGGCAGAGAGAGGCACAAATGTAAAGGTCCCCCCATGCAATGCAGTGGTGTTTCTATGGCTGTTCACTATGCTAATGAAGTACTAAGCACTCGAGACTTCACTGTAGATGGGCAGGCAAGAGCAATGATAACCTCAATTACAAATCCTGGAACTTCAACATATGCATCGTTTGAGGTAAATTTCATTGCTGGTTGGGCACACTGTCAGAAGAACCAACACCCTGAGCTCAGCACAAGAGTACAGGACTTCATTGCACAGTGCTGGCGCACTGGTGAAGAAAGCATAGTTCAAGGGTCTGCTGTGAAAAGTCACCTTAAAGTATCTGCTGAGGCTGTGCAAGCCAAACTTGCTTCACAATATACAGATGGACTGCTGTTGCTTTCTGAAGTTCCTGTGGTCAGTCAAATTCGAGCAGTGTACCAAAAAATTGGACAATGCAAGCATCCAGAGCATGAATTGAGGAAGCGGAGTAGAATCATTAGAAATGGGAGCCTTCGCACAAAGCGGTCAAAGGTTACTTTACAAATGGATGAGATTGACTGGGCTGCAGTGGATCTTAGTCATCTCAAGCTTACACAGCTTCGGTATTACTTGAAAGAGCACCATTTGAAGACATCTGGCATTAAGAAGGACTTGATTAAGAGGATAAAACACTTCCAAATGCTTGGACACTAAATATAATATAATATGTTTGTAGTTAACTGTCTTGGTTAATGAGCAACGCGTAGATGTAGTACATGTATGTATCTTAGGCACACGCGCATGCATGTGTAATAGTTGGTATTCACGGGGATCGGTAAGTGCGATACGACCCCAGACGTTAAAAACCATAGCTAGAAGTATTATAATGAGTAAAAGACTACACCAAAGTGATATATGACACACCAGAATGAAATGATATGCTTTAATTCACATCGAATACACTCAGAAAAAAAGTGCACTTTTTTGTCCACTCCGCAAGACCGATTAACTTTGGAAGAATGCAGACGGCGATCCAAGAGTCTAAAAAAGAAAAGAAAAATGCACAGATAGTTCAAAATCATTGCAAAATGTGACAATTATATTTAAAAGTCATGCGCTTTATCACCGACACATTTTCACCTAATGGTGATTCCAAAAAACCCGCTTAAAAAGCTCATGGAACGGGTGTTAAACTACTAACTTTGGTTTTGATTGCTTTGTCATGTTCCAAGGGATGTGTTAGGCTTAGTGCAGCCTTGAGATTTCTCAGGGCTTCTGCAGGCTTGATTGTGGGATTACGCTCTACTAATTCTTCTAGATGTTTAACATACTGCTTTGCTAGATTACTTCCTCTTCCTTTTTTAGCTTCATTTTCACTCTCATCATGACCACTACCTGCATTGTCCTCATCACTGGCCTTTTTCCTACCAAACAACTTGGCATGTATTTCATTCTCAGCTAAGGTGTTGCGACCAGGATAGAGTGACTGAAGCTCCTCTAACATAGCACATGGACTCATTTTGTCTGAGGAAACACGAGCTCCTCACTCGAACATCCGTTTTATGTCCTTGTGTGGTTCCAAGTATGCTTGACCATACTGAGCCCCTCGCTGCGGATGCCTAGCCCAACCTTGGTGTTTATGGTTATGATTTTTTTCAGAAATTCCAAATGAGCTGCCAGATTGTATTCCTCCATTTCAGAATGACCGTTTGTGATGTTAACATTGTGATTTGTTATTAGAATGCTAGCGAGTCGTACCGCTGCTGCCACCATATCTTGTCGTATAAGCTTTCCATTTCTAGGCCCTGCATGTGGATTACGAACACTTCTATGTTGATTGCGAGGTCCCATGATGTTTGAAAGACAAGATCTTTTCTGTATGCAAGCACCAGTCAGCAATTCTGCCCCCCTCAAGAGGTCACTTTCACCATACCCTGAGAATCCTGCTGGAGCAATTTCAATATCTTCATCTTCACTATAAATTTCATTTTCATCATTCTCTTCTCCTTCATCTTGATCTTCAGCTTCCTTGTCATCCCCTTCAACATGAAATATATAATCAGCTACCTTGTTTGCATCGACAGACAATTCTTCAGCACCGATATCTGTAGATTCATCATCATCATCCTTACTATCAGCTTCAAGATCATTCACTGAGTCATTGCAGCTGCATGGCCTAAATAGGCCTGTCTTCAAACTGGTGTGAAATGTTACCCCAGCGGAAACATCTTGGCCAAGATCTTGCATCGTAATCTTGGGATCTTGGGGCAGCAATCTTGGCCAAGAGGCTCCAAGATCTTGGGATCTTGGGGGCACTCTCTTGGCCAAGATCCTGGGGTCTTGGGGGGTTAACCTCGGCCAAGATACCCAAGATCCTGCCCAGATCTTTGCTGGAAAATCCTTGTCTCTTGGCCAAGATTTGTGGCTTCAATCCTGGTTTCATCCTGCAGTGCATTCTTCCCTTCATGTACATGCATGTAACGTTAACAATTATGTAGCTACAATCACATGAGTTCATGTACAGCTGGATAAACATGGGTAACAGTTGATGACCTGGTGAACAGTTGATGAGCTGCGGGTGGTAAACAGTTGATGAGCTGGTAAACAGTTGTTGAGCTGCGGGTAAACAGAGTTGTTGAGCTGGGTAGCAAAGTTGATAAGTTAGGACATTGTTTGTGTGGAAGTACCACTACCTCCCTTTGTCAACATCTGTTGCCTTCTGTTTTCTTTATTTTATCTCGGCACTTTTGGTTGCACCTGTCTTATGGCATTTAGGTTCTCTTCAACTGCATTATTTCCATACCTCCTATACAGACATTCTGTACATGAAAAAAGCATGACAGCAATGGTAGTAATAAAAAAAGGTACACAAAAAACATTTAATTTACCTTCAAGCAGTTTGACTTTTGAAGGTTCTAACGGGGGTGCTGTTCCCCTTTCTGACTGAACAAAGCATGAAGTTGACATATCATGTGCCTTGATGTTTCTGATATCAACACCATTTTAAATAAACATTTATTAAGTTGTGTCTCAAAAAATTATAGAAACAGATCATACCATATAAATTTCTCTTCTCTTTCAGGTGGTGGTGATGTTATCTGGGGCCCTTCATAATAGTGATCAATGTGAGCACGGAACTATTCAATGCCACTACATTTGTATTGAGTACACCAATACATTGCTGTGGAAAAACATTTATAAATAAATTCAAATTAAGCAAAATACTCACCTTCAGACAGCTGGTTATGTTTCCACATTGTTTGCTCTGGCCGCCAGTCATTGTCAATGTCATGATTCACATATGGATTACCAAAAATGTGATTTAATTTATCTTACATCACACTCAGTATAGCTGCTAAGGTGTTCTGATCTTGATCAACTGATCTCTGAACATAGATTTTAAAAATATCAGATAAAAATACTACATGTATCTACTTACCTGCTGACTATGAATTTCTGCTTGTGGCTCTGATGTCTACAAGAAAAAGAAAAAACATCTATAGGAGCACTTTCAAACCACACTATGCAAAATAAATTTCATTACACAAGCTGTATTGCATAATTAAATGTTGTACCTTTTCCCTAGCAAGTTCCTCTGCTGAATCTTCACAAAACAAATGCTTATTAGCAGGCTTAGGCTTCCCTTTTGGATAAGAAGGCATTATAACATGCAAACATATATTGCATATGTGAACCATGCATTAATTAGGGAACATGTATTCATAATATCCAATTTCAAAATGATTCATACTTTCATAGCTATGATATCTGCATTGATCCACATAAAAAGGTCCCAACAATCTTTACAATCACAGCCACCAATTTTGTTTTGTAATCAACCTGGACAAATCTAGGCAGTAATTGCAAAAATTGATTTTGTGTTACCGATAAATATTACAATATACTTGAAATTCGGCATATTTTTTCATGCTCAAAAATTCTTTTAAACAATTACCTGTACAGGTCAGTGCAAGAAATTAGTCCATATATGCTTACCATCCACCTCCTGTAGAACTGTTGTATACAGTTTCCCTTTGTTTTTCCACACCATCTCTGCTCCTGGTATCAGATCGTCTTCTTCAACAACCCCTTTATCTTCAATTTCCGGATGGCTGGACTTTGCGTTTGGGTGACAAGTCTGAGGGGTTGACTCTGGGAGTGGCCGCAAAAAGGGAGGAATCCCCTCTACCGATTAGGGCTACGCAAGGGGAACAGGACTCCAAGGCTGTCTCCGAAGACCACGTGTATTTCTTTTAAAAACCATGTCACCGAAGTCGGACGAGACTAGACCTGGCGCTTGTCGAGGCATCTGATGGTGCAGTGGGAGGGTGAAGGACGGCTTTTTGAGTGTATTGTGTATGTATAGCTGGTTATATACAATGTAGTGTATTTTTGGTTGAACTACCAAAACCATGCCTCATATATGCATCACACACCACATTTTGTAAGCTGCCTGAACTCACTCTTTGTGGTTTCTTCCACATGGGTGCTTACAAGGTCGTCATATTACCTTTTCGGTAATCGCGCTGGTCTCTTATTAGGAGGCACACTAGAAAGCACGTGAATTGAAGAGTGTGCCCGCCCCGTCGGAGAACAAAGTGGCCCGTCGTGGAACAAAAGAAATTTCTACCACGTGCGCTAAGTGCTGTATACGTGTGTTATAAATTAATACATTATTTTACGGCCCAGCAAAAGAAATTGCGCCTGAGGACTCCACTGCATTCTGATTGGTCTGATCGGCATACCCACTAGTTCATGTATCCGGCTGCAACAGATGAAAGTGAAGTGATGTGTTATCATACGTAATTTAGTACTGGACAATCGGCCAAACAAATGTTTTACCAATTCGTTATCATATAATTTATCACATGTAATATTCTTGCATGGCTTCCAGTTCATTTTTGTCATTTTCTCGTCACACATAAGTACAATATTTTGTAGCAATTATAATAATGTCTTCATTGATCTTGGGAACCTTTTTATGTTGTGTATACCTTTGCTTTATACAACTCAACTTACTTACGTGTAGGTGCATGGTGTGCCTGTTCGAAAGTGGTATCGAGAATACCTTTGGAATCACAGCATTCCTATTCCGACATATCCAAGAACATGAGGGTACGTTTGATACTTTTTATTTTCTCCCATGCATATTTAACTGCTGTGTATCAATTTGCATGGTATGAGCATACCCATTCATGTGCTCACACTGTAGCAAGCAAAGGTGTCCGGTGGAAGTATTACCATGACCCAAAAGTCCCTGTTCCTGGACGAACACTTCGCTGGTGGCGGAATGCTAAGACTAGTATACTTGTTTTAGTATGTAACATTGATTATGCATGCGAATGTGGATGCAAGTGGTTTATTATTATTAAAACGTTGGATAATATACCGAGCTATCTTATTATATATTTAACATCTCAGTTGACATCATAGATTGCATCTTGACATCTTGGCTACTTGATTATATCTTGCCATCTTGGCCTACTCATCTTGGTTTGTATCTTGCCATCTTGGCCTACTCATCTTGGTTTGTATCTTGCCATCTTGGGTTGCGGCTTGGCATCTTGGCTATCCTGAGTTACACCTTGGTATCTTGGGTTGCATCTTGGATAAATCTTGCAATCTTGGCCAGGATCCTGGCCAAGATATGTAAGAATTTTTCACTGGGTACACCATCTCCAATGCCACTGTAGGCAAAACATCTGATATTGAAAACAATCTCAGCTTTAGTCAGTTCTTCAATTACTGTCAATTTCTGAGTTGCCCACTGTTTCACACTCCATATCAAACGTATCATTGCAGCGTGCAAAATACCCTTTTGCTTCTTTTACAACCTTGCCAACTGCTGCACTCAATTTCTGAAGCTTTTCTCTTGTCTAGAGTGATCAGCTGAACAAATGAATTTTGAATACCTCCACCCCATGCAAGAGTTGCAGCAAGACCTTTTGCTTTTGCAATTGTTCTGATCCTATTCTGCTGAGATGTTTTCATAAACTTTATGCATAAGGTATGCAGTTCCCTGTGCAAAATGGGCGTCAATTAGAAGCCTTTACCATCCTGTGTTTCAGTATGGATGAAACGGATATCCTGATTTGGCTTGAGGTATTTAAAATTGCAATTAGCAAGAGCAATTCTTTGGCCTAATAGCACCCAGCATTGTCAGATTGCAGAGTCACAGTTCTGATATGTGGGAGTTCTACACTGAGTTGCTTCAGAAATGCTTCAAGCATTGAAAGAACAGCTAATCCATCCTGTTTGTTGGAACCTTCCAAAATTTGGTCACAATAGACTGTATATATTACAGCACTACCTGTGGTACTTGTAACTCCATCTTTATCGATTGGGTGTTCTTCATACTTGAAGTATAAACATAAACACCCATGCCAACTAATTCCCCATTTTGCAAAGTGTTGCTGAGATGTTTCACAAGATGACATTGCTTCAAATTTCATCTTCCAATCCGCAACAACAATCTTCTCTTTTTGTCAAGGCACTTTTTTCCATGTCTTTGATAATTTTCTCCAAATGTACTTGTTGGTTGCAACGTGACAAGGACTCTGTGCCCTTGATACAGTTCTAATTTTTTAGCAGCATTGTTTATTACTTCCAAAGCATCCGCTGCTGCAACTGATTCCTGAAGCTCAGATTTACAAAAAGTAACAAAATTGCACCCATTACATCTCTCTGCATGAGCTGGTATACTCAAGTCAGGTTTACATATACCATAATCAATCCCATGTATCCCAATCTCATCTCCCTCTGTCAAAGCATGAGAATCATATTGCTGTTTCAGGAAGATGCGCATTATGGTAATGTAGTTTGTCAATACAGGCTTCTTTTCTGTATCAACAATGTCATCCACAATTCTTTGCAACAAGGTAACTTGGTCATTCACCAAAACCCTTGTAACATAGTTAACAGCACTCAGCATCTTCTCCCCACCAGCTGTTTTTTGTCTCAATATCTCATAAAACTTTCCCCATGAAATTGATAGATGCGAGTCATCAGCAGCAGAATTTGTGCCCCTTTCAGAGCACAATGCCATGTAATTTTCATACATGTGCCTGGGAGAGTTTCGGCGTGTCAGAGAAGGTAAGGTGACTGTTCCTGCATCACTGAGTTTTATTTGCTTTGTCCCCCAAGATATTGGAGTAACATTGTCCTTGGATAGATTGAACATAGCAGCTTCATGAAGTATTTGTTCATCAAAACGGCATCTTGTTATAGGAGGGATGCACAGAGACATTCCAGCTTCCATCACTTTGAAATCTGTCCGTACTTGGTCTTCTGAAGAACCACCTAGAGTGAAAACCAGAGTCGGAAATAACGTGCAGTCATCGGTCATTTTCTGCACATTTTACAATAATGACCGGCCGATTATGGTCTTGGGAGGACCATTTGACCGTTCATTTTTATTATTATCAATACGTAATCACTACATTGTACCAGGTGCGATAAAGTAATGATTGCGTTAGGCGATTTTAAAACAACCAAAAACCGCTTCAGCTGTAATTATGGCTTAGTGGTTACGTAATGTTGTTTTTGCTTACCCCTACAATCTACTGCTTGAATCTACCACTCTGCTTTGCTAATACATGTAGTAGGTAATGGGGTAATAGCCTGGGATAGTTGCACAGTAATACTTTGACCGCCCATTTTAACAAAATGTCCAGTGAAATATTCCTTTGACTGGACAAATGTCCAGCCAATATGGAGATGTTATTTCTGACTCTGGAAAACCCCGTCCCTCTTCAAAGATAGTATGCGATGACCTGGAAGTCCCTTCACCAGAATTGCACGAGCAACACGTGCCTGAATGGAGCTCTTCTGAACTAGCATTCATGATCATGATTGTGTTTTCAGTAACTCTATTTTCATCCTTTCTAGTAATTGAACTTGAGCTTTGTGAAAGTCTGGCGGCAACTTCTAATAGGGAGTCAGAGTTTGCTGGATACAAAATTTCAGCACATCTAACCACTGCTGTAAGAATGCTTTGAACCATTGTACTCCATCCTGAACCACCTGATTCCTTTAGCAACACATTACCTTTCCTCAAATCTTTGTTAGACAGCTTCCTCTTGGTTGTTTGGCTCCTTCCAAATGCTTGCCATAGATCATGCACTGTTTCTACTTGTTTGATCGTTGGCTCGGCCACAATGGTTCACTCCTCTAGCTCTGTTGCCTTTGCTATCTCAATTCTAGGCATTTTCGCTGCTTCTCTTTGCTCGCTGCCGGTCGATAGTCGCTTCGGACCTCGTTACCCAGTACTCCGAGCAAGTGCCACTCCAGGCTCTACACCATCGCAAACACATCTGCACCTTTTGCATGCACTGCCACACAATGGATATGAACCAACTTTGCATTTGCAACGATGAGGCTGTTCAGAATCCATTGATCCCGTAGATTAACTATTGGCGGTTAGTTCACTGCAGTATTTGGACTGGTTCCATAAGCTTCATCGCAATTGTTTTTGGCGAATTGGCATTTGTTTAAAGGGTAAAAACGTAATTTTTATCTCTTGCACAATTAAGTACGTGATCGGGAAGGGTTTTAGTATTTGTATTAGCATTCAAAATTCACTTTATACATGCCTTTTTGAGTACCGAACCGCATTATTAATAGTATGCACATCTCTTCTACAACAAATCCATTTGGTACAGGATAGATTCTTATTATAATCCAATAGGGTCTTGTACTAGAATTTCATATAGTGCTTATGACTGCATTACTAGCGGACCTTTTTGTTAAAAATGCCCCCAAATGGTGATCCAGATTACTCGCGGATGCAGTGTTAAACAATGTGTACATTCCTTTCACTACAATAGCTGTGGTCATTCCAAATTGAGGAAGATAAAACGCTACACAATCTCTCAGAAAGACAGCCATATCATTTGTAATTATCATTGGTGTGAAGAAGCGAGGGTCTGTATTCCACCTATTACCATGAAATATTTCCCTGTGCATGAAGATACATGCTAATCAGTGGAATATCCAGCAAATTATGAAAGCCCGGCTTTCATAATTTGCTGGATGAAGGAGTTTGAATACAAATTTGTAAAAATGGACACATACCTGTAGGCGGTGGTCATAACTGGGAAACGTGTCAAAGAACAAGCTATTTTCTGTATTCCGAGACATCTTGAGAGTGTAGATGTCATTCTGTTGTAGTAAAATGGATACCTTTCTGGGGATAAAAACTATTGCAAGCAAATAGTTATGAAACATTACAAATTTAAAATGATGATGGTTAATTCGTTTTAATTCACCTTCAATGACGGTACAAATCCTGGTAGATGGAATTTCCGTACTTTCGAGAGGCTAGGTACTGAGTGGCCTGCACTTTGAAGCATGAACCATATGAAGAATAAATTAGATTCTCCTAAGCCATGTCAACCAATATGTAATTATAATCATGTACATGTAACAGACAGCTATGCACCATAGGATGAGGACTGTGAGTGGGCATGCTCAACATCAAAGATTAAGTCATACATGTTAGGTACTTACAGAAGACCGCAGGAGGAGAGAAGAAGTAGCTAAAGAGAAGGCTATATTAGATTCCTGAGTTGTAATTGGGTGTTCTTTTCTTGGTGATTACACGTGTTCTGCAACGAAGTAGGGTGCAGGGGCTGGTTGCTATCGCTAGCTCTGTCACAAGGACGATGTGTCAAAATGTAGAGGAGAGTGAACAATAAGTTTGGAAATGGTTTGCAAGAAACACAAGTTGAACGTTCTAAACTCCTCGCAAGCTCTACTACATCTACAGCAACAAGAAATACAGTGAACCTGAAAGCGGATACCTCCTGACCTAATATAATGAGAGCTGGATGCCCAATCTAGTATACCTGACTCAATAACTGATTCATCTGAGCACCCATCGCCATCGTCATATTCCGAATCCTCGTCATTTTGATGAATTTCTGCTTCAACGTCACGTAAAAAGCAAGCCTGTTTGCAAGAACACTGGCTATAATAAGCGTTATCAATTGGAATAAAACTGCTACTTCTAACGATTCCAATTGATTTTGCTCCATTGACACGTAATAGAGACTTTCTACTAAAGTCCGATGCCTGTGTCGAAGTGCCGCTCTAGGTGTTTCTGGCTAACGAATCCTCGCTTGCAAACGTCACAAAGGAACTCTATAGAAAAAACGTATACACACATAGCAAGTTCAAACAGTCACATTAAACAAACCGTTTGCACCACTGCTATCCGCCATATCTTCACCACACAAAAGGTTGCAGACATACAGGCTGGCTAGACAGTTGCACTTTAACCTTTAAACATTGGCAAGCTTTCGAGATGCATCGCATAGTTTCGGCTGGATTTGGCAGTACGAGTTCGGCGATTCGTGCCACTTCCATGCCCAATTCAACTTGTACTTCAGGATCATTCATAATTTTGTCATCTGGAACATTTTAAGTATGGTATCAACATCAACATCCAGTATGGCCACCATACCCACTAGTACTTCTACCACATCAAGATCTGCTGCAATGGCATTACCAGTATCTGCAATTCAAAATGAGCCATACAACCATAACCTGGATGTAATTCCTCCACATCCACTACAACCTTGTCTAAAAAGCATCTTTGAAGAGCTGAAAAAGATAAGAAATGAAGTTAAACAGATGCAAGCAGAGAAGAAGAAAATGTCATCAACTTTTTTGAATCGTCTTTTTAAATAGATACTTGCTCTTGTAAAGTAAGCTAAGCCATTTTTTGCTTATACATTATGTATGATATAAGTCTGAATGCGTTTATCAAGGATGAGCTCTGTATACAATTGGCTGTGTTGTTTGTCAAACATGTTAGAAGAAAGCCATCAAAGGAGGACATAAATGTAAGCATATGTTGTACTTGCACAGTAGTCTGCCTAAATTGAAATCCATGCACATGCACAGGAAATGCTAGGAAGGGTAATGGGTGTGGATGCGGTTATTCCACATACGCTTCTGAAAGCTTTGAAATTTTGCAATGCTGAACGTTCAGATAAGCGTTCTGAAGAGAGGCGACGAGTAAGAATGATGTTAAAAATGATATGTTTAACGTATTACAATATGTATTCATACAATCTAGCTGTTTGGTCGTCAGCCGTGCCGCGGATATTTGTCAATGAGCACAGAGTGAACATTTCTTGTCAATGAACAAAGTTAGCCTGGCTGACAGCTTAGCAATTTACACTAAACATCTTGCCATCCTGGTAAGTTACGCTGCAACAATTAAAGGTGTATGAATTTATGTTACCTGCAGTGAACTTTTGTGTGGACTACAGGTTTCTCAAACAGCAAGGCCAAAACAAATTAAAAACATTAATCGAAGCTGTATTTCACGGAGACCCATCCTAATGACATTGCTGCTAATGATGAGTAATTTGATTATCGCACTACATCTTATCCAGTTAAGTGACTTAAACGAGCAGAATGCAAGTTAAGTGTTGCATTCTGATTTAAACAGTACATCAGGTTCCGCGCGTGCACTTATCATTTGCTGCACATGTTTACCTCACTAATCCATGATTTTGTGATTGTGTACCACATTTATTCATCCAGTCATGATTTATAAGTCTTCACTGCTATAATGACAAGAGTAGGCGAGCACCCACCACCTCACTGGATATATATTTTTAAAATTGAAAATGTGTTGCAATCTGATGTACCTGTAGAGCACAATTACGAAAGGTCCAAGGCAGTGAATATTAATAATATTCATTTCAGTATAAAAATATTCAGGTCAATGATGCCTCTCCCCACACAGTTTTACCTAGGGAAGCTAGTTGGGTCTAATACGGGTTCGCAACTTATGCAAAACAGGCGATCTTAACCACGAAAGATGCGAATGCTAATTTGCACATGGGAATGCAGGCAATCTTAAGAAAGTAAAGAAAAGAAACCCAGACCACGAGAAGAAACAGGTTCTATACACTGTTATTCGTCAGCAGTTAGTACATTTTGACTGGTACAGGCTGATCGCACTTCGTAACAGAGCAGTAAGTATGCTTGTTACGGAATGTTATTGACTTGATCGTAAATACGAGTATGGACTGACTCGATTCTGATATCGGCCATGTGTCTGAATGTAGAGACCTTCTGGTTCCGTATCAGGCTGTATTTGTTTGGTTGTGTAACTCTTGCAAATATGGTGCTTATTATATAATATAATTGGGAAAGTTTACGAGAAAAGGGACCTAGCGTTTATTATAAAAAAGTATAATAAAAATGCATTACGTTTGATTTGCCATAACTTCCGAACAGTTAACGCTATCACCTTCTCATTTTCAACACTTCATACTGCACCATTTCTCTATGGTACAATACATTTTGGAGTCTCGCACTTGCTCCGTGTCAGTATTGCAACGTTCGATACCCCACTGGGTTCAAACCCGCCATAACTTTCGGTAGGAGTAATCAATTCGCTTCGAATTCGGTTTGTAGGTAGAGAGGTCCTATACCTATCGATTTGTTCTGTTCGTTAATTTTTATGCCATCCATTACGGAGATACAGTTGAACAAACTACGTGCCCATTTTCGCGCTCGATTCGCGCCAATGATTTGGGCAAATTGCGTTCCGCTCAATGTATGGGGAGGCGGGGATTATAACATTGGCGCGAATCAAGCGGGAAAACGTGCACGTAGTTTGTTCAACTGTATCTCCGTAATGGATGGCATAAAAATTAACGAACAGAACAAATCGATAGGTATAGGACCTCTCTACCTACAAACCGAATTTGAAGCGAATTGATTACTCCTACCGAAAGTTATGGCGGGTTTGAACCCAGTGGAGTATCGAACGTTGCAATACTGACACGGAGCAAGTGCAAGACTCCAAAATGTTTTTTACCATAGAGAAATGGTGCAGTATGAAGTGTTGAAAATAGGAAGGTGATAGCGTTAACTGTTCGGAAGTTATGGCAAATCAAACGTAATGCATTTTTATTATACTTTTTTATAATAAACGCTAGGTCCCTTTTCTCGTAAACTTTCCCATATATATATATAATTATTATTATAATTATAATTATATATATATATGGGACAGTCTCCGCGAAAACTGCCCTTCGCATATATATATAAAATGTTATATAAATGCTTCTCGTTTGAATCGCTATATCTTCCGAACGGTTAACGCTATCAACATCCTATTTTCAATACTTCATACCACACCATTTCTCTATGGTAGAGTTCTTTTTGGGATCTTGCAATTGCTCCTTGCCAGTATTGCAACGTTCGATACCCCACCGGGTTCAAATCCACCATAACTTTCTGTAGGAGTAATCAAATCGCTTCAAATTCGGTTTGTAGGTAGAGAGGTCATATACCTATCGATTTGTCCTGTTCGTTAATTTTTATGCCATCCGTTACGGAGATACAGTTGAACAAACTACGTGCACGTTTTCCCGCTTGATTCGCGCCAATGTAATAATCCCCGCCTCCCCATACATTGAGCGGAGCGTAATTTGCCCAAATCACTGGCGCGAAACGAGCGCGAAAATGTGCACGTAGTTTGTTCAACTATATCTCCGTAACGGATTGCATAAAAATTAGCAAACAGAACAAATAGATAGATATAGGACCTCTCTACCTACAAACTGAATTTGAAGCGATTTGATTACTTGTACAGAAAGTTATGGCGGGTTTGAACCCGGTGGGGTATCGAACGTTGCAATACTGGCAAGGAGCAAGTGCAAGACCCCAAAATGTACTTTACCATAGCGAAATGGTGTGGTATGAAGTGTTGAAAATAGGATGTTGATAGCTTTAACCGTTCGGAAGATATATCGATTCAAAAGAGAAGCATTTTTTAACATTTTGTATTTATATGCGAAGGGCAGTTTTCGCGGAGACTGTCCCATATATAGTGTGTTTTTGTTTATGGAGTAAACAATAGTTAATGTTGAAGGGCGAATGGTTGTGCACTTACCCTTGCTAATAATTAGATGGGGCATGGAAAACGTAGTGGGTTGAAAGGGGACTTGTCTAAAGGTTAAAGTGTAGATTATGGAATTACTGGATTGGCAACGCTACGTGTATTGCATACTGACGTCATGCTATATGCTTGACACGGTTATGCCCTTTTCTTGAACTTGGGTTGCTCGCCTTTCTGGAGGTATCCATTGATGTCTGTTAGTTTTGATCGTCAAGTCCTATTCAGGTTACTGATTTGACTTCTTATTGTCCAATTCTTAACGTTTTCGTTACCACATGTAAGTTATGGCATATAAGAGTGGTTTGGGGGTTTTAGTAGCAATATGCCGTTGGTAAGGAGCAAAGCAAAAGTTGCTTGTGGTGCTGTCTCATGCTATGCGTGTTGTAGGCCTGTTTTGAAGCTTTAAATAAAAGCGCTTGACCTGTAGTAGTGGGCCGTAGGTTGCGGTTTTAGCATAATTATGAGACAATTTTGTGGGGTTTTTTTTAGCTTCTGACAGGAACGATGTGTTGCATTGACGCCCCTATTTTCATGTTTGGCTATAAGCTTTGTGTGTCGTGAAGTGGTTAGATGGAAAGATGTTTCGTCTTGGCAACATGCCAAGAAAACGAAAGTCTAAACAATGTTTTGAAACAATCGAGCTGTTTTCACCTCACTCAATGCTTTCTTAGATCGTTCCGAAGTTTCCTGGAGCAGGGGATCTTCAAGTATATCAGCTTCAGCCATGTTGACTTGAAGACTTGTACAAACATCCTGCCAAATGATGCATAAATTGATTAGTCACTTCAGACGAGATCTGTACAGACGAACCCGTGTTTCTATTGACTACAAAACCAGCCAGTGGCATGTATAAATGATCTGACTATAGCGTGCACTAGTCAATTCATAGATTTTAGTAAGCCTATAGCCACTACACCAGTAAGTATACGAGGAGGTCAAAATCAGGTTTTTGTCATTTTTTCCGTCTATTAATGAAAATCGTATCTCCAAAACAACCCTGTGACACGTACTTATGTTAGCACTATCACACTGTACTACTGTATAGTAATTACTTTCTACTAATGAGTTACACCGGTAAGTCTCAACTTGCGTGTGTAGTCCGCCGATTGAAAAAACTGCGATATGATTCGCTCTATTAACGTGAAATTTAGCTTTTTGGAATCATTTACCAAGATCCACCAGGTACTGTTCTTAGTTTCAACGTATGTCTCAGTTAATAAAACTCGAAAAAGGGGAGAGGCTCTTACAATCGAATCAACAAGCAATTAGCAACTTCACGGAGTGCATGCTCAAGTCTCCATACAAATGTATGGCTCACGTGCTCCGTTTCCAATCCCTCTCCTCTACTATCTATGGCACATGTACGTGTCTAGCTATACATAGTTGAATGATTATGGTGCCGGAAAAATCCAAACTTGTACCTACTGAAAAACGCAAGAGGGCAACATGTACATCCAAGCAAATGCTGAATCTGGAGTCAATAGAGACCTCGACGTCTGAAGCAGGGATTAGCGATGGTACCGGTACGCTAGAACATGGTAATAATATTGATTATTTATATAGTAGTATTATACTGTACGGGGGGGGGGTGTGAATTGGTGCTAGCTAGCTAGCTATAGCTATATCATTGTAAATAAAATTGTATTCATGCTGGTGCATGCATATACATGTATACATGTGTCTGCAGCACTACGCATACATTATCACTAATGAATATTGGCAGAAGATACATGTCCTAGACTATGCAATATTTTATTTACACAGTCATTTTTCACGAATCACACATTAAATAAGTTTTTTCTTCATTATTAACAGATAACATGTTGCCCAGCGGTCAAAATGGTGACAATAATGGATCCGGACCTCATTCAGAGGAGTTGAATAGTGACAATGATGCTGCAGAAATACTGCAGGTATGATGATAATATACATAATAATTTGCAACTAATTTGCTCATTGCTTGTTGCAGTATGGCATCAGCAGTAAAAGGACAAAACAACAGGTCAGATTTAGTACTAATACAATGCAACTCTATACCTGTTATGTTCAGCTTAAATTTATAATGCAAGCTCTCAAGATCATTGCGCAAAGTTCACTCCGTGCCAATCATTTCTGTCACCTCACAGTATTAATTCTATGCCAAAGCGATCAACTGCAATTCCTTAAGAAAAAATAAGATATCCATCTCAGCAAGTGCTGGAATCAATGCAGTCATTGGAAGCTGGAATCACTGGCAGTACTGTTACTCCATACGAGCAGGACAGTGGTGTGAATTAGCTGGAGATTCGAGCCACGGATATTTTTAAATACCCCTTGCAGCTTATGGATGTACTATTTTCTGTGCAAGAACTGTCATCAAACTGTTACCAGCAGGCTGGACGAGGCACTTCCAGTGATCGTGACAAGCCAACTCTTTCCCCACGCCACATGAAGTGTATGGAAGGTGCGTATATATTTCCTGGCTGCATGGTTATAGTACAAATACTTTCACAGATTGCACAAAGAAAAAAATTGGGAAAGAATTTGAGACCAAAAATGTGGAAATAAGGAAAAGATGTAACCAAAAGGGATGCCATGCAAGAAGGTGAAGGATAATGCTACTACAACTAAACCATAACAAAATAGCATCTAGCTAAATATGTGTAACATTGCATGCTATTATTGTATTCTCTATTCATCATTGCATAATCAATTACATATTCTGTGAGTATTAGTTATGTGGGAATAGTACATTAATGCAATTGCCAAACAGTACTTGCAAGGTACTTGGCCATAATTCTGTTGCTTGAAATTTTTTGGTTCCTTGGTAAAGGATAGGAACCGAAGAACCATGTTTTAAAAACTAAATACAAGAATTATGGCCAAGGAACCCAGGAATGTCAATGAGTATGATTACATTGTATTTTCATAACTTGTCCAAATAATTAAAAAAAGTGCACCTTGACCCAAGCTAGTTTCAAACAGCAGTGAAGTGGTGGTTGGGAGTCAATCCCTCATTGAGTTCAGATGGAAATCCAATGGTTTGTCCCCTATGTCCCAACTGTGCACTTGACCCTCTGGGTTACCACTGTGTCACATGCAAAAGAGGAGATGTTACAAGCATGCACAACACTATTCGAAATGTGATTTACAGCACCTTTCAGCGAGCTGGTTTATGTGCACACCTTGAGGTTGGCAGTGGATGGGGACATGATAATTCCAGAACCCGGCCTGCAGACATCCTTGTTACCAATTGGGATTGTGGCACCTCAGCTGCCTTTGACATCACAGTTACATCTCCGCTTAATTCACACACTATGTTGGAAGCGGGCATGTATCAGTGTGTTTCAGCAAAGGCAGCTGAGCACAGAAAACATAACGAAAATGATCCCAAGTGGGCTGAGCTGGGTTGGCGATGTGTACCATTGGCAGTGGAGAACTATGGGGCCTAGGGACCAGAAGCATTAAAGGCCTTCTCGCAGGTGGCGTCACGGTTAGCCATTCGTGGTAACACCCCCAAGTCTAAGGTGGTAGCTGATCTATATGGCCGCCTCAGCCTGTTATTGATTAGAGCTAATGCTCAATGAATCTTGGTCCGCCCCTACCCCCAATGAACCCAACAGGACAGTTATCTGTGCATGTAGTTGTTTGTATGTGTTTTGTGTGTTATAATAATAATAATTATGTGTGATGTATTTGTTTGACTCATAAGTAAATTGCTTTTAAACAATGTTGGTTGTTGAAATTATCATGAATACTTTTGATGTGAATACATGTAGAGGTACAATTAGGATCTTTTGCAGGCAACATTTTCTCCAGCTGCTGCCGACTAGCAGTAAAGTTTGTATTTGTTAATATCAAGTCACCAGGAACTTGCATTGCAAGCTGAACACATTCTAACGCAGCCTGTTCCAATTCTGACCTTTGCATAGGTTTGATAGGCATGCCTTTGGTAAGGTTTGAGACAGGCTGCCATTGTTGATGTGCTGTGCCGATTTTCACACTTCCAGGGCCTTGAATTGTGCGATAAAAGTTGGAGGAATCTGCTTTGACAGATTTTGTGCCTTCCTTCCTTTACAGCATATGATGGAAGCTGTTTGGTTTCATTTGGTACAAATTGTGCCTTGTTGCTTTCCAAGTTCAACCAAAAACAGGTTCTTGGGTTCTTCACATGACTGTGGCCCACTCCTACTACCCTTCCCGGGGCACAATCATATAGCGCCCCCCCCCCCCCCCCACACACACTATTTATCTCCTTCCGACGCCACTAAATAAGTACACTGAGGCACAAGAAATAAGAGCAACACTGCCATTGCCACTTGCGCTTGGAAGCATATTATTAGGACTACTATTAGAGTGATTGACTAAGATATCGGATATCTGAACGCAACGACAACAAGCAACACTATTACAACTTGATAAGTTGTATTAATGGACTACTTCAGAACCGTGCTCTGGGATCCTACCTGACTTCTCCCCCGGGCCCCATGCACCATACCTAGCAAGGGTTTGGCTTGTGTGTGTATTCCAATCCGAACTGTGTGTATTTGTAGAATGTCTTTTTAACTTACATCATGATCATGTGATAATTTTGATTATTTGATACTACAGAATTGTATATTACAAATTCATGTGTGTGATCATGACATAACCAGCAATACTATACATTGGCTAATATCCCTAAATTGCTGTTCTATGAACTACATCTTCTAGCTGTATTATATCCTTCAGAGCCTGCAACCTTTTGTACAAAAATGCATAAAGATGGACAGCAAAAAAAGAAAAGAAAACATTACCTGTTGGTTCTTATTTTCATGCGCAATAATTCAAGTGCAGCATCAGGACTATTCCAATTAGTGCCTGCTTCATCAGCCATTGCTGTTGCACGAGGAATCGCTGCAATAGTCTCTTCTGGAACTTGCAGCGGCTCATTGGTCCATTTATGCAATAGCAGTTCAAACCTAATAAAGGTGAAATGAAATTGAATTAACCAATCTAAGCAGTCTTCAAAAAGCACTTTTCAGAAGACTCCTTTTTCATCTTTCAATGACATCTGAAGTGTATCTCTGTGACTACATATGAACCACATAATTGTAAACATCAGTTTAACAAGCCTGCCCACCTGATATGTCTGAAGTTCCTTTTTTCCATTGGCAGCAGATGATCCTGATCCAGTTGTTGTGGTAGGGTGGACACAGCAGCAGCTGTAGGAAAGTCTAGAGCAGCTTTTCGACCACTTTGATGTTCAGTTGTTGTATAGCACCACCTGAATCAGATTGACTACTTGTTGAGTAGCCACAATACACATGCACCTACATTTTCCAGTTTCTATTCAGAGTTCTTCTGTTCTGCTCTTTTGCAAGGGCTTGAAGTTCTGACTTTTTTTTCATTCTTTCCTGCTGGAACACATTATATCCAGCCTGGTGAACGTCATATTGTAATACTTCATTACAAATGTCACCAACAAAAGCAGATAGGCAGGTTTCATATACACAGGCCTCATAACATTCCCTCTGGCATTTTCTCCTTTTTTCCATTGGCAGCAGATGATCCAGTTGTTGTGGTAGGGTGGACACAGCAGCAGCTGTAGGAAAGTCTAGAGCAGCTTTTCGAACGCGTTGACGTTCAGTTGTTGTATAGCACCACCTGAATCAGATTGATTACCTGTTGAGTAGCCACAATACACATGCACCTACATTTTCCAGTATCTATTCAGAGTCCTTCTGTTTTGCTCTTTTGCAAGGGCTTGAAGTTCTGAAATTTTTTTCATTCTTTCCTGCTGGAATACATTATATCCAGCCTGGTGAACCTCATATTGTAATACTTCATTACAAATGTCACCAACAAAAGCAGATAAGCAGGCTTCATACACACAGGCCTCATAACATTCCCTCTGGCATTCTGAAGCAACCACATTGGTAAGCAGTTCACTACCCACATCCTCAATGGCAAGCTCCATAAGGGCAATTTGCTCTCTATAGAGAAATATAGTAATATTATATATCTATAGGGAAGCTATTATCAACCTTAGGTATTCCATGTGTTGATAAGTTTCAGCCATCAAATGCCTAGCATCCTCTTTGCACAGCAAAACTACAACCTCATCCAACATATCTTCACAGATATGCTGATAAGCGACAAGCCTTTCTGCCTGCATTTTATAGCATGTGATCATAACTGCATGTATAATATTAACTAACCTTGGTTACACACTCTTCAACAAGGAGAACCACTTCCTCTGCCACAACATCATCACTTATAGCCTGCACATCTGCTAAGATGTCCTATAATGAGATTGTGTCAAATACCATTACTAGAACAATTAAAGGTGACGTGTACCTCTAGTGATTCAAGCTGTAATGGTGGAGCAGAAGGCATTTTAGGGGCAAATGATTGAGTGGCCTCAGTACCAGAAATGAAGCTGGAGTAAGGTACATGAACTGGAACCACAGGAAGAGTGCTTCCATAGACCACCTAGAAACAAATGGCAGAATTATGTACCAATGCCATAAATAATTGTGGCCCATACTTCACCCAAAGATAGATTGTTCTTGGACGTCCAAAGAAGTACTGGTTTTGTATGTCAACCTTATTTTTCATAAAGATGACATCACTTCCTTTAATTTCAATCCCATGGTGTTGGAGGAATTTTATAGCCTGCATGATATGAGAAATGATGTAGTGCTTGGTTTGGTATCCTTGAAGGAGGAACCATAATGCCACATTACTTACGCTGTTGATATCATCAAACGATAACCTTCTCACAACAAGGCTTAAAGGAAAGGGTGATGGTTGTGTTGCAGTGCTGTGTGACTGATTGATGACTCTAATTGCTTCAGCTCGAACCTATGAATTGGTACACATTTGGGAGTGCCAGCAGAACAAAGACTTATGAATATTACTGGTGAAAAGTATTGATACAGGATGCAAGCATTGAGGAATGTTGTTGAACTACATGAGAACAACAAGACATAGCACACCACACTGATGGACACAAGCTTACGAGACGAGTCTGAAAAATCTGACAAAATTGTTTGAGTCCAATGCAACTGCTGCTTCAATAGCAAACTTCACTGTTGGATGATCACTAACAGACCTCGAGTAATGTTCCACAATACTGGCCAGAACATTGCACAATAACCATGATTCAAATAGAGCACATAGCTTCAAATATACATGTGCTACATGCATACACATAACAACAGTAAACATACATATTAAGAATTTAGAGCCAACACTTACAAAATAAATAATTGAAAATTTAAGTAACCAGGTCACATGTAGTGTAAGCTATATATGCAGGTTTGTGCACAAGTGGGGGATATTGGTCTTAGTGTAAAGTGAAGCAATATACAACACTACAGCAAAACAAAATTTAACTAACGAGAGAGCATCGCCATCATTCAAATGAAGTAGCATATCATAACAGCAAAACTCCGGTTCATTTTCACACACAATGCCCTAGGTGTGTGTGTGTATTCTTTCTCTCATGCATATACACACCACACACACACACACACACACACACACAAACACACACACAACAAATTAGATGCACATATTCTATATGAACTGTAAAACATTAAAAAGTAAATATCTTTTCATTTTAATTTGAGAAAAGTTAGTGCTCCACACCTTGAGCATTACGTTTCAAATGTACACAATGTATTTTCCATTCATTAAGAATTTCTTTAGAGAATTCATTCTTATAAAATGCGAAAAAAAAACAATGAACTATCAATGGTTCAATGCAATTCCTATATACAAATTGTAGTTAAGAACTTAGATTTAACAATGTGAGTGGCATTTATGCATTTTTCAAGGTGCCCCAGGAATAGCAAGATTAGTTTAAGGATTAAAAATTAATTTCATAAATGCGGATTTATATAAGTTTCTGGCAGCTTGTTATTCGATGACATTATTCTCCAATTTTTTAAAAAAATTTGTGGCTATTTTGGGGATTTTGCCATGAAACATTCAACCTAGATAAGTTTACTAAGTCTTGCACATTGTGCAAACAAACACATATACGCCTGCATTTCAAAAGCCACATTGACTATTCATAAAATACATGCACACTGTGCATTTCATGACCACCAAAGGTGATAAATTTGCATTCACCAAGTGTTATCAACCAGATTTAGGTTTTGTATCATCCTGAGTCATCATGCAGTTATATGACTAGTTCAGCACGGAATTGCTACAATCGATAATTGGCATTTCACATCGTCTCTTCCCTCTTTGATACATACTGGCCTTGTTTCCCAACCACAAATGCCAATGTGATGAGGTTTATGCTTTTTAACAACAAGAACACCAGATATAAATAAGAGCATATTGTGCACATAATAGTGTGCCATCTCCATCACTGCACTTCTTTAAGCTCTGATTATTGGGTGGAGGGGGGGGGGGGGGGGGGTTGCAGAAATGCTGCTAACATTGCCAGTAATGAGACAGTATACTGAAATTAAAAATACAATTCAGAATGAAGCAAAAGGCTCAAGTGGGTATCCATCATAATGGAAATGGTCACAGGTACCAAAATTAGACAATGTAATAAATTATGATCATGCATCCAAGATCTGAGATTAACAAACATCAATAATTTATTATTACGCTGAACAATGATACGAAAAGGTTGGGAACACAGAGGATCATGTGGACCTTCATCCTACAGTAGATACACTAATGCTGCTCTTCCAGCATTATGATGAATAATCAAACAAGATATGAAGAGCTACACTGTTCACAAACGTTTACATTATTATCTAAAAGGGGAGGGGTATAAGTGTTTCATTCATGTGCACCAATTAAGCGAGTCATCATTTGTTACCCTGTACATACATGTGTGTACGATTATTTGTGATCAGATCATTTTGATATTATTTTGTTGACTTCTACGACATCCCATAGTGCACAGGGACAGCACAATTGTATCAAGATACATGTACATGTAGTAGTACAACCCTACATATTACTAGTACATGTTGTGCATAGTTAGGGCTAAATTGATAAATTTACCAAAATGTAAGGCCCAGCTTAGTATCATAAGAGGGTCAGGATATATTCATAGCCTTACATTGCAATTCACAGCACGTGATTATAAATGATACTGCCGATATAAATAGTACTGCAATGTAAATAGTAATACTTGTAGACAGAAGTACTTTTAAGGAATAATTTGGCCTAAAAATGGTCCTATTCACAAAGCACAAACCTGTCTTCTAGTGGTGGGTTTTGTCACTGGAAATTGTCCCCCAGTAAGCGACACGTTCTGACTGATAAGCACCTTGTTTTCTACCAAAAAAGTTACGCCATCACATATTTTAAAAGGAAGAGAATGGCAACCTCTCTCAAACCTTACTCAAGCCAGATGAAGGAACTGAGACAGGAAGGTCTGCAGAGGCACTGCTGTGCCTGGAACCACTACTTCCACTGTTTGACATAGAAATCAGCTCCGATTCTGCAAACACACGAATGTTGGTATTATCAGTCCCTATTCAAAGTTATAGTTCTTTTCTTATGTATCTTTTTAAAAAGGCTATAACTCCTCTATTCTTTGCAGTTAAGCTATCAAATTTTTTTTGTATGTACCCAATACAGGTGAGTACCTATAGTTTTGTGTTGAGCTCTTAAGTCTCACTCACTGTGGAGATCGGTAGGAAAGTATCACTTTTCAGAGGGAAGCGGGGTCTTCATATGAATTCGGACCAATTTGTTGGACTTAAAGATTAAAATTGACCTTTTCTAAATGAGAGGTCTCTGGGGTATCCATATGATTTTTTGGTAGCTTGCTATCGGCATTAAACAATCCATGAAATGTTAAAAAGCTTAACATTGAAAGCCACTTTTCACCTGTTTTTAGGATTTCACCATATATCGTAGTAAACGTGTAGCAAATAATGCATTTGTACAAGTATTCTACATGTAGAAATGCTTTTAAAAGTTACGTACAGTGCTCGCAAACACATATACTATGATCTTTACTACATGTTTACTATGATATACGGAGAAATCCTAAAAATGGGTGAAAAATGGCTTTTAATGTTAAGCTTTTTAACATTTCATGGATTGTTTAATGCAAATAGCATGCTGCCAAAAAATTATAAAAACTATGTGGATACCTCAGGGACATCTCATTTCGAAAAAGTCAATTTTAACCCTTAAGTCAAACTAATTTGTCCGAATTCATACAAAGACCCAGCCTCCCTCTGAAAAGTGATACTTTCCTACCGATCTCCACAGCGAGTGAGACTTAAGAGTTCAACACAACACTATAGGTACTCACCTGTATTGGGTACATGCAAAGAAAATTTGGTAGCTTAACTGCAAAGAATAGAGGAGCTATAGCCTTGAACATCCAACCTGACCAGCAGTTGTTTACTACATGTATGGTGCATTGTTTTGTTTACATGTTATAAGTGAATGTACTCTGTTCAGAAGTAGATGCTGAATCTAAAAATGTAATTGGCATGATACAATTATATACCATTCATGAGATATTATCAAAAATGTGCATTATTGCATTTTTCCCCTCATACTGTACTACTACCTTACTCCTCCCCTTATCTTATACTACCCCTACTTCTCCCCTTACCTACTACTACCCCTACTCCCCTTACCACCACTACACCTACTCCTCCCCTTACCCATCCCCTTTACCTACCACTACCTACTACTACACCTGCTCCTCCCTTTACCTATTACTGCCCCTACTTCTACTCCTTCCCTTACCTACCACTACCTACTCCTCCCCTTACCATTACCTACTCCTTCCCTTACCTACCACTGTGGTGCTTGTACCTCGATCTGTGTAATGTGCGCTTGTTGTGTGATGCTGCTATGCATGCATCTGTGTGATGTGTGCTGGTGTATGTGATTGTGTGTGCTGCTTTGGTCATCAGGGGCGGATGCAGGATTTTGTAGAGGGGGGTTCGACATGAATAAGTGATGAAGGGGGGAAAAAATTTGGGGCACAGATAGTACATTTAGAGGGATTGGAAACTAAGGCAATCAACACCAATAAATGCGTGCCACTCCGTTACGTTCTGGTTTCCAGGCTATTGTACTTTTACGGATTTGATGTCTACCGGTAGTGTTACATTTGTCTACCGTGGTGTACAGAAAATAAATTTATGCATCCTTTTACATTTGATGGTGCAAGCTCATTGTACAGGTCCTTTGGAGCTTGGCCCGAAATTGCCAAGCTCTAATTCTTTTTCTCTGGTTCCAAGTTAGCGCGCCAAAGCGAAGCTATTCAATTGCGATTCGCCGCCAGTCCGCCACGCGTGATTACTATAAAGTTGGTAACTCGACTCAAACATGTTAAGGACATTTGAACCATGTTTTACGTCCTAGACGTGGTTTTTTTTAGCCACGCTAGATCGAGTTTGGTCGAGTTACCACGTGGCGGCGTATCGCAATCGAATAGCTTCGCTTTGACGCGCTAGAGAAAAAGAATTAGGCCTAGAGCATGGAAATTTCAGGCCAAGCCTGCACAATGAGAATGCACCGTCAAATGTAAAGGGGATGCTAAACTGGCAGAACGGGAACAAATTCATGCATGCGCTTTTCTTTGCTATTTGAGCAAAATGAAAATCCAACGTGCAACATCTAGTACAGATTCGAAAACCTGACCAACCTTTTGAACTCTTGGAAAAATACGCAGTGATATTGATATTATCTCTGGTGATACCGATCTCGAACGCTTCATTGTAACAGAGATATAGGCCTATATTATCTCTAATAGCTCATGAGGTTAAAACGAATTCATTATATAACTATATTCATAATGGACCCCCCCCCCCCCCCTGCATCTGCCAGGGTGTATGAAGAACGCTGTTAGCTTGCCCATGTTGGGACAAATCCCCTTTTCAGGCCAGAACTTTATATATTACTTGGTCTATATGGACACTCTAATTTGTTGGGAGGGGTATCAGAATATTTTATGCACACGTTGGATCTTCTGAGCAGCTTGAAGTATGGCTCAGAAGAGATCTCTACAAAGACATAACTGAACAATCCAACTTACTGTAGAATTTAAGTGAAATACGTATCAGTACATACAATTCTCGCCCAATCTTTTTTTATACGTATTCTTTTATTGGGTGAAGTTAAAAATTAGCATTAAAGTGGGAAAACCCATTAAGTGAAGTGACTGGATGGGTAAGGGCGACGTTGGCATTTGCTATACTAAGAGCCACAAAACTGTACATAAGAGGAAGCAGAGTGAAATGGAGAAGTGCAGTGCACATGGATGATGGGGCTGGACTACCCACATCAGCTTATGAATAGAATATGTATGTGTTATTATGTGTGTGCATGTGCCTGAGTATAGTATTTGTTCCTTTGTATTTTATGATTATCCTGTATTTATATTACTTTTGTAAAAATCATTAAATTCATAATCAAATACGTATTCATTATGCTAACGATGCACGTTCGGTGTTGGGCCTTGTCCTACATGTATCCTTTGAAATACATACATGGAAGCCGCACTATTTAGATTGTGGTTTACCGTTCGTTTCAGCTGTGGGTACGGTGCCGTATTTGGAATTTCTCGAAAGACGACGCCGTAATTACGTATTGATCATCTTTCAGCAATTATAAATTAAATTGAGTATTATACGTAAGTAGAAGCGTAGATCCCATTCTCAATAGCAGTAACAACTCATAGTATGACTGTGCACACACGTCACACTTGCAGAAGAGAACGAGGAGAGTTTGGACCATGAGACATGCACAGAAAAGAGGAGTTGGCAGAGATGATGCATGCATGGATCACAGTGCCTAGAACTAGAGATTCAGTCTGATTAATTAGTCTGTGCTACAGTGTTGCCGCGATTCTAATTATAATTATATCGTCGATTACGAATTAATGGCGTAATTAGTATGCATCGTCGAGTCATGAATTTCATAGCTCATTATATCGTCGATACACGAGTTGGGAAATCCACCTAAATCTAGATTTTGGATTAATCTTTAATCTCCGAAAAAATCAAAGAAAAAGCTAAAAAATCCAACAAAAAGACCAATTATCACCAAAAAAGCTACTTAAAAGCTACCAAAATATTTACAAAGTTGGACAAAGTTTACATCTCTCTTTGTCAGGAAGTGAGTTACGAGATGCTTCATTGAAGGCTAGCATTACTGACAGTTCAACAGCATCTTGTTCTTGTCGGTCGGTAAGCAAATTACGAAGTTGAGAGAAAGCCCTTTCTACACAAGCTGAACTTGGCTGCACCAGCATGACACGAAATGCTAAACGTGTGAAATTGGGTAAAACCGATCGGTTTTGACGCCACCACTGCATGAGGTCAATGTCATGACAGATGTCGTTTGCAAGGGCAATATAGGCTGGGGCTTCGCTAACAAGCTGCTTCTTCTCATCATCATTTAGAAACTTGAATTTGTCAAGCAATAAGGGCAGTTCTTGAGCATTGTAAATTGCCCAGAATCTGGTAGGATTGAGCAGCCGAGCACTTTTGAAGATATCAACTGCCTCTTTCAGATCTCCTCGTGTGTGAAACTCGAAGAAGCGGTCTTTGAAGTAGGCAAATCCGGGGTTGATACACTGTTTAGCATGTTGAAGCAGTGTGTTTTGTTTAGCCACATCACTAGGAGCAAACAGTGCTGCCAGTCGGCAAACATTAGGCCATTGTACATTGTCAATGTGAGCTTTCAACTCTAGAAGCTTGTCGTATGTGATTGGAGCCAAAAATCCATCACCTTCAAGGACATGACATGCTTGCACAATAGGTAGAAAACCGTCTACGACACTTGCGATCTCAATGCGCAAATTGATGTTATGGTCATGCGTGTGAAGTGCTGGAGAAGCAGAGGCTACACAAACTTCATCTTGAACACATGCATGAAGAAACTGACCCACAGTGGGCCAGTTTGTAAATAGCTGATGACAAATTTCAAACTCACAATACCACCGGGTTTGGCTTGTTCGTTTAGCTTGTTCTTTCACAATTGCAAAACATTTCAGGCGTGCTGAAGCACTCCGAGAGATCATACAATTGAAGTGTTGGAGAAAGGACTTCAAGGAAGGAGTTTTAATTTGATTCCCAGCATTGGTAAGTGTATGGCTGAAGCAACCAATATTTATGGCTCTTCGGAAAAAAGGAGATAGTATGTTGAAGGAGGCCAAATTGACAGAAGCACGATCATTACTGATAGCCAACACTTGTTCACTGGCAATTCCATGTCATGCTGTTACTACCTTATTGAATTGGTCTGCAACTTTGGCAGCAGTGAGCGACTTTGAGAGCATACGCAGTGCAATAATGCGCTGCTGAATGTAGCCTTCAAAGACAAAGCGTGCTACAAAGCAATAACCTTCCGCAACTCGTGTTGCTCCATCAAGAAAGAGGGCTATTTCCATAGTGTCAATTTCACCATTATCACCTCTGGGCTTGATATTTTTTCGTAGTTCACTTCGAGCTTTATCAAGTTCTACCGCATGAATGAGTGGTATTTGTTCACTGAGAGTTGATGATGTAGCCAACCGTGGGTGGCCATCTTCTAGCACACTTTTCAGCTTTGCATTCTGCAGTTTGGCTAAAGGTATACCAGCACCTAACCACGCTTCCACAACTGAAAACTGACGCGCTTCAGTTTCTGGGTTTCCCCTTTTTTTCGTCACAGTTTTTATGGTGTTGCATCAGAATAGCCACATCAGCTTGTCTTCGTTTCTCCTTCTTTTGGAGTTGGATGTTGGTTTTATGCTTCTTTGAATTGATGTGCTGTGTAACGTCCGACTTTTTGGTCGAATCATAGCGATGACGACAGGGATCGCAAAATAGCCTGGTGCGGGTGCGCGATTATATGAATGAACAAGTGAACAAGCATTACTCAATTTCCATTTACTTACTCCGCATTTGAGACAATGAGGCCATGGTCTTTGAATTCGTATGCTCTTTCTGCAGGGGTTATTTTATGATTTTCTTTGACCCTTTGGCGCGACTTTGCTGAGTCTTCAACTTCCTTTTTCTTGCTTGTTTTGCTGGGGTAGCTTCCATTGTTCCAGGAATCTGAAGCGGCGCTGACACATTCTCCACAAGGTTGATAACGCGCTTGACAGTCTATAAGGTGAGTGAGGCTGAGCCGCTGATAGTCTCAGACTGAAACAGAAATACCTGTGTCATGTTCACTTCAATAACTTCGTCGAGCTCATCTGACTCCAGACTTGAGTCACCCGAATAGTTGGAGTCGCTGGACTCGCACTCAACTAGTTCTGCGGCTTCTGCCATTGACTGCGATGGCAGTTCACAGCGCAACGATTGTGCAAATTTTTTCTAAAAATCCGTTAGTACCCACAAAAAAGCGGGCAACCTTTTATATTGATTTTAAAAAATCCAGATTAAATCCAAAAGCTAAATTCTACAAAAGAGTCCGTTAAAATCCAAAAAAAAATCTGGATTTAGGTGGAGGGGACAATTAACACGAGCCTACACGGTGGTCTGCTTTCATTGAACGCGTGGAAACTAAGCCCTACGCCCCGAAAAATTGAAATGGTTACGTACACCCATAGCAACGAACCTGACAACCAACCAGCTGTGCACGAGGTACATAAAACATTATCAACACCTAAAAGCCATACTAGCAGTGATAAGCACCTTTGAACTATATTGTAAGCAAAAATCACGTGGCCTGGTGTTGCCAACTGTCGGCTCTGGTTCTTCAAACCTATCGACTTACGCACGGCGATCACCGACTACATGTGTTCAAAAAACGACAACGACGCTCGGTGACTGAGATGAAACATGCCAAAGCTATCACGGTAAAGTTAGTTGTTTGTACTGTCGTATTTTGGTACAGGTTAGTGGCAATGCATTTTCAGAAGTAAATTCATAGCCTTTGAAAATCCACCATTTTGGTGTCTTTTTGGGGGTGGGGGAATTAATATTTGCGCAATGAAGTTTGGTTTTAACTGAGCGTTTAAAATATAGCCTTACATTTTTTTTGGGTCTTCCATACAGTTCGTATGTAAATAGATTGAGCTTGAACTGAATTGGTATTTATTCTTTACTCTCTTGGCTGGAAGGGGGATGGCAGTTACCAATTGTGGCTCAATACTTAGTAAGTGTTCTTGCACTGTCAATGTGCATCAGGTTCTGCATGTGGTTGTGGATTGGAGCAAATGTCAAGCCAAGAATTTGGCATGAATTGACTAGGCTCCCTGAAAAGGGGGCTATTTCTCCTTTGGGGTTATTGCCAACAAATTGGCTGGATATGTGGTGCATCCTTTCCTCACCAGCCCGGCAGACAGATTCCTGATGATTTGAGCCACCTGAAACACCAGTGATTTAGAATTGAGCCTTTGCTGTATGTTGTGACATACCACCTTAGAAGCCTCAGTGTATTCCAAGGTATGGCAAGCCCAGCCTTAATCGCCGGCAATACATGTACCTGAACTTCAGTCCATGATGAGTAGGCAGCTGTAGTGTCCTGGTTAGCTCTGGTGACATGCATGAATGTCATTGGCAGAAGTGTATATATTATGTAATCTTGGTACAAGTCAATGACATTCACTTAACTGCTTCCCCTGTAGCAAGTTGTATGATGGCTTTGTCAGGACTGGTAGAGATGGCTCTCTTCAGTAATCCCGCTGCTTGCTTCTCCTCCTCAGGTGTAAGTGTTGGTACACACTCATGCTCTTCATAGTCACCATCCTTAATATCCCTGCTGCAGTCTGTATACAGTGCTCCAGAACATCTGACAGCAGCATTATCACACTTGATGATAGTCTGACTAGGGGACCATCCTGGTGACCATCCTCTAAGCAGCAGGGGGCCATCCTCTGAGCAGCAGGGGACCATCCTCTGAGCAGCAGGGGACCATCCTCTGAGCAGCAGGGGACCATCCTCTGAGCAGCAGGGGACCATCCTCTGAGCAGCAGGGGACCATCCTCTGAGCAGCAGGTGTCCTCTGAGCAGCAGGGGACCATCCTCTGAGCAGCAGGGGGCCATCCTCTGAGCAGCAGGGGACTGTCCTCTGAGCAGCATGGGACTGTCCTCTGAGCAGCAGGGGATCATCCTCTGAGCAGCAGGGGATCATCCTCTGAGTAGCAGAGGATCATCCTCTGAGCAGCAGGGGACCATCCTCTGAGCAGCAGGGGATCATCCTCTGAGTAGCAGGGGATCATCCTCTGAGCTGCAGAGGATCATCCTCTAAGCAGCAGGGGATCATCCTCTGGGCAGCATGGGACCATCCTCTGGGCAGCGTGGGACCATCTCTGAGCAGCAGAGGACTATCCATCCTCTGAGCAGCATGGACGGTTTATAGCTGCTATCCACTCCCAGAGGCATTTGGAGCACAACAGTGCACCACAAAGCAGTTCCAGTGGCTGTGAGAGGGTGTTGGAGAACAGTGCACACTTCAGCTCCTTTAGCATTGACAGGTTGTTAGCTCTTGCCAAAGGTGGGCTAGGCTCACTATGGAGAACTAGAGGTCTCACGATGACCTCTACCAAGTGTTTACCTCTCATGATGTCATATGTTTACTTGTTTTGCCACTCAAATAGCATCACTGCACATTTGTGATGCATTCACTTTGTGATGGCACAGATGGTTCTCTACATCTCAGGGTGACATCATCCCCAGATGTGTCAATGTCAAAAGCTATTTTCAGCTCAGCTGAGAATGCTATGCACTCAGAGCTGGTTCTTTTCTTTGCCCTGTACTTCGTTAGCCTCTGCCCACACACTCTGCAATGTATGGAAATTGTAATCCATACCTATAATGTTTATATGTATAGGGCAAAACCACAACGTACGTCGATTATTCATGCAATACGCTCAGCTTGTTCGTGGTGACAGAAAATGCGTTGCCACTTCAGGTCAGTAAATTCTGGTCGCCACATGCCTCCTGAGCATCGCTGCAGTACTCTTACCTTCCAGTTCAGTCACCAAAGGTTACGTCGTCGAATTTATTAACGCCCTCCTTCTAAATACGTATCGCTTGACCTTGCTAAACGGGTATGCGCATGCTATCGATATGGAATTTCAATTGTGCGCATTGACTGGACATGACAGGAAAAGGAATGCAGTGTTTGAGTTCGTTTTCACTTTTTGATTTGCTAGTTCTGGTGAGTCATGGTTTGCTTTTAAACATCAGATGTCTATAAATGAGCCATCAGTTAAGAAGTATATGGTAATACCGTAAATGATCTAATTGTTGACTTAGCTTCCAGCCGCATACAACCGTGCCTATAATAATCGACGATCTAATCAAAAATGGCTACATAGGGCAGTGGCAATAGCAGTGTAAGGAATCTGTCTAGTAAACACTAAGCAGTAAGCTTATATTGCACTGCAACTGTATTTGTTGCAAACATATGTATGAGGCTGTATAAATGCATGGCTTCTTTGAACCATACCCCCGGTACAAAGTGCACGCGTGCACAGACCACGCGTAGGCCATACTAGAAATAAACGGGTTGTTGATATTGATCTCTTATGATGAAATTTGTGACTTACAAATAGTCTCATAAGTCTGCTATAAAATTGCACGATTGTGTCGTAAAAATAAGACTTGGTGAAGCTGGGAGGGCAAAATCCGCCATCTTTTTTTCTTCATTGTGGTTGAGAAAACACGCTCGGATGGTGCTGATGAGGCTGGAATGGCTAGGTACTTGCAAGCCAGAGCAGCAACATGTGTGTATGTAGCTTGATGTGTTGTTCACCACATCAGAGGTTTTTTTTAATTTTTTTAAATGGTCTCTTGCACATGTATAAAAATGGCAAGGTGGTGACAACCTTGTGGCAGCCTTGTGTACATGGTTGTTATAAGCTTGTTACATACATGGTCGTTACAACGTTGTTAACAAGGTTGTAACAACCATGGTAAAAGATTGTCAGTACCACGTTTTGGGCTGTTTCCAGCTTGTTACAACCTTTCACAAGGTTGAAGTCAGCCATAACAACCTTGTGGTGAAGATGTTAGTTATATGCATGCACCTAGCTTGCATGTATGCAGTACATCATTGGGTAAAAAAGATGTTTAAAAAATGTGAAAAACATAAAGACACATAAAGGGACCATATTGCTGTTTTGCTTGTCATTGTTAGATATAATTCGACTCCGCAACAAACTTGCATTGCAATAAAGATATGGATGAAATGAATTCTTCTTAAGATTTGTACTGACGTACATGTACACAAGCAGTGATTGTAGCCCTGGGAATTAGCCTGATGATGCCAGGATGGACACGGTAGCGGGTGACTAATTCAATCTGAAGACATGGATCCATTATTTCATTTTTACAAATGTGCAGCAATCTATGCACATACCTACTGCATCTTCAAATTGTTTCCGCAGCTCAGTTGTAGTTGCATTTTGTCCACACTTAGATGTGACCGGTTAAGACAAACAGCGCCATGCACATGCGTGAACCGCAGCTAGAATGAATTGAAGGACAGTACAAAGTGTATAAAAATTGGTATAATGGAGTTGCAGGCTGTTAACATAAATAACCATGCAGAGCAGGTAATAGCTGTCGTGGTATTCCATTATCTAACAGTACACCCCTATGGATGACAACAATTGCAAATAACACACCCCCCCACTCTGGGTTAAGCACCACTGCACAAGCATTTTTTATGTCCCCTGGGACAGACTTGTAAATGCCCCCCCCCCCCCCCCCCCCCCTACCCGGACAAGCTTCTATTTTGTTTCCCCCCTTGGACAAGCCGGTACTATTTTGTTTCACCCCCCCCCCCCCCACACACACACACACTGTACACTACCAATGGCCAGTGATAGCTACATTGTATATAGGAATCACCTGTGTTCTTCATTGTGGCTCCATCTGTTGTGATGGTTACTGAAGATGCCTGTGCAAGTCTTTTCTTTAGCTGCACGGAAGGGTAATTATTATTAGAATCAGTTCAATAACTGATGAACTTACCAGGTCTTTCACCTCCTCATATTTAGTTTCAATTCTTTGTGGCTGTAAACTGTCGAAAAGACCCCACACAATGGCATTCACTAATAGGTCATTTGCTTCCTTTACGCTTTCCTCGCTAAAGTTAGGTGGCAAGCCAAAACATATCTCGGGGCTGCCTATGCGAGGCTTTGAAAGTTCTGGCCTCAAAAATCGTGCATCACACATCACCAAGAAGGAATAGCAGCAAACTCATTTGACGACTTACAGCAAGCTTTTGGATGTGTCACGTGACACAACTTTATGACACAGTTTACACTTGGCGGGAGGGCAGCAGGCTGCCGTTCTATTGTGAAGTGCTTCCACACCCAGCTTTGCGCATTCCTTGTGGTCGTACTACAACACTCACTATCCACACCCCCTTCCGACATTAAATTTAGTAAAATTAGTGAGTGTCGCTATGAATAAAAGAGGATCGACGATACCTAATTATAAACATCCACTGTGCAAAAACTTTGTTATACGATAGTGTATATTTATGCGTATATTTGAGGAATGCGCAAAATATACCCTGTGTAGTATATTTGAAGTGTACGACCGCGTATATTTGAGAATACGCAAGTGTCAAATACGTCACCGTTTATATAAGCACACCTTCAAAATATACGATAGTGTATTCTTAAGAGTATATTTGAATATACTGTACTACAGCGTATATTTCAATCCCATAAAATCCCACTGTTTATAAGTATACCATAGAATTAATTCATGAGTGGTCAGTCCCGTACCCGGACCCACGTGAGTAGGAAGGTGTGTAGGCATCGAAGTCGGAGTGCTACTTTGCTTCTATTAATACCGCATCCGTGAGTTAAGTGGGTACAAATTTAGGGGAAACTAAAAACCTAAAAGATCCGCTAGCAATAAAATCACAGGTACTGGTTGTAAAATAAGTAGAGTAACCTTTTACACTATGTTCACATTATAATTTATGAGAGCTGCAACGATCGCAGTTTTGATGCACACACTTTAAATAGGCATATTGCGGTACTACACTTATCATTTTATCATTTTGCACCCCTTCCCTTCTTGACTGTAAATTCATAAGCATACATGAGCCATTTATATCAATGCAGCTCTTAGTTTCCCTAATAATTAAAATTACATGTGCATGAAGACTCGCAAAACATCGTGAAAAGCATCCAAGTTTAAACGCACACGGAAATGTATAGAGTTATTTAGACACGATAGAACACATGCACACAGTTAAAAAAATACATCGCTTACGACTGAAAATCGATTGAAATGTGTAATAGTTCAACTTGGCTTATACAATGTGATTATTGCCATTTTTCTATGATGATGAATTAAGGTTTCATCGGAATGGACCCCTTTTATATCGCCGCATTTGTAGCATCCAGCGAGCTGAATGATCTCTCACAAAATGCATCCAATGTTGTCTCAAGAGTTGTACTTTCACATTACTGTATTTGAAAACAAAAATACCCATCAGCGGACCTTTTAGTTTTTTTTACTTCCCCCAAAAACGGCTTAAATTTACCCACTTTACTCGCGGATGCGGTATTAATGCTGCTGGACGTCAAAGGTTAGCTATATACATGTATGTCTGCTTGGTGTATATACGGCGGTAAATTTTGTGAGCGGTAGGCCGGGCCCATGGTGCATGGCTATGGCCTATGCTAACTCGCCAGTTGAGTTTGGTCATGATCACATCGGATCCCAGTAAATGCTACAATGGAAGCAGTAGAATGCCTACACAGTAGACCTCTATTGGACCCCTGTACAAATGTTTGTGTAGTACGATAAAAAGTGCTCCAATTAGAAATGTGGTTAACTAACCGTGCATGTGATTTGTAGATTTTAGGCGGGCTATTTCATGGTCGTGTTGAATCGCGCTGAGATCAGGGTTTTGATCGTTAAATGGCAATAGTTCGTCTTTCCAGAGTGTACAAGTTACCGGTGTTATGTGTTGCAGTTGCTAAAGAATGAATTCACTTTTCTCTATTTGCACTAGGTTGGCAAGTGTCCTAAGTGTTCCCGTTCGGTTGAACAACCGAAATGATAGAACAACAGGCACAATGGAGCGCGATATAAAAAGGTATAGGCCTGTTCATTTGTTGTGTTTTGCTAAGGTTTTTTTTTTAACTTGCAGACTCCGACCGGACGGTACGGTAAGTGTTTAACCCGCACTGTTCCATTGTTTTTAGTCAAACATCGGAGATAGGAGACAAGAAAGGTAAGCATATCACTTACCCGATAATGTATCTGTTGCTTTATATATAGAATCATGTATAAACAGAACGAGGATATGATATGTGGTGAGTGAAATATTTTTTTTTACGATATGAATTTATTGTTCGTATTCTGTACAGGTGCCTTGGATCGAATATATGCAGATTGCCGCCTCGGACTGTTAGTTTGTTGTTTTGTTGTACATGTGCAAAATGATTAAAATTTTAAATTGACCAAACTGGATCGGGAACGAGGGGTGGGAGTGGTAGGAGGATAATATACGGAATATGAAGCACTAGTATACGGTGACCGACAACGTAGCCACAAAGTGAATTCAACGGTTTGCTAAGCAACCACAAATGTCACGTGATCGGTTATATTTGAATATACGCACCTGCGTATATGGTTCTATACGCTGGTGTGTATATTTAAGGTGTATATTCAAATATACGCTATAGAATACGCTATCGTATAACAAAGTTTTTGCACAGTGATCGCCGATATCGATACCGGATGCGATACAGGATATGGATCGACGATCCCGAGATCGTTTCCGGATCGCGGCAACACTGCTGTGCTACCACCACATATGCACATGTGTCAATGACATGGTACTTTGAAGCTTACAGTAGGAGGGATATAAAAATAGTCAGGTCAGTGTCTCACATGCTAAGGGTATCTGCGAGGCACTTCAACAGGACCTTCACAGGGCCGTAGGAACAAAAACAAACCTGTAACTCAGCCAACTTGGCATGCAGGATCTCACCATACTCTTCAGCGGAAAATGCTGTTTGTGGTGAGGAGTGAGAGTCCCTTACAGGATGTCTACCATACATTCGTAGACACTCCCATTGAGAAGTTCTATGGGCAATCACCTTGTGGGTAATAGGCAGTAGTTCAAGACTTCTTGACCGCAAAATGTCTTTAGAAGTGGGTACATACATGTATGTACATATGGGAGGGGAACAATCAAGTTAACCACAAACAGTTTACTGTTGCTAAATATTTTTAATGTGGGCTTGATGTAAAAAAACTAAATCTTCATTTATTCAAAATTGAAATCTTAAAATGCTCTTCATTTTGGAGAATATTTTAATTAACAAGTAGTGTTTATGATCTTCAGCCCGTCGACTCGAATTCGTCGTCCTTATTTATGCGCGGTTAGCGACATTATTTTCATTTTCCGATTGTGCATAGGTTACTTAATCTTTTTCAACTGATGATCTGATACCGGATAAAATTGTATCATGAAAGCTAGTGAATACTAATTTTAACAACTTGCGGTCTTTTTGTATTGATGGCTTTGAGCATATGGACAGAATTATGAACGACAAAGTACTTAATATAATCGCTAGTTTATACCAATTTTAACAACTTGCAATTGCGGTCTTTGCTGTTTAACGCAGCATATTGACAGAATTATGAACGACAAAGAGTTTTATAAATTTATATAGCTAGTTTATACTACTTGCGGTCTTTGTGTATTAATGACTGACGCAGCATGTACATGCATATGTATATTGAAAGAATTATGAACGATACTTTAGTTCTTATAATCTTACGCGTTGGAAATCAGATGTGTAGTTTATGATAATTAAAGTTTCGTCATGACTTTCATTAATTAAAAATATTTGGCATTCATCTTTGCCGCTGTCCACTGTAGTACAACATGGTACGTACGTACTGCTTTGCCATTCAAATGTTACTGATTTCAACTTAATTGACGCCTATGATTTCTCTATAAGGAATTTGCCAGATGGCTGTGATAAAATTAATTTAATCATGTGGAGATCCTAGCTACCAAGCTGATGCCATTGTTCGTATACCTCAACATTATCGTTATGTAAGGACCATAATGTCCATGCTCCTTAAATAAGAACGTTTAGAGATTAAATGTTAAAGATGACATAACTTTTACTTCACCAGTGCAGTTTGTCTTCTTTTGAATGCTGTTGGAAAATAATAACTGTTTGTGGTTAATAAAAAAAAAAAAATGTTTTCCTTAATACCGTAAACCATGTACATGTATGTTGAGGTATTTCATGCATGTCATGCATGATCTGGTTATTTCAAATCAGGATGTTTGTAAATAGCAAAAACATACATGCATAACACAAAAAAATGAAGTATATGTAAGCTGCTATGAAGTGATAGCATCTGTAAAACGCTTGGCATACACTTGATACAGACGAGATCCAACTGGCATCTTAAGCCTGTTAGTTTCCTGTAAAACAAGTCATGTAATTGTCTGTGTACATAATACATGTACATGAATTATACCTTTTTGACTTCCAAGAGTTGCTTACTGGTGATTGTGCCAATGAATATCCCTCTATACATGTATGTGCACAAGAAAGGTCATAAATGATGCAGTTGCAACATATATAATTCATATATATATCTAACCTTATGCAAGCACACCGTTTCAGAGGGTCACACACTGTTACAAGAATAAATGAAAGAATACTATTATGAAATACTAAAACGTACTTTTACTGACAAGGTCATCCTGTTCAAAGCTGCTAGCACAAGAGTGGTGCAGGTAATATGTACTGCCATCCATTGTAAGAGCAAGATAATTATGATAGGGATCCACTATAAATATAGCTTGATCTCCAGTTTGAAGGCTGCATCAAATGGCACATGAAATTAAAACTACACTATGCTGCTATAGGTGTATTACACATGTACTTACTTGCTTATGGCAACAGAGCTTGTCCTTGGAAAAGGAGGAGAAGTAGGAATTGCCTCTGTAGACCTGCGTAATTCTCTCAATTCCCTCTCAAGTTCCATGCTTTCCTTCATCTTACTATCCATGATTTCAGATAACTCATTTTGCAAATGCAATTTCTCATCCTGGCATGATTTCAACTGTTGCTCAAGGCATTCATTTTTTTGGAACACAGAATTAAGTTCAGTCTGTAATTGGACTAAATGGTCCTTTTCAGCAAAAAGATTACTCTCTGCTACATTGAGAGAAGACTTTACGTTTGCAAGCTCGTTATTTAATGTGCAAACTCTATCTTGAGTTTCATGTACTTCACATACTAATTTAGCATGGCTTTCCTGAAGTTCGCAAATTGATAGAGTTTTACTTTCTATTTGCTGATTTAGAACAAATAACTCTTCCTTATGTTGTTCATTGGACTGATCCAGAGATTCTTGTAATAAATGAAGTTTCTTTTGTAAGTACTCATTTCCTTCTTGTTGAGCTTCTTCCAAGCACTTTTGTTGCAAAGCCTGCTTAGTTGCTTCCAACTCATTACCCATGGCCTCCAACTGTGTTGACAGAATGGTCTTTTGTTGAACACATACTGAGATGTCTTTATTTAGAATGTCTTTTTCAATCTTCAAATTATCTATTTCTTCCTTGCTTCTTTTTAGCAATACGTCTTGTTCCATTTGCATGCATACTAATGACTTGCTCAGAACATGATTTTGTGCTTTCAGTGACTCTATTTCCTCATGTGTGACATGCTCATAGTTTTTCAATTTACTGCTCAACAATTCTTTTGCATTAGTAATTTCAAGGACTAGTTTCTCTAATTCTTCACCATGTTGCTTTGATAGTTGATTATCATTTCTCAGTATTTCATTGTGCTGCTGCAGCTGGTGAATAATGGTATTCAATTCTTCCTCTTTATGACCCCACTCTTTTATGTCTCTGGTAAGTGCTTCCTTTTCTTGCTTGACCTGTTGGATGTGTCTATCTAAAGTATCCCTTTCACTGGCAAGTTGTTTAATCTGTGTGTTCAGAGTGCTGTTCTCTTCAGTGAGGTGATCCTTCTCGAGAATTATGCTTTCTGCTTCCCTCTTTAGAGCATCTTTGTCATGTTGAATTTGCTGCAACTGATGATTCCAACTTTGCCTTTCATTCTCCAACTTCTGTTTCAACATTGCAATATCTTCAATACCTTTTTCCAATCTCTGATTTAATACAATATTTTGCCTTTGCTCCTCTTCTAATTTAACAGTTAACGACTGTTTTTCCTGTGCTAATAGCTGATACTGCACCAGTTGAACATTTGCCAGCCCATTCTTCACCATATCACTGTTTAATGCTTTATTCATCCCCTCCATTTGCCTGTGCTGAGCCTCAAGTTGTTCTTTACAATCCCTAACAACTGTTAGTTCAGCAGCACATTCGAATACATTTTTCTGCACATCTGTCTGTGTTTCTTGATCGTGTTGTGAGTAAAGCAGTACTGTAGGAATGCTGCATTGCACAGAGTATGCCCACCATGCAAAATCTTACTCAATCACATGTACTTGTTCTTGTGTGTATGAACAGCCAACATGTACATGTAATTCTAATTCCCTTACCATGTGTGTAGGCTGGATGGCAAGTGTTTCTTTAGTGCAGTAAGGTCGTCCTCAGCGAGCAGTGCCAAGTGCTCATCAAAATTCTCAGGAATAGAAATCTAAGATTAAAAAAAAAAAAATTAACTAGAGACAGTGATGCCTTTATAGTATAATACTAACTGCAAACTCTGGAGGGCGATCTGACAGTGAAGGAAACAGGGACAGAATAAAGTGCTGATCATATTTTTCTCTGAAGGCCCTTCTCTGACTCCTTTCTGCCTCTCTTGCTGCTTTGAACTGTCTTGACACTCTTTTCGCCAGCTGAGTAGAATAATAACTATAACTCAGTTGTGCAATTGTCATAGCTTGAAGAAACATACTTCAAGAAATGAAGCTCGATACAGACGCCGTCTTTCCACTTCAGCTATAACACACCCCAAAACTTCAGGCACAGATTGAACTTGCATTAGAACTTCAAACCTATGGGTAGAGTAGAGATGTGGAAGATTTGAATGGCAATTTTTTTTTACATGTGCTTAAAACAATACACACACTCTGTAGTGATATTAATGCAGTACTAACTGAAAACAATAAATGTTAAGAAAGTAATAGGCCTGAATTCTTACTCAAATGATACATGTAGTCCAATCGATCAAAGTTTAGTTATTATATAGAATGGCTTGGACACCCATCAACACTTATACAATGTAAGTAACAAATTGAATTAGTGATAAGCTACAACACCAGATGTCATCAAGAACTTATTGAAATTATTACAATTATTAGGTAAACTACATGTATCACAAACATTTTTGTTTAGTTACGATTCATGCCACCGTGAACTGCTTCAGTTTTGTGCTCAGCTTAAGCAGACCTTGTAGAACTCTACCATCTAGTACAATGGCAAGGTGAAAAAACGATATTCATAGTAAGAGCTACATGTAGTGCGGTCTGATAGCTGAACGACTTAGTAGTCACTAAATGGGGCAAGAGTAAGATGTATGTATGTATGATCTAAATAAGATGGTATGTATGATCTAAGTAAGGTGGCGTGTTAAAGCCATGTATTTTATTTCAGAGACAGACAAAGTGCAAGCTTCTATAGTTGTGGTTGAAGTTGTAAAAAAAAACAAGGACTTTTGTCTTTGGTGAATTGCAACCACAAGAGATGGAGGTGACTATAGTGGCCAACTAAGCCCATCGCTAAATCGGTGTGGCTAGCAGGCCCATGGGTACAGAGTGTGTCAATCAGCTACATGTAAGAGGACCAATGGGTATGGCTAGCAGTTAAGAGGGTCCCATTGAGTGGCTTAATCTACTCTGAGCCTCGAGAGGGACCCATGGGTCTGCGGCTCTCAACATGTATACACACATGTACATGTACATGTATTATGGCACGTGAGCTACATGTAACACTACATTGAACAATAACCCACCTCCTTTTTGCTAACTTGATGCATTCATGCCAGAACACAAGGCAGCCATTGTTTGTGCTTAGCCTCATCTGCATTTGCGCTATGCTTTGCAGCTTTTCGTGAACTTGCTTAGTCAGCATCTGCCTGATTTCTCTCAGCTGAACAATACAGCTCCACATCTCTTTGCTATTTTTCTGCATCATTTGCAGTGACATATGGTGACTGGATGTCAGGTCTGCAATGGTTGTGCCATCTCCACTGCGCAGTGCTTTCTGTGAGGTGGCCTGAATATTCTGAAGATGGAACATACACATTTAGTAACACATTGAAGCATATTTTTAAAAGGCAAAAACCTCGGCCAATCTGCTTTGCAATGCTGAAATTTCCTCCATTTTTCCCAATAAAGAAGTCACGCTGTCAGTAATATCACATGGTCCAGTCACAATCAGATCTTCCTGGTCAGCTAGGTAAATATAAATAATATGTCAAGGTACATGTACATGTACATGTAGCATATGGACATGCATGTACAGCATCGTTAGCAATACAATATACATGTACCTAATATAGTTTCAGACTCTGACAGAGCTCGTTGCAGCTTTTCCTCATCTACCTGGTAGTGAGGATGTGAATATAAAAAGGTTACGATGATGCTACAGCATAGCTACATGTACTTTGTTCATGTACCTGCTTGATGGCCTTAACACATTCTGCCTCTAGAGCATCCAGTGAACTTTCTTCATCCTGAGTCTTAATCCAGTCATGCAATGTAGAAGGGTTAGTACCTGGTCCATTAGCAAATGATGGAAAAGGGAGAAGCTGCAATAGTTTTACTGTCTCTTGGAATCTGGAAGTGTGGATTGGGGTTCAATACAATATCAATCCTTAGAGAGTCCAACATACTTGGCCAACAGGTTTTTGTAGTTTGGTATCACTGAAATATAGCCAGTTACTGATGTGACAAACAGACCATGGTGTTTTCTGTACTCACTGTTGATTGCAGTAGAGCACACATATAAATATGCAAAAAGACACATTAGTATAATTACTGTGATAATTAATCATCAACAATCAGCATGGTATTAATCAAATGAAATCATATTTTATCACAGCAGAAGGATGCATTTTAAAAAGCAGCAGGAGTGAAAATCAAGGAAATGACAATAATCAATCAATAAGCCTTTAAATATATATTCATTTAACGTACATGTACTACATGAATATTCCCTCTCATGTTGATTAAGGTGAGCTATGTCCAAATACATGCAATAAAATAAATCACGTTGCATACAGTGCCCACAAATATCAGATTCACAGTTGAGATAGTTACATGTACATCAAATTAGGATATCATTTAACTCCTTAGTTATATCAGTGGTGGTGCTACAGCAACTATTGGTGTCCGCATACTGAGGCAAAACTTATACTTATATTAGAATTTCCAGACCCCTAAATGTTCATTTCTGCAAGTGAATACATGTTTTACAAATGGTAGCATATCATCATTGATGGAAACTAAGGAATACTTGCAGAGCTAATAATGCTTGCAAATTTAAGTTGAAGGAGAGCTACAATTCTCCAAAACCTTACACAGGTACATTATGTATAAATGTGTAAATTGCTACGTTTCTTACAATCTTCGTTTATTTCAGATCTGAAACTAGGATAGTAGATAAATGTTCTTACATGTGCATGTAAGTACACAAAGATCTACTCATCCAGATTTTTAAAATAAATAAACATCAAGCATAAAAGATGTATTTAATGTTTCTTCATATACATGTACATGTAGTGTGTGAGGCTTAGGCAATACATGTACATGCAGGTTACCTCTTAGGTCAATGTAAGAACTGATTTCATAAGTTAGGCTAATGTTTAAATGATCACGCGTTACCCTTGGGGAATGTTTGTTCACCAAGGGTAACGTACAAATTGCTGACCTCTAACTCTCACAAGATAATAATGACTGCAAACAAGTCCTTCACTACATGTACGTAGCATTATTATCTGATCCCAACATCTGCCTGTTACTTAACTGATCATGCTCTATACATTTTATGTTATGTACATGTTACCCCTGGGGAACGCGATTTGTGTGTAGATACAAATTAAAGCATTTATTGATAAGGTATCTCATCTTAACGTACACGTACCTCTGCTCACAAAAATGTACATGTACAGTGTCATAAGACATGACCCAACCCCTCCCACCCTTGAGATTCTTATGTCAAACATACAAAGCCCAAAACTGTGTTCGAAGTACAATAATGTAACACAATGATTACAAGCATGATGCAATTAAATTGTATGTAACATCATTAGTTACATGTACGTTACAATAGTAAATACGTTACAATTGTAACCTACATGTACAATTTTCTTAGCGTAATACATTGTGCCAACCTCACTACACTACTACATGTATGTAAACAACTGTAGCTTGAATGTCTAGAGGTCCCATGTTGTCATCTAGTATACTGCTACATGTAGATACACAACATGTAGTTACACCTAAGGACAGGTCAAGGTCATGTAGAAAGCTTTTAAACAGTTAATTAAGGGATGTACATGTACACATACATGTACATGTACATGTACGTCTAATCCACTGTACCAATGAGCTAGCATCTCAAGTGCTGCTAAGTACATGCAAACGTAAAAATAGATTCTGATGTTTCAGACATGTACATGCATGCAAAGATCAATAAACTTGAATGCATTCCACAATACATGTATATTCAAATATCAACCACATCATACATGTACAAACTTTAGGAAAGTAAGCAACAAAAGGCTTTATGTGGGCCTAAATTGGGAAAACCATTTACATGTACATAATAAATGATTCAGCAGATAGTAGCAGCTGAAGAATGAAATTATATGCTTTTTCAAAATACATGTACATGTACATGCATACAATGTTTTAACATGTAACCACATGTAAAATGTACCGGCCCAGGTACATGTAGTGCAACCAAGACCATGTTTAGTGATTCGTGTAAATTGCATGCATGCTTCCCCACTATTACATGAACCAGCCCCATTTTACATGTACATTCTACAAATGAAAATTTACAAAATCGCATGAAATGGTTATGTACATGGTAGTGAACCAATTGATATGCATGCATGCATGGATATACATTTCTGTCCGGCATAATGATGGTTGTGGAAATGTTATAAGCAACTATAGTGACTGTCGTGCAGATACTGCACGGTCCTTCAGAATGCAGGAAGTGTGCAAGGTATGCATATTAAGAGCAACAAGTAAAAGTGCATGCACTGTATACAAGGCTACACAAGAGGTCAGGCTGCATGGCTAGCATTCCTAGCATGCATAGAAGCATGTAGAACCCATTAAACCTTCAATCAAAACAATGCAACATGAATGGTCACTGTACACATGTTCAGCACACATTTCTTCCACATTGGTATTTACATAATTCTGAACAACACGTCCCTTATCCTTAATCCCCCGAAGAACCGCCTAACCCGTTATGCACGTTAAACCTAACCAGTTAGGCTGTGTATCGTCCTCTTTTTCCCTCTTCCTGATTTCCCTGGTCATTATAATCAATCTCCTCACATTCGCTAGCTATGGAATCTAATGGAGCTCATCTCTTTCGCTTCCTCCCCCCTCGCTTAGCCTTCACAGAACCAGGTATCGCTATCCCCCACTCTATTTGTTTGTGTGCCATCACTCCATTTGATGTGTAATCATCTTTGGTACCAACGCCAGTCACTTCTACCACCTTTCCTTGCTGTTTGGAGTTTTTTTTGGCGATACATCCATCGACTTTGGCACCGTTTGCCAGTGAGCAATTTTATCAACTCGAACTTTGACACTTTCTACCACCGCATTGGTTTAAGTAATCACAAACAAAGGCTGAAAACCCGACCTAGCAAGAATCTAGCTATCAAATGAATATAGGCATAATAAGATGATACATGTACATGTATCAACCAAACAAATGGTATACCACTTTTGCTAAACCGGTTAGGCATTTGCATAACCCGTTATGCATCGGGGGATTAAAGGTTATACACATGTACTATTAAATCCCCCCCCCTCCCCCATTAGAAACACACACACATATACATGGTGTACACATTCATAAGCCAATGAATATTAATATGCCAATGAATATTAATATTCCAAGAGAAGGTTCAAGGAATGGACCCTTTGCATGAAAGATCGGAAGTACGATAAACGTCACGTCCGGAGTAAAAGCCACAGCGGTTGCCTAGAGACATTGTGTCACGTTCGCGGACCTTTGCGTAATAAAATGGCAACGCTCGTAGTCATTCCTTCCCGCTCGGACAGTGATCCTTCGGCCGATCCAGTTCCTGGTCAAACTATGCTGCCAACAGTCAGCTTGACCGATTCTGACATAACCGGAGCCTTTTTTAAATGGATGGTTTTAAAAGGCTCTGGGTATGTCAGACTCGGTCAAACTTACTGTTGGCAGCATAGTTTGATCAGGAACTGGATCGGGCGAAGGATCAATGTCTGAGCAGACTCCGAGCGTTGCCATTTTATTACGCAAAGGTCCGCGGACGTGACACAATGTCTCTAGGCAACTGCTGTGGTTTTTACTCCAGACGTGACGTTGATATGGCTGTTTAAAAAAGTATGTTCCTACTCAATTTGCACCAATGATAACCTGTGTCCCCATTAAAGCATGTAAGGCACAAATGGAGAATTTGCACATACAATGTCATTTTACTGTACTTTCATTATTATTCCTTATTTACACTGTAAATACCGACTTATGCATTTTCATTAAGTACACATACACTTGCACTTATCCAGAGATACATGTGTACTTGTATGTGGATTTCTAATTCTGGTGTATTAGAAAACATTTCATTTATAGCAGTACCAATATGGAACTGATGTGGAAATAAGAATACAAAATTTCAAAAGAAAAGGTTGTATATCATTGGAAAGATATGTTGTTTTGTGCAATGTACACGTACAATTTAAAATTATAACAACAGAAGGGTGATGGTGTTGGACACAGTCCCATATGATGACCAATAGGTCATTGCACAAATGCTTAGGGGTGTACATTCATGCAAGTAAGCAGTTTTATATGCAAGTGTAAGCAGTTCCTTGTGGACTTCATCACTCATGAACTACATGTATGGAACAAAAGAACTGCAAGCCAAATGCTAATTCAGGTAATTGCACACCACACAGTAGTTTACAATGTATAAACAAATACCAACCCAACAAGAAGTACATGTACATGTACTCCTGCACTACATGTATGTGTTTATTCATTCCCAGAATGTACGCACAACTCACTTGATTATGCCTTTGCAATTGGCAATTGCAGCTTGGAGTCCACCATGCTGGAATCTGTACTCTTCTGCTAGAACCTTGCCATGTCTGCATACCAATCCTGCATAATCAGCAAGTTGCTACGGGGAAGAAAGACGTAAATGCACATTTGCTACGAGTGGCTCCATACCTTCGCCAATAACGCCTGCTTTTGAAAGTTGCTGGGTGAAGGAGGCTTGCGTAGTATATCTTCAATCTCCTTCTCTACAGGATTGCCTGCCCGGGGATTAATAAGAGTGTATAAATTATGGGGGTAGGCCTATACAGTATTCAAAACGCACGTACTTGGAAAGTTTGGCCAGAAAGGCTGTGGTGGGGTTGGGTGCTCAAGGTGCCGTTTTGAAAACACATAAATGGGCTTCTGCTCCTATGAGTACGTATGTGTACGACAATAAGCAATTTGTATAAAGCTCCTCGCAAAAATCTCACGGTGCCAGAGGAATACGAAGCGATGGATTGGTCAAGCACCATCTGCTTGCCTTCGGCAGTCATCAGGATGGCATCACTTTTATCCAAACCATCAACCGCGCTACACAATGCCTCAACTCTTAATAGTACATGTATATGAAAATGTAATCCAGGATTACATTCAAGTGAAACAGTACCTTGCAGTTAGTGGGACATCTGTCGAGACCGGAACGTGAGTACCTGTGTTGACTTGAAAGAGGTGCAACATGCTAGTTTACTAATACAAAACGCTAGGTAAGCAGGTAATGATATTTATATAGATATTTTAAAAGAGCGGTTAATTGGATACTCCTACCCAGACCCAAAATGATACAAATTTGCTAACAAACAAAAACATTACTAGGTGGGGCCGGCGCCCCTGCTCAAATTGCAGTGGGCCCTGGGCATGGGCTGGGCAACTCTACTTTGGCAGTCTGGGGACCCGACCTATAGTTGTCGGGTTCCCACTTCCCAGAGTATAATACGAGGTACGTGAAGGTCGGGCTACGCCCTACTACTGCAACGTACGCTACGTAATGGGTGCGTGACCCAATAAGTTTGCAGACGCCTCGAAACTTTAGTTTCAGAATCAATGTTTGGCGATTTTTTATTATGTTTCGAACCATAGAATACCTTTACGTAATCTACAGAACAACTACAGACTGCTAAAAAACTAATACTGAAAAAATTATGAAACAGAGCTACATTTTTTCTATGATATAAGTAGTAATCCTAAAAATGGGTGCATTTTTCTTTTAGCCCTGATACGAAGGCATGCGTACCAATGAAATGTTCAAAATTATATGAACGCCCCAGGGTATTTTCCATTGAATTCTTCAAATTAAATGGTTTGAATTATTGCGAAGCGTGAAGCAACCTCGAGCTCAGAAGCACATCCAACGGGACTGATCTTAATAACCAGATGTAAGGGCTACAGCTGATTACTTGAATATACAATATACATAGGGACTGTACATAAATAAATTTGGGCTTTTAACTAAATCACTTCAGCGCACAGTGATGAGAAAATGTTTCACAAATCAAAGTTGTTGACCTAATTACCATGCATTTTTAACACTAAAGCATAATCCTTATGTAGAAATATTGATTGGGGATTCTGAAAATAAAGTTTGCAACTCTTATGGCTGTGTGGTTCAAAAGTTACAAAGTTTCATGAAAGAAAAGCTGCACAATATATATAGAAAGTTCCACAATGTCTGTACATGTCTAAAAATGAAACACAATTGGCGAACATACATGTACGGTTCAGCCTTGAATTACCTGTACATGTGTGTGTAACGTTCCATTCTCATCTCAAACAGGTACAATTAACTAATGCACAACAAATGATAACAATATTGTTCTTGTGACACAAGCAGGCAATGTTCATTGCAAAGTTTTGTACTTATGACATAAAAGTTCAATCACTTGCTCCATGTGAATTTAAGCTCCAATAAAGAAGCTACTGATGGCATTATAAATATGCACAGTGTTTTTGAACAACATAATGAAGAAATGGGAAGTCAGACATACATGTACATGTAAATGGACTGACAGAAGTTGTGCCGATCTAGCAAATTTTGCTCTCTGCATGCATGTAGATGGTGATGGGATGATCTCGAACCACAGAATGAGACACATATCTGAAGTGAAAAACCGTGTTTGCAACGTAGCCATAAAAAAACATTTCAAATGCTGTGGACGTAATGTGCTCATATTACAAGCCACCTTAGCTGCAGGCCATCAACTGCCAGATCCTGAGCCGGAGTGGGTGAAGCAGCCATGTTCTCTTATACTCTACCATTATACAAGTATATTCTTCTGTTTTGGCACTATTGGCCAAATTCAAAGAGCTCTGTGTAGACGCTTCTTGCCTTTTGTACAAGCAGGAAGTTTGACCGAAGTGCAAATAAGTAGAGCAGAGTCTTTCTCAGGCAGTGTAACCTCCATCGGCAAGGGTTACATCAGGCAGGAAAGCCTTTAACGACTCCGCGTAGTCGCTGTGGTATGGTCTCGCCTTGTTGCACGTGCCCCAGACGAGCTTGACTAAAGTGACCAGGGCCGTCATGGCAATGAAAACGCACAGCAGGGACTCGACCAACATGGCGTAAAGGACATCGTCGATAAATAACGTGGTATTGGTAACTCACCCGAGTCGTATGTACGAATCCAACACACGTACATTGAAGCAGCCTCTATAGTTTAGAATCTGACAGTATACAGCCGGCTCCATGCCCTGCACTGTTTCATTTTAAGCTATGCATCCGATGGTTCGTACATTCATCACACTTACTCCACCACAAAACGAACACGTGTAAGGGCCACGGTAAATCCGGTTATAACTTGGTTCCCAATCTGCATTCCTTTTCAGTGCAGTAACGTGTTCTTTACATTTCTTGACGTCAGGGAACCGATCGATGTGTCATTTTGTACCTTTGGAATGACGGTTCTTGCAACCAGCAACGCAACAACCGTACACACATATATACCCAAATGGCCGACAGTACAGGAAGCAAAATGTAAACAATGACGTCACGCGTGCAAATCCTATGTAATACAAGATATAAAAAACATGTAATACAAGATATAAAAAACATTCTCTCTTAGAAAGTATAGGATTTGAAGGCAATGGTGGTGTAAAAAGGAAGGGAACAAGGGAGCAACGATGATACGAATTTTTTTTAACAGTCCTATATTTATCATTTTTGTAGTACATACATTTTACGTTGCTAAATATAGGACTGTTAAAAAAAAATCGTATCATCGTTGCTCCCTTGTTCCCTTCCTTTTTACACCACCATTGCCTTCAAATCCTATATACCACCAACTTTCTCAGAGAGAATGTTTTTTATATCTTGTTCCCTTCATTTTTTTTTTACATTGGGTTGCCTTAATATAACCAGGTACCGGTATGATATTGTGTACCTGCCCTCTAGTACAGGCAAGTGCATTCATCAGAACCTGTACTTGTATGTACATTTATGTAACTCAGACACTTGTTTGGGTGAGGGGCCATTAGTGGTAGAGAGAAAAGGATCAGCCATTTATACCAGCCTGTACCAGAAGTACCCACCAAAATGCTATGCATACTGATGTCCAGCTGTAGCAACACTGTACATGTCACTGCCTAGGCCTAGCAACATCATGTTTTGTGGTTTGTTTCTGACTATATGGAAGCAAACATCAAACTTATAAACTCCTGGGGTTACCTTCTTTATTCAATTGCCATTGAGGATAGGTCCCCCATATATGCCTCAGACATATATGTATTATCCACTCAAGATGGAGGGTATCATGAGGCCCTGTCGCCTATTTTAGGCAAGTGAATCTGCTTGGACAATCATATGATAACACACCTACCATTGAGGTCTACTGGTATAGGCCCATGCTGTTTTGTGTGATTGTAAGAGGGTCATTCCATGGGAATTTTTACCACCTTGAAAAAGTCACTCTGTCATATTTTCATATAATGTTCTCCCCTAAGATATGAGTGAAACTGCTATACATTTGCACAAAAGTACATGTGTCGTTTCTCCATCAAGCTGTCAAGCATAAAGCCTTATGGATATCTGCAGCTACCAGTTAAACAAACAATGGTGTGAAATTGAGGATGTTATTTTTTGCAGCCTTAAAATCTCATTAAAAATTCAACCCCTGTATGCTAATTAGATAAATTTTACTCTTTATTAGTGCAGCAGCGTAATAGCCTTTGTTATGTGCAAACAGCCGTAACCTATACAAGTCAAGGTTCAAACTAAACTCATTTGAAATGATAATTAATTATTCAGGACGTCATATTATTTAAACGAGACATCATAGGGTATGCAAATATATAGCAGTTTCACTCATACCTTAGGGGAGAACATTATATGAAAATATGAGAGAGTGATGTTTCAAGGTGGTAAAAATTCCCATGGAATGACCCAAGAGGTATCATAGAAATAGGGTTCTGAGGCAGCACTATGATGACTTACCCCAGCTAAAATATCATTTTCTGATAATTTTATTGCATTAATAGCACAAACATCTTTTAACAATCCCCCTGCTTTTGTTCTTCGAATGTTCAGTGCCTTAGCATCTGCACTAACTTTGCTAACAGCAGCATGTGCAGATCTAGTGGTAACCTTTTGTGCTAACCATGGATGGTCTGGCAAAAGGCATCATTTAACTCATCTAGCAATGTCCTATTGCTTAGAATAGCCTTTTCAAGGCTACCTTTATACTCCATTAGAACACTATCATTGGGTTCATACAGGAAATAGCTTAAATGATTTAAGGAGATGGAAGCATGCAGTCAATACTGAAATTTACTAACTTTGACACTGATAATACACGTAGAAGCCACATAATAATGTCGACCCCATGTCATGCATTATTTGTGTGTACTATACTACGGGTGACATTAAAAGTGGCTTGAACTGTATTGCAAAGCATAATAAACATAACTGTAACAGAAATAGTGCATCTTATATCAATAATATGAATACTGTGTAGCAACACCCATTATGCAGCATGACAAAATCCAGCTGTACATGTCATCACCTAGCAACACAATGTGTAAAGCACTTTTCCAGCTGCTCTAGACTAAAAGAAGCGCGCCAAACCATAATATTCCATGCACAACTCACCTTTTGGCGGTAGTTGTATTTCCGTTGTAGCGTGCTGTCTCCGCCTCACGCTTTAATACGCTTACGCTGCGCCCTTTTCGCTGAACACGCAGCAGAACAGTTTCTCCAATATAGACTCCTTTGTGAAGCCCGACTGGTTCATCGATTCGCCTGAATCTTTAGCCTCTTAAAAGCTCGAATATTGTCAGAATTTGGCGCCGCCTCTGTACAAGCTCAGATTTGCTCTGTACATGTCACGAGCAGACGCCCACCTTTATTCAGCATCAGCATCGTACCGAACTCGGGAGGACTCTAACTCATAGTCTCGATTTAGGACGTATTCCTCTTGTCCCTTTTTTTTCTACTCATTCGTTCCCATGAAGGCATTTTACCATAAATGTCTAATTATACGTATGTACTATGGATATTGTCATGGGAACGCTTGTGTACTCGGACGTCCGCTTCATACCAAACATGTATATCTGACATCAAGGGGCAGTCGGTAGGATTTTTCTACATTTTTTGGTGCAACTGGCGCTCTTTAAAACCTTTCCTAGTTAGAGTTATACTCACCCATAAAGACGACGACGACGACTATGGACAAATTGCGGTCTGGGAACGAGAACTACGACCTTTTTTTGTTCTCTTAAAGTAAACGGTTTGGCGACTTGAACAAAACCTGAAAATGATCGTCTTTCCATTGTGGCTCGATAGCAATAAAGAGCTACACTATCCGTTTCTCGGTTCGTGAGTTATACGCGGTACGGCACAAATCCTATATGAGAGTTACTGCCGTAACTCTCGATAATACATGTATATATATATGCAGCATACGTGCACGCGCGCACACACGTGACTGATGATAAAATTACGCCTACCAGTACCCGCGTGCCCGTGCGTGCGGAGCACCAAGTGCTGAGCACGAACTTCTTATCGAGTTCTGTTTCTGTTTTCAGTGTCATAGTATGTAACACTGAGATAGTGTCTGCTTGTTATTTCATTCTCAATAGCACTGCATAACGGGTAAGTGTGTCCGTTTTTGTATCGTGTGTTTTGTGTGCTTGTGCTTTTGTGTAGGCCTATGTTTGCGTGTGTGTGTACTAAAGTATGTGTGTATTATTTTCTGTGTGTGTGTGTGACAGTGCGCGCGCGCGCGCATTTTAAGCATTCATGCCAGTTTATTGTGTATGTCTATGTGTGCGTTTCTATACGTTCAATGTACTAGTAGTTAGGTACGCTTGCTGGCTAGCAACTACAAAAGAACAAGCAGTATTATTTAAGGCATACATATGTACATTAAATTATGTAATGCAGGTAGAAATATTAATGCAGACTATTCAAAGAAATGGCCACTGATCATACATTTTGTCATTTTATGAAAATTGTATCCATGTATACTAGTAAAAGTATAACTGAATAAAGGTTAAAGTGCACATACATCAAATGTACATTCAGTTGTTGCAGACTATATCAATGCATCTACATGTATATGTACATGTATGTATGTATGTTTTGCCACATGTTATGTAAATTAGGACTATTCTTGAAGTTGTTTTATATCTCATAACAGGTTTTGTTCGCATCTCCAACCAACCCAATGGTGTTTGGTTCAACCTTGAAGGAGTCATTATGGTGAGCATGCTTCATTCCTTGTTGCTGCATTGTTGTATCCAGCTACTGGCACTGTGGAGTAATGTTTGCTCTTGTAAAAATTAAATGTTATTGAATTTGTGATTAATGTTCAAACTTACAATTGCTGCTTTTTGGTTTAGAGCCAATCGATTGCTAAATAAAATGATAAACACACTACTATCATGTATGTAACACTCATGGTCTTGTGTTTCTAATCATTTAAAACCAGTGCTCAGCTACATGGCAATGCAAGTTATTTCTATTGTGGTGAAGTTACTTTTATCTTTTGTTATTACTCTGTGCATTATTCTCATGCTGTTATGTCCATGGATGTGGTAGTATAATATTAATATTGTGCTGTATTTTTAGGTTAGAGGAGCAGGCTGTTTGTTTCATATACAAGTGGATAAACTGCTTGACAGGTTAGTGACACACTGCCTGTAATTTATTGTGTACTTACAAGTTTAAGAATGTATATATTTATTGTTTATTATACTTAGTGGGGACTGGCTAAGGTCATGGTTATGTGTAAATGACATCAATTTCCTACCAACTTAGCTATGTACAAGTGTTTGTGTGAATCGATTCACCTTGTGTATGTGTACAAATGATGAAGTTTGGTAGTATAAATTTTATTTATTTTTTATGACATTTTTTATTCTGCAGTCAACATACATTAGCTTCTGTTTCTGCATATTGCACTGTCACTATTGTTTTGTGCTTAGAATTATGCATGATATTTTACCTGCATATACACTTGTACATTGTAGTATGATCAGATATCATATATAGAGGGATTGGAAATGCAGCCAATCAACACCAATCAATGTGCACAATGCTGGAAAGAATCCGTACAAGTTACTACAACCTGAGCAATGATGTAGACAATTCATAATACAACACAGTTGACAAATACATATGTGCAATGCCAGCTTAAGAATTAAAAAGTGTTTTCCTAAATCCTTAGTAATTTGTTGATGGACAACCTTTACTTTTTTGATCGAAGCAATGTTCCGATGCTTAAAATTTTCTTACAACCATCGTCTTTGTACAAATGGGACATGTTTGGCCTTTAAAGATATGAGACGAGCACACAACCAACACTGCACTGTCAAACTAGTGTACCAAAACCTTTCGTTTCCATAGCACAACAGCGTGGCTCCCCCACAAACTAAGGGTATAGGAAATGTGACTGTGAGGGTTACAAGGACGCTATGCGCCAAAACTAAAGCGATGGGCACACAATAGCCTATATGAAGTATATATACCTAACAAGACGATAACCGATCGCCTAGATCAGCGGATTCTCCCCCATAAGTTTAACAAATGGCTGATTTTCGTTCTCTGTATTTTTTACACCAAATGTAATTATTGCATCAAATGCAAAAATAATGAATCTATGGTAGATTATCTATACACTGCCTGTATTAAGATCAAAAAAGTTTACCTTGTGGCATTCAAGACTTGTATTGAAAGTACAAAATCCGCCCCCTTATTTGGTCTACTTTGGTGTGATTCACTCTTGAGAGCATCACGTGTGTTAAAATTGCGAGAGCATCGCATGTGATGAAATTGCGAGAGCATCTTGTGTGTTAAAATTGCTTAAGTCTATGGCGCACGTGATTCGTTTCCAATCCCCCTATATATGATCTCTGGTATGATTAAGCAATATGCACAAGCATATAACACTATCTGAGGGATCATCCAGGGGTCAACATTAAGCACTTTGGGCTACTTGCCCTGTGGGGCCAATGGTTGATGGAACCTACTGGCCCTGCAGGACAAGTAAGTTGCACTGGCCCTTGTTATTAATTTGCCATTCACATAAGCATCCTGTAGTTATATACATTTACACAAGTGAATTCGAGCAACATGGAGTGTCATTGTCGGGTAACTTATTGTATTTAGAGTTATCCTGGTTATCTGAAGGAATAGCTAGGGGTACTCCTGCCTCATCACTATCCTCTATTTCGTGAAGCTCAGCAGCCAAGTCTTCTAGCACTACTTCTTGCTGGTTGGGATTGAACCCAGGATGCCTTTTGCGAAGACCTGACCCCCCACCATCTGTGCACAGCAGCTCTGGCATCAAACACATCTGGATGTGGTCCCTCTAGTGATGAGTACATCAATCGGTGTTTTCAATGAAGCCCTCCCTCCATTCATTCTTTATGCGCTTCATGCAAGAAAATCCTCTTTCACAGCAAGCTGTACTTATGGGCGTGATAAGATTGAGTTCCATTAAGGTCGCTAAGCCAGGAAATTTGCTCTTGGTGTTTGGTGTCCTCACAATGTTGGAAAAAAAGTGTGCGTAAACCAATATTTCTCCTGGAAAGGGCAAATGTCTTGTACCCAAAAAAACTCACTCAACAAGGATTCTACAGAAACATTAGTGCATCTCAATATGTTGATGTAATGTTTATGAAGTGTGATGACATTCTGTTTGCCAGATTCAACGAAAGATTTCTTAGAAGAAAAATCATGGTGGTCAAGATTGGGCCATGTTGATGGATCAAGAGCCTTAAATTGTGCCAGGATACCATCCTGACTTAAGTCTTTAAGACGATCATCAAGGTGTCTTCAAATTGAGCTGCAAATATCTTCCTTGACCCTTTTCCTTGTTTCTGTTGCACTTGGGGTAGCATTAACATTATTAAACTTCACACCCTCATAAATTCCAGGGGTAGTAATTAAAGCAGCCATCACCTTGCTTTGCCATATACCGGTACCATTTCCTACTAAATCTGTGATTTGGAGACAGGTTTCCTCATACTTCTAATGCTGCACCCACAGTGAAGTCATCCTTTTGAAGGGTAAGACTTAGTTGTGAGAGGCAATGGAGAATGTCACACATAAAAACATAAGCAGCAAGCACTCGTAGTCTTTCATAAACTTAAGCAGATTCGTTGCTCTTCCAATCTGGGTTGATGATGATTTTTTGGGTCGATCTGGGCTGATAATTTCCTCAAAATGTGTAACAAATGCCCTCTAACTTTAGCAAGCAGTGAGTAAAAGCTCTATAATTGAATGGTAGCCATCGAGCACCCGAAAGGTTTGTTGGTTTCAGAACCTTCTCTTCCAATACCTCACCAAGCATCTTTAGTTCCCTCAAGGCCTTTGGACTTTGTATTGCTCGTACAAATGAACAAGGGCATCATTGAGCTGAGTCAATGTGGGATGTTGCTGTATAGCATTAAAAATACCAGAGCTCTAACCGATGAGCAATACAGTGCACTGTCACTAAATGGCTGTTGTCACAGCGTATTTTTGCAGCTACACCATCCTTGCTACCTAAATTGACAGCTGCCCGGTCTGTACCCAAAGCAACTACTTTGTTACGCCAATCCAACACTCCTACATGTGTAAATATAGCATTAACAGTTTCAAGGATGCCTTCTGCTGTTGCATGTTTTGTGTCCTCTATGCCAATAAAAAATGTAACAACACCGGTACCCGTATTTAGATATCTCACATAAACCAGTTCATTTTCAATATTTGCACGGTCTGTTCTGCCGTCAATTATAACCGAAAAGTAACGAGCCTGACATAACTTGGTAATAAGCGGATCTATTTGCTCGTGGTAGATATCGTATATAAACCTATTACAAGCTATATCTGACTTGTACCACAATGGCATTTGTGATCCAGTACGCTCATTAAGGGCAATTAAATCTGGAAAGTCAGCTTCTCATTTTTTGCAATGTAGTATGCAACGTAGAAAGCATTAACCATACAGTGCTCAAATTGCATCTCCATTTGCTGAAGCACTTGTTTGATAGGTTTTATGGCACTGAGACAATCCATAGTAGAGCACCACAACTTGAGGCTGCTCGTACAGTGGTGGCAATGTCTGCAGTGGCGCCAACGTCTGGACCGATCTGAGGAGGAGGAGCTACCTCTACTACTGTGGCTGCTGCTGCTGCTGCTGCTTGAGCTGGACTTTGTCCCTTGAACTGAACTTGCAGTGATCCTTGAAGGAGTGGCCATAGTAGCTGCACTTGGGGGGCTGAACCCAGGGGAATAGTTTTAAAATCTTAAACTTGACTGCCTCAGCTGCAATCTGTGACTCCCACACCTTTATAATATGTTGTTAGCCTTTCAAACTAGGGCACCTTTCACTATCAAAATAAGTACTCAGACTCTCTACTACAAGTGCATTCTTTGAATCTGCTTTCCCAACTTTGCTATCTTTGCCGTACAGCTTTCCATCAGAGGACAGCTATAATGAGGCAGTCATGTGCTGAGTGGTCCATTTGCTATGCCCCTTTTGGCATCTGTCCTCCTGTTTATTGTTAGTACTTTTTATGTAGGCAATGGTCCCTTGAACTGAACTTGCAGGGATCCTTGAAGGAGTGGCCATGGTAGGGGGGGGGGGGGATGAACCCAGGGGCATTGTGTTGAGATGTTTAAGCCCAGTTCGAAGGTCATCCAGCCCTAGTACTGTCATGATTTCGCTGTAACCACACTCAGACCAACATCGTGGACAAGACTTTGCCATCCCATCCTCATTGCCACTGTGAATTCCTTAGGAAGATTAATGGCAGAAAATTCATATCACACAGATACTAGCTCATACACACACACGTTAACACAATAAATTGCTTAATAAATCTCTATTAGATAATATCCGTCATAAAATCCACAATCGCCATTAGACTGCTGCCATATTCCAATTGCTCTCGGAGTTGGTCCTGCATCATGAAACCTCTATACATCTTGCCAACTCATATTTGCATAACTTCTCAGCTAGGTCACGATCCGTAATCTTTTCCACCTCCGCCATGTCGGTGTATGTTAGTGACCTTATCGACCTTCTATAGGTCGAGAGGCATAATAGGATGGATTGAATTGGATTCTCAATTGTAATCCTAATTGGGCCATCTATTGTACACAGACTTGGCCTCTAAGGTAGCCCCACAGCCAGAAGTACAAAGGTGATAGGTGTGGACTCTGCTGGCCTTGGTGTAGGTCCAGCTCTTCCAATCCATCTGTCTTTGAATTGGTCCAACCACTCCCGAGCAACATTGGAGTGATGTGCTGATGCTCCATCTTGTTGGAAGTAAACAAGATCAACCTCATCACCCATCAATACTCCTCTTCAGAAGTTTTAGATAAACATCCAGTCCAATCACTGAACAGTCCAAGAAAAATGGACCAATCATATTGTCCTCGATGGCCCACAACATCACCCCAGGTTTATTCTGGGTTTCTCATCAATATGGATGTGAGGGTTCTGGGTGGCCCAGGTGATGGCATTTTGGTGATTCACTGTTCCTTTTTAGTGAAAAATGGCCTCACCAATCCAGAGGATATAGTATAGGTACCACTATGAGAACGCCATCATGGCTGTCTCAAGAGCATCCTGAACCCATTTTACCTTCTTGGCATCATTGGGTTCTTTTAAAGCTTGTACTGCTGGAGGATGGTATGCCTTCATATGGAGGTCCTTCTACATTTTCTGTGTGCATGTCCTCTTTAGCCCTGTCTGAGCATGAATGTGCCGTGTGCTGGCATGCGGATTCCTCTTTATGCACAGAGCAAGGATTTTGATGTTAGCTTGCAATGCTGCTTAAGTCTGTCTTCCATGGTTCCTCGTGCTCTTCAATTTCGTATTGGTAGTATTTCAACAGCATGCACATCCACCTTGTGCTACATTACATTACTTGATGCCATGAACTGAAAGCACATAAAAATAACATTTGAGGGTCTACCCCTACTTAGGCACACTTAGTTAACAGAATGGCAATTGGATAAAATGACACTGCTCTTAAATCATCCAGTGTTAAAAAAAACCTTTTCCCATCAGCTGCTACCACGTAAAACCTACTAGTTCCTTGGTGTTCCTTGGGAGTGATTTGCCTGCCTTTGGGTTTGAGCTTCTATAGGAGGGTTTTTTGAACACGTTTCTTTGCATGTTTTGCTATATACTTGCTTACTTCAAACACTTGCATAGCTTTTTAATGACCAACGTTTTGGCAAAACAGTTACGATTCTTAGCTTCTTGCTCTGTTTCACTGTAGAATTGAATTGGTCTTTCAACTGCAAGGCATCTCCCTTCTGTCACTCTGCTGCAATTACATTACCCCTTTGTTGCTATCGGATGAGTGTTCCTCATCTTCATGCCGGTCAGAATCACAATCACCTAATTGATCCATTTGTGGTGAATTTGACACTCTCAATGGTGCCGATAGGTGTCTTTCATCTCCGCTACCCCATTTGCGGCAATGTAATAGGTTAACCGCTCTAAGTAACTTGTCCAGTCCTCCGTTGCTGCTGAGTCCAACTCCCAATCCTTCATATTAGAGTTGAGCCATCATTCCCTTAGACGTCAATGAATATCTGTATGAAAACTGAGCCTTTTAGTGTATTCCTCCATGCATAGTAGCCAGGAAAAGTAGAGTATGCGTAGAGCACATCAGCTGTGATTGGAAGCTTGCCTCCTGCATCTATCTCTTCAGCCAACTGTGGACTGAGGAATAGTTTTAAAATCTTAAATGTGTCTGCCTCAGCTGCAATCTGTGACTCCCACACCTTTATAATATGTTAACAGCTCAGGTTTGCCTTTCTAACTAGGGCACCTTTCACCATCAAAATAAGTACTCAGACTCTCTACTACAAGTGCATTCTTTGGATCTGCTTTCCCAACTTTGCTATTTTTGCCGTACAGCTTTCCATCAGAGGACAGCTTTATATAATGAGGCAGTCGTGTGCTGAGTGGTCCATTTGCCATACCCCTTTTGGCATCTGTCCTCCTGTTTATTGTTAGTACTTTGTATGTAGGCAATGATCCCTTGAACTGAACTTGCAGTGATCCGTGAAGGAGTGGCCATGGGGGTTGAACCCAGGGGCATTGTTGAGATGTTTAAGCCCAGTCTGAAGGTCATCCAGCCCTAGTACTGTCATGATTTCGCTGTAACCACACTCAGACCAACATTGTGGACAAGACTTTGCCATCCCATCCTCATTGCCACTGTGAAATCCTTAGGAAGTTTAATGGCAGAAAATTGATATCACACAGATACTAGCTCATACACACACATGTTAACACAATAAATCGCTTAATAAATCTCTATTAGATAATATCCGTCATAAAATCCACAATCGCCATTAGACTGCTGCCATATTCCAATTGCTCTCGGAGTTGGTCCTGCATCATGAAACCTCTATACATCTTGCCAACTCATATTTGCATAACTTCTCAGCTAGGTCACGATCCGTAATCTTTTCTACCTCCGCCATGTGGGTGTATGTTAGCGACCTTATTGACCTTCTATAGGTCGAGGGGCATAATAGGATGGATTGAATTGGATTCTCAATTGTAATCCTTAATTCCCTCAATTGGGCCATCTATTGTACACAGACTTGGCCTCTAAGGTAGCTACACAGCCAGAAGTACAAAGGTGATAGGTGTGGACTCTGCTGGCCTTGGTATAGGTCCAGCTCTTCCAATCCATCTGTCTTTGAATTGGTCCAACCACTCCCAGCAACATTGGAGTGATGTGCTGATTCTCCATCTTGTTGGAAGTAAACAAGATCAACCTCATCGCCCATCAATACTCCTCTTCAGAAGATTTAGATAAACGTCATATTGTCCTCAATGGCCCACAACATCACCCCAGGTTTATTCTGGGTTTCTCATCAATATAGATATGAGGGTTCTGGGTGGCCCAGGTGATGGCATTTTGGTGATTCACTGTTCCATTTTAGTGAAAAATGGCCTCACCAATCCAGAGGATATAGTATGGGTACCACTATGAGAACGCCATCATGACTACCTCAAGAGCATCCTGAACCCATTTCTTGGCATCATTGGGTTCTTTTAAAGCTTGTACTGCTGGAGGATGGTATGCCTTCATATGGAGGTCCTTCTACATTTTCTGTGTGCATGTCCTCTTTAGCCCTGTCTGAGCATGAATGTGCCGTGTGCTGGCATGCGGATTCCTCTTTATGCACAGAGCAAGGATTTTGATGTTAGCTTGCACTTCTTTCCGCAATGCTGCTTAAGTCTGTCTTTCATGGTTCCTCGTGCTCTTCAATTTCGTATTGGTAGTATTTCAACAGCATGCACATCCACCTTGTGCTACATTACATTACTTGATGCCATGAACTGAAAGCACATAAAAATAACATTTGAGGGTCTACCCCTACTTAGGCACACTTAGTTAACAGGATGGCAATTGGATGAAATGACACTGCTCTTAAATCATCCAGTGTTAAAAAAAACCTTTCCCCATCAGCTGCTACCACGTAAAACCTACTAGTTCCTTGGTGTTCCTTGGGAGTGATTTGCCTGCCTTTGGGTTTGAGCTTCTATAGGAGGGTTTTTTGAACACGTTTCTTTGCATGTTTTGCTATATACTTGCTTACTTCAAACACTTGCATAGTTTTAAATGACCAACGTTTTGTTACGATTCTTAGCTTCTTGCTCTGTTTCACTGTAGAATTGAATTGGTCTTTCAACTGCAAGGCATCTCCCTTCTGTCACTCTGCTGCGATTACATTACCACTTCATTGCTATCGAATGAGTGTTCCTCATCTTCATGCCGGTCAGAACATCTGACCAACAATAAAATTCTTTTCGGCAACAGTAGAAACGCAGTGTGTGCAGAGATAATGCACGATCTGTGTACAAACCCGTTCTGGGAGATGCATTCCACAATTAACAGGAGTATCACAGAGAGATTCAGGATTATTCTCATTACCTTCACTCCTGATTATTGGAGCTTGGTCAGTAGTGTTACTACCTAGCTATCTGGGTCCCGTGAGGAGTCAGCGCCATAACAGGTCACCCAGTCTTTAGGTCAACAACACAAAAGAACAATGAACTGCACAGCAGTACAATACGTGCACATATATATCGATACACAACCAATCAGATTTGTACAATGCACAAGTGTTATGTAACAGTAACAATAGTGGTGTGGTGTATCTGATAAGAGGTCAGGATTCTACACCCTCCCTCCTTAGAATCTGCCTTCTAAGCCCTAATGGATCTTCTTAGACTTTGAGGTTGCTGATCTATCCCCCTAACTTGGGGATCCCCATTTCCACTGTTCCCATCAGTTCCTTGCTCTTGTTCTCCATTTACTGGATATGCCTTGCGTATAGGAATATCGGCTACTGCCAATGGAGGAACAACTTGTCTTATAGACTGGAGAGACTCTTCACCATATGGTACTGTGTCATACCAAGTATTCTTGCATGCTTCACTGTTGGCAGGAACCGTTTCAGCTCGACATTAATTCTGCATTGGTGCTACTGCATTATAACTGCATACATGCTCAAAATGTCTGTGCACACCAGAGGCGGCCCCAGCATTACCGAGGGGAGGGGCCAAACAAACGAGGGGTGCCAAAAGGGGGCGTGGCTTACGATACTTCAGATACGCGCGTAACCGTTTGACTTGCTAATAATGCATGCGAGCTAGCGCTAGAAGCTAAATTATGCTCCGCATGTTGTAGTCTCTTTGTATTGTAGCAATTGACGATAGTTTTAGGGATTGGGGGTGGGGAAAGGGGGTGCCATAGTCTGGGGAGGGGGGGGGCCAAGGCCCCCTGGGCCTCCCCCTCCGGCCGCCTATGCACACTACGTCCAGCTTTCAGCTGCACCTGGACGGAAACTAGTCCTCTCAATCATGTGATAGTTCCCAAAAGCCATGTAGGTCCACTGCTGAAATTACGAACAAGGACATTATCACCAACAGTAAACATTCTTTGCTTAACAGCCTTGTCGTGGTCTCTCTTCTATCTTGTTTGAGCATTCTTTACCCCCTCCTCCAGCTCTGGATGCAACTGTGAGAGGTGAGACCACAGCCTCCTACCCATGGGCTATTCAGCAGGTGACACCCCAGTTGAAGAATGTGGTGTTATTCTGTACTGATACAGAAAATTGATCAACCTCGTTTCCATGGACTCTCCATTACCACCAGATTTCTTCATGGCAGTCTTGAAAGTTTGCACAACCCTTTCAACTACGTTTGAAGGATGATATATATGGAGCCGTCCTGACATGCCTGATTCCATGTCTTTTCAGAAAATTCCCAAATTTTCCTGACTGGTAAAATTGCTTCCATTGTCCATTACCAACAGTACCGGCAAGCCACGACATACAAATGACACTTTCATTTCTCAATGGTTGCTGCTGAGGTGGAGGACTCCATATGTACTTTCAGCCATTTTGAATGTGCATTCACAAGTAACAAGAACATTTTGCCTTGGAACGGTCCAGCGTAGTCTGCATGAACTCTACACCACAGCTGTTCAGGCCACTCCCAGGGATGTAAAGGAACTTGAGTAGGTGCCTTTTGTTGCAACTGACAAACCTGACACGATTTTGCTTTCTTATCAATGTCTGCATCTAACTTCGGCCACCACACAAAACTGCGAGCAAGGCTCTTCATTTTCGAAACCCCTTGATGTCCTGTAGAGTTCTTCCAGGATTATCTTCTGTCCAGGCTTTGGAACCACCACTCTGCATCCCCCCCAAAGAATGCAACCATCCTGTAAGCTTAATTCATCTCTCCTTTGTAAAAAAGGACAAAGATCTTCATTGCCATCTTACCTTTTCCAACAAGTGACCAGTAGATCCTTCACTTTAGACAATATCGGATGTTTTTGTGTCCATGTTCTGATCTCTTCTACGCTGACTGGTGAAGTTTGGAGAGTCTCCATCAGTAACACTGTTTCTCCTGGAGGAAGCACATCTGCTGGGCCCTCTGGTAATGGCAAATGGCTAAGCACATCTGCATTGGCATTGTCCTTGCCACATGTACACTATTTTGTACTGGTATGCACTCAATGTGAGAGCCCATCATTGAACCCTTGCATGCCATAGCTGGAATACCTCGACTTTCACTAAACAGATGTATCAGTGGTTTGTGGTCTGTGACAATCGAAAAGGTCCTCCCAAAAAAGTAGTTTTGGAATTTCGTGACACCAAATATGATCGCCAGTCCCTCCTTGTCTAACTGTGAGAAGTTCTTTTCAGCTTTAGCAGGGGACCTAGATTCATAAGCTACTGGTGTTCATCATCCTTGGTCTTGTGCGATAACACTGCTCCTACATGATAAGGTGATGTCTCACAAGACAGGATTAATTCTTTACGACTCAAAAGAGTCAGCAGTGTGAATGCTGTCAGAAGTTCTTCAGCTTTCTCAAAACCCTTTTGTTGAGTACTCCCATGACTATTTCTCTTGTCTTTCACTAGTAAGGAATATAGTGGTGCCAATCATGAGGCCAGATTGGGCAGAAACTTGCTGTAGTAGTTGATGTGTCTGACATACTCCAACACTGCAGAGTGTTTAGCAATGTCACGACATGGTGCATGCACACACTGATGAATGCAAAGTACGAGACAATATCATACTACACCTCACCATACCACAGCAAACTAAAGCAACAACAACAAAAAAACTTCAGCCCTCACCCACTTATTAATGCTGAAACCTAGCACGGGATAGCAAGGCTCTGGCATTGCAGCGAACTAAGGTGAGTTTCAGTCTCTGTTAAATGTTTTCAATGGCCTTTGATTTGCTACACTGCAACTGCAAAGCCAGATGGGAAGCCAGCCAAGAAAAAAGAACCCTGAGCTTCTACACCCCAACAACTATAGGTCTCTACTGCCAAGGGTATGCAGACCCAGCCCAACTCTGCACTTGGGATCATTTGATATAACATAATAATAACAATAAAATAATTAACTAACCTTTCAGCACTAAATCCAGAGGTCGGGCCATATGTGCTAAGCAATCAACCAGGTGTAGGATAAGGTAAATTTTTGGTCTTTGAAAAAGCTTTGGAAGGTGCAATTTAACACTGTTAATGAACTCCTGGCAAACAGATTGTAACTGCAGTTTTTGATGGCTCTTGTAAAACGTTGCATGAGCAATTGTAAACACCTACAATCATGTACAGTAAGAAATGAAAACTAACTTTGAATAATCTCTTTCTTGTATGCATCCAGATATGTTCTTAGAATGAATATGGCCATTTGAGACCAAGCTTTGTAATCGCGGCCAACAAAGGACTAGTAATAGTAGCACACATTGCCATACATACATCTTGGTTGTAAAGTCTGACATATTGAATGGTCTTATTCGAGCTAGGATTTCAGTTTTTCGGGCATCGCTGAAAAGAGGCATAAAAATCTGCAAGAAATACTGTGAAGCTCCTAGCAGAAAAATATGAAGAGCCTCTAATGTTGTAGCGCTAGAATACAACAAAAAGCAGTAATATGTTAACTATACATTCAAATGTTATAGGTACTAACTTGTAAATATCAGCTTTGATACTGGTCGGTATGCAGTATGGGGTTATGAGATTCCTTAATTCCATACTTCTTACTGGTTTGATATTTTCTGCTAACTGATGTCTGTGATGATATCTCTGCCATTTGTGATAGGGAGAGTTCTCTTGTGCACAGCACTCCAATAGCATCAGGACTGTCAATTTTATCAGCCTAAACACATGCAATGGAAAATGACAGTAATGTAATTATGAACTGGTTTAAATGTGTACGTACCATACAAATCCAGCAATACTTTCTGGTAGTGCTTGCTAGTTGATTAGAAAGCTCCTTTGCAACAACCAAAACTTGGCAGTCTATCCCCTCTGATTCCTGCTGTAACAGTTCCTCAACTATCGGTACACTCTGGTCAAGAGGAGAAACCTTATTGGAAGTTGTGAGGAAATGTATGTTTCTTGGCTCAGCATTTGCATGACGGGTCATTCTATGACAGATCACCCAGTAAATAACACTAAACCATCACAGATTTAGATGAAATTTGGTATATATGTTTTATATGATTGGGAAAGTTATCTCACCCTTTCTCATGAATTAGATTAGGAGATAATGGAGTTTATATCTTTTATTAACCATTCTGACCTCTTAATGCTTGTACCCTCCTTCCTTTTTTAACCAAAGGTCCAAACATAGCTTGTAAGGTATCATTTTAAAGTTCTTAGTGTGCCAAATCTCACAATATTTTAATAATAGTGACTGTAACTGTGCAATGAAATATTTAACCTTGCATTGCTCAAAAGAGATAGATAGTTATTAAAAATGCCATTATTCCCCACTAAGCCCTACTCTTGCAACATGAGATAATTAAAAAAAAAACTTTGGTGGCAAATCATAACATTTTTGTTCCCTTTTAGAAACTAGTAACCACTTACACAAAAAAATGTATTAACTGAAGAGAATACCTAGTATTATTACAACAGGTGAACGGTGGGCTATTACAGTTCTACTTAAGAGTTCTCTTCCATAAAGTATGAGCCTTTTCAGCCTTGGACTTAAATTCTTCTGAAATGGAGTACCCTCCTCTTCCACTGGTAAGATTTGGGGGCTGAATTGTGCAAAGAACGAACCCAGCAAGTGTCATCCTAGCTTTTCAGGAAAATCAAACCTACCTCCACTACTAGGATGCATGAACTTTATAAAAAAAATCCCCATAACTCCTCAGATATCTCCTCCACTAGCCCATACCAGACCTCTTTATCATCACATCAGAGGTATCAACCTGCAGTGATTCCACAACACTGACCACAGCAGTCCTCTCTCCAGAGGAGATTTCATGAACTGCTAAGGTGCTAGTGGACTGTGGAATGTAGCGATGATACCTCTGAGTTCCCTTTATGGTACGGCTAGTATTCCCGAAATGTTCTCACTACAAAATGAGAACATGTCACGAGGAGTAATAATTTGGTTGTGTACAGGACGTTGCAGGCTGGCTTTTAGTGTGAGGCGCTTAGCAGTACCCTCTATTCCATCACAAGCAGTCTTGCCGTGGGAGGTTGCAAAAAAGTTCCACTCAGCCAGCAACCCAAAGTCCTCTTGGTGGTGTGAAATACTCTCGATGGCAACAGAAAAAACAGCATGCACACTCAATCCAACATCACGCGAGTCAATCACACACTGCACTAATATTTAGTTAATTATTATGTCGAAAACATCACATCTTTTCCCCCTCTTCTTGGTAACGGGCTGGTTTGCGCACTATTCTCCCACTTCGTGTGCTTGTGATAGGGCGTTCATCAGGGTTCCTCTTGTGCCCATCTGTGGCAGGAACAGCAGAGGGGTTCGGGGCCCCTCCACAATTCTGTTCTTTTCCAAGAACCTCGTCACCATGGAAACCACGTTCTTCATCATTAACCCGGGGATTAGGTTCTCTTGTTTCCAAGGAAGTAGCCTCTCTTGTTTCCTCTGACTGCCCACCCATTTGGGGTGATACGGGGGCAGCTACTACCCCCATGGAAGGGATGCTCGGGAGCATAGGTGTAGGGTGGGTGGTATTGGCCTCCTGGCAAATAATGGGAACGGGAACGGGTCCTTCAGAGTCCTCCCTTGGTCCAGATTCCCCCAACTTCTTTTTCCACAGATTACTTCCTCCCACCTGCACATGGTATGTTTTAGGCCCAACCTTGGCCTTCACTTGTGCTTGACACCATCTCTCAGTTCCTGGACGCCTGTAGTCATGGACCATTAGCCAGTCTCCCACTTCAAAACTTCTGTCCCGTGCCGTTGCTCGTGCTTGTACCTGAACTGACGGGTTCTTGGCAACGGTTCCTGCAAGGTCTGGTGTTAGCAGATGCGACCAACTCCTCACATCCCGGCCTATCATCAGACGCGCTGGCGACTCTTCAGTGGTTGCATGCCTGGCATTCTGATAATTCATAAGAAAACTTGCCAGTCGATGCTGGAAGGTTCGCCCATCTTTTCGTGAGGATTGCAATGCTTGTTTCAAGGTCTGCACAAAACGCTCCGCCAACCCATTAGTTGCAGGGTGATAAGGACTAGTTGTGATGTGTTTGATGTGGTTAAGACTGGTGAATCTCTCAAAAGCTTGTGAAACAAATTGTGGGCCATTGTCAGTGACAATTTGAACAGGTACGCCCCCCATCTAGCAAACAAAAGCCTCAGTTCTTCGATAGTGGATTCTGCAGTTGTCTTTTCCATTGTCAGTACCTCGGGCCACTTTGAACAAGCATCTACCACACAGAGAAGAGTTTTGTTCTCAAATGGACCTGCAAAATCAATATGAATTCTCTTCCCAGGCCCCTCCGGAAACTCCCATGGATGCAAGGTTAACAATTTCGGGTTTTGCTTCATTCGCTGACACCCCAGACAGGCACGTGTCACCTCTTCAATTCCCTTGTCAATGCCTGGCCACCACACATGGCTTCGTGCGAGCCCCTTCATCTTCACCACCCCCAAATGTCCGTCATGCAGCTCCTCCAAAACACGATCCCTCAGTTTCGTTGGGATTACTACACGAATTCCCCACATGATGCAACTTTGTTCAATGGTCAACTCATACCTCCTGTCATAGTATGGTTTCAAATCTGGACACTCCTCACACCCTTTGACAGGCCAGCCACTCAGGGTAAAATGTAATACCTTAGCCAATATGGGATCATTTTGAGTAGCTCCCTTCAGAGACATTGCAGTAATTGGCAGGTTTTCTATCTGTTTAATGAAAAGGTTTCCCATTCCATCCTGCTCAGTGCCATCTTGTGAGGGTAGCGGAAGCCGAGATAAGGCATCAGCATTTGCATGCTGAGATGTATTCCGATATTTAATTTCAAAGTCATACCCAGCGAGAAACATTGCATATCTTTGAAGCCTTGCTGCTGTAGTGATGCTAATACCCTTGTCTGGCCTGACAATCACAGTTAGGGGTTGGTGGTCAGTTATCAGTGTGAAGTGTGATCCAAATAAGTACTGGTTAAACTTCTTAATTCCCCACACCAAGGCTAGTGCCTCCTTGTCAATCTGGGAATACTTCTGTTCCGTAACCGTTAATGTGCGAGACGCAAAAGCCACCGGTCGTTCTTCACCTGTTGCTGTGATGTGGGACAACACAGCCCCCAAACCATAGGAGCTTGCATCACATGCTAGCGTCATGGGTAGACTGGGGTCAAAATGGGCCAACACTGTGTCCGCCGTTACCACGTCCTTCATCAACTTCCAAGCCTCCTCACAAGCTTTGGTCCACGACCACTTCACATCCTTTTGTAGTAATGCATGTAAAGGGGCCAATTTGGTTGACAGGTTTGGAAGGAATTTCCGATAGTAATTAACCATTCCCAGGAAGGAACGAAGTTGAGAGACATTCATAGGTTTGGGTGATTCTACAATGGCTTGAATCTTCTCTGTGGTCTTGTGCAACCCTTGAGCATCAATAACATGGCCACAAAATTCTATTTGTCTCTGAAAGAAAATGCTCTTCTTTTTGTTGATTGTAACTCCGTACTGTTCTACTATAGCTGTTAAATGTATTGAGCGGTGCCCTGGCCGGCCGGTGTATTTGTAGCTCTTTGGCTAGTTATTCGTTGGGCAGAATTCTTTGAGGGGTGGACCATTGATACTCAGCATGAGGAGGTCATCTAGTGATTCATTGGAAAGCACACTTCTTTTGTTTGTCTTGATGACATTCATCTGAGAACACACGTTCTAGTTTCCCGTTTGATGATGGCAATGAAAAAAGAAGCTCAATAAATCTAATGCATTTAACCTTTTGAGCTCATTGGAGGAGTTGGATCTTTAGGAGGATATCACCTACTGGTAGTGGATGACCACTGACAGATGTACACTGCTGACAGTCACTGAAAGTGTAGTGAGCTTTATAGAATCACTAGCTGAGAAGGTCATTCTTCTCACCAGGCACCACCATGTCGCTCAAATGCAAACCCTGTATTTGAAGAAACTGAAGGAAACCATTCCTACTTCTGAGTGCATCATCGTCGGGGACTTATCTGAGAACTTCTCCTTCGTGGCACAGGGTGCAGCTCAAGGGTATGTATCATTGGGAAAAGACGCAGGCAACACTGCACCATTTTGTTGTTACATCTGAAATGGAGATGGTTCCATTGGAGTTGACAGCCACTGTGTTATCAGTGATACAACCCAGCATACAACCAGTACTGTGTATACCTTTCTGAAAACGTTATTAGAAGGCCTGAAAGTAAAGAATCCAGCCATCAAAAAGGTCCACTACTTTTCTGATGGCTGTGCAGGCCAGTATAAAAATCGATTCAATTTTATAAACCTCTGTTTCCACCTGTGATGTTTTCGACTTAAATATTAGTGCAGTGTGTGATTGACTCGCGTGATGTTGGATTGAGTGTGCATGCTGTTTTTTCTGTTGCCATCGAGAGTAAGTATTTGATAGTGGCGACGAGGGTGGGATCCCTAACCTAGTGGCGACGGACTATGGCGATTCACGTGGGAAAGGTGGAAGAGTTCGATGGCGCTGTGGACGACTGGCCCAGTTATATGGAGAGATTGGAACACTTCTTCGACGCAAATAAAATAGGAGCAGAACAGAAAAAAGCGGCGTTTCTAGCGTGTATTGGCAAGAGAACGTACGGCCTTCTATGAGCTCTAACTGTTCCAGGTAAACCGGCAGACAAAACGTATAAGGAGTTAGTTGAGTTATTGACGAAGCATTTGGCGCCGAAACCGTTACTTATCGCGGAGCGTTATCGTTTCCACAAACGTGACCAGAAGGAGGGCGAGTCCATCCGAGAGTACGTGGCTAGCTTACAAAAGTTAACGGAGCACTGCCAGTTTGGAACCGGGTGGGACGATGCATTGCGAGACCGAATCGTGTGTGGCATGAGAGATGAAGCAGTTCGGAAGCGTCTTCTATCTAAGGCTAAATTTACATTTGCGAAGGCGGTGGAGATCATTGAGACAGAAGAGGTGGCGGTTAAGGATGCGGGTCAAATGAAAATGAGTGATACAGTCCAAGTAAAAACAGAACCTCAGGAAGTGAACCAAATACCTACTAGGTCACAAGGCAGGTGTTACAGATGCGGTGGAAATCATCAAGCACATGGCTGCCCATTTATTGACCAACAGTGCCATTTTTGCAAAAAGAAAGGGCACATAGCAAGTGTGTGCAAGGCGAAGAGAAGAACAATGGGAGGCTCAGGATCAGACAAGATGAAAGATAGAAGAGTGAAGGAGTTATCCAGTGAGGCCACGATCGAGAATGAAGAGGAGGCAGAGGTACCAGTGTACTGGGGCCAGGCCATCAACAAGAGGAGGGCTGCTAAAGAGCAGTGGAAAAGTGGTGAGGCTATAATGGTGGGGGTATAGATAGAAGGCGTCCCTGTTCAAATGGAACTAGACACAGGGGCTGCAGTACCTCTATTGCCATTTAGTGTGTATCAAGAGAAGTTTAGGCATATACCCTTACAGAAAGCATCCAGGACATATACTGGGGAGAAGATATCTCCAAGAGGTGGTGAAGGTGCAGAAGAACGGAGAATATGCCAATTACCTCTCATAGTTGTGGATGGAAGGGGACCACCATTATTAGGACGGAATTGGCTAGCCAGTATCTCAGTAAATTGGCATGATATCAAGGCAGTCAGAGTGGTAGATGAAAGGCGAATGGAAGAAACATTGGAAGCTTTGAAGATTAAGTATCCTCAACCCTGGAGGGATTGTTTGGGCAAGGTCTCCGGAATCAAGGAGCCCAACCCGTGTTTTTAAAGGCTAGACCCATTCCATATAGCTTACATCAGAAGGTAGAGAGAGAGCTTGATCGGTTACAGAAAGATGGGGTCATTAGTAGGGTAGACTGGGCAACACCGATTGTGGTGGTACCGAAACCAAATGGGACAATCCGCCTATGTGGGGATTTTAAGATGACCATTAACCCAGTCCTCAAAGTGGATCAATACCCATTACCAAAAATGGATGACATCTTTGCTGCTTTGGGTAAAGGAGTTCTTTTCAGCAAAATAGATTTGCAGTGGGCGTATTTGCAAATGGAACTGGACGAAGAATCAAGGGGGCTGCTTACTGTGAACACGCACAAGGGCCTGTTTCAGTTTAACAGGATGGCTTTCGGCGTGGCATCTGCCCCTGCCATTTGGCAGAGAACTATGGATGCCATATTGCAAGGAATACCTAATGTTCAATGTTTCTTAGATGACATTGTAGTTGCTGGAGGAAACATGGAGGAACATCTACACCTATTGGAGACTGTTTTTAAGCATCTAGCTGGCTGTACATATCAGATCCTCGACCAGCTAGCTCCTCGTATGACCGACTTTCAGGCTGCCAGATGAGCAGAATTAATAATTTATGCAGGAAATTTGACAAGAAATGCATGACTTTTAATATTTCAATCTGTAAGCTTCGACGTCGACTATATAAGAATGGATTGTATACCAACGTGCTTGTTATTGACGTTCTGTTCCAATTATTATGATTTACTCGCTGATGCTTTATATACCTTAGTTTTAGGATAGTTGCAATTCTTGTGCATGCAGAGGGGTGGGGCACGTAAATTGCGCAGGCCTGCCGGATTTGTGGATGCTAGCATAGTCAATTGCAAGTCCAGATCGTGCAACTGAACTGATGTCTGATGGCTCTGCTGCCCTTACCGTGATCGCACTCTGCTTTAATTTTTGTCAGAAGTGATCAATATGTATCCTAGCTTGTAACGATAGAGAATGATTGCAGTACTTGTACGCGTATCAAACGTCTATACAATCAGAATGCCAGGTAAAGTCGCAAGCATTAAGGTAGAGAAGGCAGCTTCTCCATTTACATATAAAAGGTTCTCAAGCAGGTCCACTGCGACACTCTAAGGCAATGAGCATAATGAATGTTTTCGTCAACGATATCTTCGAGAGAATTACCACCGAAGCATATCCAGCTTAGCCCATTATAACAAGAAGCATACAGTCACTAGCAGAGAAATCCAGACTGCTGTCCGCCTACACCTGTCGAGCCGGGGAGAGGGAACGTAGTCTCGGTCCCAGACCCTGATTCCCACAGCTGCGGATGGATTACATCACTGCTACGTGGAAAGTGGGTGCCACTTTTCGTGACCACGGCGCCTGGAATTAGGCACCTCCAATTAGATTGCGAGCATGCGGTGTTTACCTATTTTTTCGAGTTGTGCTAGACTGTATAACAGAAGCGGCACTTAAAAGTTTTTTTCTCACATTTGCCAGTCTTCTCACCGGTAACGGCAAGACATTGTGCTTTTGGATTCCAGCCAGAACTTACCAGATCAGCTGATTGTGCCTATTCTGTCCGGCCAGCTACATTAATTGATACTCATTTCATTTTTTAAATCCACACGTTTTTAAGAACCAAAGCACTACTTCATGATCAAATGACGCCTTTGCGAAGTTATGACATTGAAGCTCACTTATTCATTCCTTGGGACCAAGTGATATTCCTTGTTGTGGTGCAGATAATTACCCATCATCATGTTCATCAGTGGTTTATAATTGACCAGGAAGTAGAAACCAATATTGAACAGATCCCACAGTTGAAGGAACAGGTGGATGGATCATGCTCTCCAAAGTAAGTGCAATGGTACTTTTTGTACTTCATTATTGATATGTTCCATCAGTCCGGGACCACTGCATCGAAAGCATCGAAGTGAATCTTACCCATCGGTGCCCTCAATATGGATAGAATATAAAAGCTATACAAAAACCTTACAACTCCATGCAGATATATATAGGCGTAGCAGCACGTCAATTTCTACCTTTACACAATATCGAGTTGGAATGACATCTTCGAGCGTATATATGTATTGGTTGCCCCCAAGGCATCTTGGCTGGCACTCTACAACAGAAAGCACACCAGCACCGTAATAAATGCTATCACATGGGCGTATGCAGGGGGTTTGGACGAACCCCCCCTTTTCATCTGGGAATATGGGTGGGGCAAACCACGCCCACTGACCATTATCCATCCCGATAAATTATTAGCCGCGTTTGCACTTGACACTTTATCCGAAAAGACAAAGCTGCATATGTTCCTTCTTTTCCAAAAGAGCGCATGTAGAACCTGGTAAGTAACTACGTACAGGCATAGTGGATCGAGTAATTTCTCAACTACCGTGTGTATCATACACATGTAATGTACCACCGAGAATACCACCGAAAAGGCACCGGATCTTTGTAACAAATAGCTCTCAAAGCACACTGTGAACGAGGACAAAATACACAAGCAGAAAGTAGAAGACTTGACCTCACCCACATCATAGTTTGCAATATTTTTTTCTAAAATGTTCTAACATGTTAAGTTTGTAAATTAAGTTGATGAGATTCAGCTCATTCCAAACTCTTTGGGGGTCGCCGTTGGCCCGCAACGAGAAATAAAACACTCTTGAAGCTAAAACTGCTGAAATTGGACAGTACGAAGGTTTCCCCTTTTATAATGGATGAGCACAATAAAACCAAACAATTCTTGGCACATGCATGGTGTGACAATCCGCTGGGTGGATCGCGGTCCAGGCTGAAAGGCTGGGCTGGCCGCTTATACATGGAAGGGTTCAGAGTACGTAGTTCCAAAATATTCACGTGATTGTTTTGATGAATTACCAGGATACGGATACAACGCATGGCCTTTATATAAAAGCTATACAAAAACCTTACAACTCCAGATATATAGGCAGAGCAGCACGTCAATTTCTACCTTTACGCAATATTGATTTGGTATTTCATCAACGACACATTCGTTCGAACGTGTTACGTTTGTAAATTAAATTAAATTAATTGTTGATGAGTTTCAGCGAGAAATAAAACAAGGCTCAACTTCAACAGTGCGAAGGCTCCCCCTTTAATAATGGATCGATGAGCACGATAGAGCCATACAATTGCATGCTGGCGCGACAATCCGTTTGCCCGCTCCTTGCATTGTGGGTGGATCCCGGGCCAAGGCTGAAAGGCCGGGTTGGCCTTCGGCAACTGGTCTCGTACCCAGACCCAAATTTACGTAATGATGATAGCATAGCATCACGCAATGTTATACTGTAAGTACATTTGGTTGGTCCGGCAACCGTGCAGTTGCCACTTATAAACTTTTGATAAATAAATAAATAATTTTAAACCATAGACACATGATAATGATCAGATAAGCATACATAGGTAGTGAATGACGGATGAGATTTCAAAGTTCAATTGGAGATCCTGCTTTCTGAGCAGGAGAGGTCGATGGCCTCATTGAACATGTTTGTTGGTCTGTGATAGGAGGACCTTGAGCCTCTGATGCACATTACTGCAGATCGCAATAAGGAGAAACTCAGCTTGCATCTTAGCCTTTTAAAAAGCAACATCAGACCTATTCATTAGAAATGAGATAAAAGTGGGATTGATATTGAACTTTGATACAACGACGTATAAATTAAATCGATAGTCGAAGTTTTTGAATCAAAATGGTTTCAATTTCATTGTGTGGGAGGTAAGCAAGGCAAGCAAAAGTGCAGAGTGAATGCAGACCAATTGCGGATTAGAATAATTGTCCTTGCCGTTTTAGTCTGGCAGACAATGAATCAATATTATATGGTGTTCCTCTACAATTATATGCAATTTTAAATAGCAACGATACCACCCCTATTATGATAGTGACGTCAGCTCATAGTTGTTTTAAAAACTACAGGTTTGAGACAAGAAAAAACTTCTGGCTGTGTAGTTGGTTGTACAGTTCGATGCAGCAAGTTGTAAGTTATTGCGAAATCTGTTCTGTCAAGTCACGCTTAATTGCACTCTCTGAATCAGGATCTATTTTTAATGGACGTAATTAAGAAGCAAACCAAGCCTCTCATTGCAGCTATAGTTTCCAGGATAGCTTGTACGTTTACCTCTAAAGGGTACTCGACACGTATTTCGTCTCCATCTCTGAAGTTGAAGGACTGGAAGAGGTCACTGTCCTTCAGCCCAACTGATTGGAACGTTAGATTCTGTGAATATGCAGGAATGTTGAACTTGTCTTGTGTGGTCCGCTTGAGCTTGGCAATCTTCGGTGTTCTTCAGCATGGAGTGTAACAAGACGTTGAAACAGACTGTCTTTTCACAAATATGCATACAACCCCAAAAATTAAAGAATGCATTCTTTTTACAAGTTAGATTATGGACTAAAGAGCACACCACAGCATCGTGCAGAGTACAAGGTCCAAAAGCAAGGATATGAACTTGAACAGTGCATAAAAGATAAGATCAATCTTCGGAGGTAGTATAACGAGTATTTTAGTTCGTATAGCGACACTATTGAGACGAAGAAATGTTGGCAGATGCATGGTGAAGTGGAAGATGTTGATAAAGTGCTGAAAGAAGTGGTAGAGTGTTGATGGATGTAGATAGTGTTGATAGATGTTGGTAAATGTGGTCAGTAAGGTGTTCTAGAAGTTATATACATGTACGTGTTGCGATCGACAGTTATCTTTATAGAATGGCCCATATCATCCGTATATTGCACCATGTAGGGAGTTCCACCTCCAATATATATATATATATATATATGGGACAGTTTCCATGAAAATGGCCCTTCGTTTATAATTATAAAATCTTATAAAATTGCTATGTATTTGAATCATAGTAACTTACAAACGGTTAAGGCTATCAACTTCCTATTGTCAACACTTCATACCACACCATGTCTCTACGGTAAAATACATTTTGGGGTGTTGCACTTGCTCCGTGCCAGAATTGCAACGTCTGATACCCCACCAGGTTCAAACCCAACATAACTTTCTGTAGGAGTTATGAAATCGCTTCAAATTCGGTTTTAGGTGGAGAGGTCCTATACCTATCGATTTGTTCTGTTCGTTGATTTTTATGCCATCCGTTACAGAGATACAGTTGAACAAACTACGTGCCCATTTTCGCGCTCGATTCGCGCCAATGATTTGGGCAAATTGCGTTCCGCTCAATGTATGGGGAGGCGGGGATTATAACATTGGCGCGAATCAAGCGGGAAAACGTGCACGTAGTTTGTTTGACTGTATCTCATTAACGGATGGCATAAAAATTAACAAACTGAACAAATCGATAGGTATAGGACCTCTCCACCTACAAACCAAATTTGAAGCGATTTCATAACTCCTACAGAAAGGTATGTTGAGTTTGAACCCGGTGGGGTATCGGACGTTGCAATTCTGGCACGAAGCAAGTGCAAGACCCCAAAATGTATTTTACTGTAGAGAAATGGTGTAGTATGAAGTGTTGAAAATAGGAAGTTGATAGCCTTCATCGTTCGTAAGTTATTACGATTCAAATGCAAAGCGATTTTATAAGATTTTATAATTATAAACAAAGGGCCATTTTCGTGGAAACTGTCCCATATTATATATAATTATATGGGACAGTGTCCAGCAAAATCGGGCTTATGGGGTTATAATTTTATCACTATAAAAATTGCACGTTGTACTAAACAACACATCTTCGCGATGGTACTATGTTTTCCTTTCAAATTTCGTACACTTGTTCCCACACCATTTCTCTGTGAAAATCGATTTTTGTGATCTACACATTTTCCGTGCCGTGGATACAACAATCATTAACCCCGTGGGTTAGAAATCCTCATTTCTCCATGTACGAGTGTCAAATTCGGAGTGTGCATAGAGGAGTCCTGTAGCTATCGATTTGTTCTGTTCGTTAATTTCTATATCATCCGTTACGGAGATACAGTTGAACAAACTACGGGCACGTTTTCCTGCTTGATTCGCGCCAAAGATTTTGGCAAATCACGTCCTGCTCAGTGAATGGGAAGGCGGTGATTATAACATTGGCGCGAATCAAGCGGGAAAATGTGCCTGTAGTTTGCTCAACTGTATCTCCGTAACGAATGATTCAGAAACAAACGAACAGAACAAATCAATAGCTACAGGACTCCTCTATGCACACTCCGAATTTGACGCGTTTTCAACACTCGTTCGTGGAGAAATGAGGATTTATAACCCGTCGAGTTAACCATTGTTGTATCCATGGCAGGGAAAAGTTTTAGATGACAAAAATAAATTTTCTTACAGAGAAATGGTGTGGGAACAAGTGTACGAAATTTGAAAGGAAAAGGTAGTACCGTCGCGAAGATGTGTTGTTTAGTACAACTGCAATTTTTATAGTGATAAAATTATAACCCCACAAGATGCTGCTATTGATCTGTGATGCTATTGATCTGTGATGGAAGGTGTGGTCAGGTGTTGACGATTCCTACGTAATTGACCTTCTGGAGTGGCTACAATGTAAGATCTTGGTGTTGCAGCAGCAGTCACAACAGTTCCCTTTGTTTGCTTGTCTCCTTTTTTGACCCAAACTTCAGTATCCAGTTTCAATGGGGAGAGCGATCGTACCCTGTGTCGTAAATCATAGTTGGTTTTTTGTCAAGGGGGAGAGGAGGGGATGGAAGAAGAGAAGGGGGCGAGGAGTGGAAGGATGAGAGGATGAAAAGGGAGAAAGAAGGGGGAGAGGAGGGGAAGCAAGAAGAGAAGGGGGAGAGGAGGAGAAGGGAGGTGTGCTGGACAAGGAAGGGGTGCCCTGAGCCACTCCCAGAGGTACGGGCTGTGTTGTTAGGGATGGAATCAAGACTGTGTGGCACATCAGCCATATTATCCATGTCCAGCACTGTGTGCATCACGATACCAGAGGCAGGTCACCACACCTTCCTTTCTAGGACATGACTTGCACTCTTGCATCATGCATTTTTCAGATGCCATATCGCATACAGCTGCCTTCATGCACTCAGTAAGATCCAGCTCTTTAGTGAGGGACTGAAGCATGAGTTTGGGGTTCTGATGGTGAACACACACACAAACGGAGTGAGTGCCTGGTGAACCAGCCAAAACACAATATGGAGGACGAAGAGAAGTAAAGGTTGAAAACCCCACTTTAGAATTAGGGTGTGTCTCCTTGAAGTAAGAGTATAACTCCTTGAGGCTAGCACAAGGACAAGTCGTTTTTGTGTGTTTCCCTTTTCACCACTGGGCAGTCTAATTCTCACAGTATCCTTCCCTGCGCGCATTCGTGAAACTTCATCTGACTCGTAGAATGCTGCCACGTCAGCTTTCAGTTCCTCTGTTAGCTTTCTACCTTTCGACATCTTTTGAGGAACAGACATTACACCATTCATCTCCCTAAGCTTTCTACTTTTCTTCACCATGTAGTTGGTGGTACTGAAGAAGTGCTGAGTTTTTTCAATGGTGAATGGTGACAGTGTAAGTATCTGTAGCTTCTCCTGCATGGTACGACTTACTCTGATGGAACTTGTCTTTCAGACTTTCCATCGTCTGTACAAAGAAAGTTCATCAGCATCTTTCTTGGCTTTCTTTGCATCAGGCTCCCCTAGACCTTCAAATGATGTCTGGTAAGACTCCTCCAGCCTTCTCTTGAGGACAGCTGATGCCTTATGAAACTTGTCTTGAGCTCGATGTAACCTCTGAGTACTGCTCAGACCACCTGCAATAAATTGCCCTTATTACACATACACATGTACTTTCTTGCCTTATGAAGTTTCACAGGGCTTAGGTTTAAACACTGAATAACTTCATCAGTATCAACCACATGAACGACACTGTTATCCGAAGTTGATTCAGTTGAAGCAGACACAGATGTAGGGAGCTCTTCATTCAAACCTGATGTTGATGGACCAGGACCAGGAAATGGTACATCTACAACCGTTGGGAGCTCTTTGGGGGTCTGGACCGACAATTTCTGCAGGTGCGTCCTGCACAATGAACATAGCTTTACTCCTGGCACCAGCGAGATGCCCACTTCCAGTGCACTTGCCCTACACTCAATAGTGATCTCTCGTAGTGACTTCTTCCTTGGCTTGTTGTCTCTGTGCAGATCGAAGGCATTGCAGCACTTTTTCTGTAGCGCGGAGTACTTGTGCAAGTACACTTGCTCGTGATGTGAACAGATGTCACAGATATCCGTCAAAGTCAACTTGGAACGCAACGATAGCAGCTCGATCTCATCACTGGTAACGTTGCACACCCTTTAAACTTTAGTGTACGTGAGCGCAAAGCACTTTCCGAGGGTTGCGAAGCTGCAGGATTTCAGATGCAAAGTACCCGACATTTTGCGTTGCATGCAAGACAGGAAATGTTCAGGAGTTGATTAGCCAAAGTAAGGTTTCATGCGCCTCTGTTCTGTTTACATTTAACACCGCATTCGGTCATATTCATGAATATATTAACACCTGACACCACAGAACCCACATTTGAAACAACACAGTCTTTCTAACAATACGTATAGTCTGTTAACAGTATGATTTTCCATCGTATTTTTTATCCTTTACTAAATAGATTGGTAGGGCTTAGGGCTTTGTGGGGAATGGTGGCATTTTTAATAACTACCTATCCCTTCTGAGCAATACATGGTTACATATTTCATTGCACAGTAACAGTCATTTTTATTAACATACTAATTACATTTAAAAATTGTGAGATTTGGCACGCTATGAGCTTTAAAATGATACCTTACAAGCTATGTTTGGACCTTTGGTTAAAAAGGAAGGAGGGTACAAGCATTAAAGCGGTCAGAATGGTTAATAAAAATAAAAACTTTATTATCTCCTAATCTAATTCATGATAAAAGGTGATAATTGGCGTGATAACTTTCCCAATCATATATACCAAATTTCATCTAAATCTGAGAGGGTGCAGTGTTATAAACAAGGGGTCATTGGGTTATCTGCTATAGAATGACCCTACAACGGCCAAGGCCAGCAAGGAGAAGGTACCATGATTCAAACTATTCCATTGTTTGCTCCGGTTTCCTGATGTGTCATCTCTAAAGAGAATCAGTGGAACTACAATGACTTCTTTCCCGCCTGCCTTTTCCTTTCATTGATTTGGAGCAAAGTATTGCACAGTTTCCTAAACATTACACATAAGAACTTAAAACCACTTATAACCACATAATATGCAGATTATTACCTCATTGTTGAATCTCTTAATCCCTGTTTCTGTCCATTTAATAACTGACCTAGGTGGAATCGCAGCACCAATAATGGAAGTTATGGGAATCACTTCGGTTCCATATATTACACAGTAGTCATCAGGTAGATAGTGCTCAGGGTTTTCAGTTATGTATCGATATTGATAACAAAGCAGAAGCAGCTCCACCTTAGCAAAAACTCCATGCGAAGTATTCTGTTGGTAATATGTAATAAAATACATTAACCATTATTCAAACCTCTAATGAGCACCAACCTTTTGAAATTCTTATTAACCACAGCTTTTGTTGTACTCAAAGTATGGTGTTCAAAGGTTATGCAGTCCCGAACAAGAACAAAAATCTCACTGCCGTCAGATAACATTGCCAAAGGTGCTTGAAATCGCTCCACACAGAAGCATGATACATTTCCCTGTAGAGTGTGCATAAAGGAGGTCTTCTTCATTGAGCACACCTTCATCTTCATTGAAAACACCGTCTTCATTTGGCACACCTTCTTCATTTGGCACACCTTCTTCATTTGGCACACCTTCATCTTCATTGAAAATACCTTCATCCTCATTGGACACATCTTCATGGGGCACACCATCTTCATGACAAGCTTCATTAACCCTCCTGCTGCTGCTCATTAATTATTCATAACGTGACGTATTGCGAAAGGAATTTTAGCATAGTAATTGATTTTATTTGCTACTCGCGTTTGGAACGTTTTCGTTAGAACTCTGTGCTCTGTGTTGCCTATTTCGTCAACACACGTTGGTAAGTGCCCCAGCTTCACGCGCTATGCCTTTTTAACGCTACCCGTGTGTTCCATACACGGTGCGAACGTTGTTTCCGTGCCGTATCGTACGTTATCGTACGCTTACACGGGAGAAGTCTTTGTTACTCTGAGAATTAGCTTTCTAAGAACCTACATGTTCATTTAAGGGTTGTTATACCAGTTTCAACGTATCTCACCACTTATTGTTGCTTTTAAGACACTTAGACGCGAGCACCTGTTGTGGGCTACAAATGGAGTTAGGCTTACTATTCAAATACGGCTGACAGGTATAAGTTTGCTACACGGCGAATTGCATGCAGATGTCGGTAGTCTTTGTTCTAAGCAACAATGCTGTAATAAACGCTTCGCTTCGCGCGGAAACAGACGTTACAGTTCAATCATCCTGCCGGGCATATATATATGCCCGTCGCATTACGCGAGAGCAATTATTGGGCATATATATATGCCTTCCGCAGTAGGAGGGTTAATAATAGCAGTCTTGAGAAACACACCCTTCCCAAACCACTGCATGCCCTTCTGCCCATAATACGAATCACCTCCCTCCCTGAATCATCGGCTCAAAAACTTCTGTTTAAAATCAAAAACAACATAGGCTGTATTTGAACTCATCTTGCGCCTTGCCTGCTTCATGAAATCTTGTTGGACATCTTGCACAAACATGTGCCATATATCGAAATATGCGTCATTCACACTGATGAATTGTAATAAGAGGATCTGACAGAGTGACCAGATCACTTGCATCTGAAAATCTTGTGAGTGCAGCTTGTCTTTGATTGTCGTAAAATAGAAAAGGACATCTGCATGATTCACACTGTAGCTGGCCACACATACCAGATGATTCTGTGCATGGTGCATGATCATGTGTGAGAACCAATGTATACTGTGGTGTGTGAGATGATACAGACTTTTGCTCAGTGTCCCCCTTATTACATAAATCCATTTGAGTTTTCACACACTGTACTAGTTGTGATTCACAATTGTCAAAGGCATTAGGGATTTCTGCTAGCCTTGAAACAGCTTCATATAACTGGAACACCTCGATCCCTTCAGTGCTGGTCTCGTGTTCATAATGTGTACAATCGGCATTGCCTTCATACTGACAAGCTGTTAAGATTGCGAAGTCTGGTTCAGGGAGGTGCAGGGGCTACCACATCAATAACTTTGTCTACAAGTTCAAAATTGTATGAAAGATCACTTTTATGTAGTTGACACAAGATCGAACACACTGTTTCTTTCCTCCACCAGTTCCACCAGTTATATTCCTGGAGACTCCGGAGTATTTGGTGTTGTGTTCAGCTACATACTCTTTGAACATCTCCTGCACATAATTTTGTAGCACAAAAGAGACTTCATTGAATCAAATGTTCCAAGTGTTTCCGCCGAAAGGGCCTCTTGTTGGATAACCATGCAAGACGAGATACATGTTTTGATGAGTATACAGTGTCAACTGCCAGTTTAATAACTTCTTCAGCTATTAGTTGGAGTCACTAAAAAGCGAGTGAGCTGAAGACCTCGCAGCATCCACTGTTGCCTGAAACATTGCACGCCTAAGTGTTGCCTGTGAAAGCTCTCTCCCAGAATCAGACAGTATCTTTTCAACATAATTAGAAGTCAAGTCACTCACCTGAGCCATCAATATCCAAGCATTGAGAGATGTAGTGGTACCACAGTTTGCAATGGAAAGTGCACTGCGTCTTGTCACTGCATATTCAGATGCATTGAAAGCAGTTAAGGCATTTTCCCCATCTCCAGCTGAGTTATCAGAATCCTCCCTGTCAGCATCATCTGGGATTTTAATCCATTTCTTCAGTTCAGGCACATGCCAAGCTGGAAGTAGAATCTTCAGAATTCCTGCTGTCATTGCTCTGAACACACTTTGCATGGATTGAGTGAAATGCAGTTGCATTAAGGTCAGTCCTGAATTTAGCTTTTTGTCGTGTTTTCGTACACGATGGATCGGGAAATAGGACTTAGTACTGGCACAGCTAACTTTAATCACTTTAGTAGGAATACAGAAAGAATATCTATACAGAAAAACACACCAGAATATATGTAGAACATGAACAATAGAACAATGCACAAAGACAGGGTTTAATTGTTAGTGGAAAGGTGTGAAGAGGCCTGCTCCACTTGTTAGTGGAGACGTGTGAAAGATGCGCAGGCATAGCAAGGCGTGCTCCACTGGTCACCATTGTGCATGCAAGTGTCCATTGTCACAACACCTCCCTGCCAGCCTTGAAGTACCCACATATAGCAATAGAAGCAGAACAAACAGGCGAAAAATCCTCACTGGTGGTGAGGTTACTGTCGAGTAGATCGATGGGGATGACCAGGGCCATACTGACTACCGGTTGGCCATCTGGGATTTGGGCGCATGGCACGAGGCTTAACTGAAGGTAGCTCAGGGGTGTAGGATGTCTTTTCATTAACAGGAATAGATGGTTCTGGACCCTCTTGTGGTTAACTATCAAGCACCTCCCCTGGATCTGCTTCCTCCTCTATCCCATATCGTGGTCTTTGCTGTTCAATGTGACGTCGCCAAGTGCCACCTCTGGGAATAACTCTCACATTGACACTGCGAGAGCCAAAAACCTTGGTTACCACTGCTGGTACCCATCTCAGATCCTTCTTATGTCTAGGGCCACAGTAAAGGGCATAACAAGGTGTACCAATGGGAGTGACACGTTCAAGGTCCTCTTGAGCCTGAGATTTAGTTACCTCCCTGGCCTGCCGACCCTGGGCCATCTGTGCAGGAGAAGGTAACAGTGTGTTGATTTTAGCCCTGATTTGCCGGCCATTCAGGAGTTCACTTGGGGAGTAGCCCTCTGCTAGAGGTGTTCGCCGATATTGCATAAGAAATTCCTGTAGTGCTGCTCGAGGTGGAAGTGATGATTTTGAGAGTGCCTGTTTAAATGTCTGGACCAGGCGCTCTGCTGCTCCATTGGTGGCAAGATGGTAGGGCGCACCAGTGAGGTGGGTTATGCCCCTCTCCCAACACCAGGACTGAAATTCCTCTGAAGTGAAAGATGTTGCATTGTCGGACACAATGGAGTGAGGGTAGCCGAAGTGAGCAAAATCTTGCTCAAGCAGTTCTGTAGTGGACTTGGTGGAGGTGGAAGAAGTTGGATGTATGCAGGGATATTTGGAGAAAGCATCTATGAGAACCAGCCAGTTGGATCCCAGGAAATTGATGGCGTGGTCAACGTGCACTCGACTCCAAGGCTTCTCTGGAAGCATCCATGGATGGTTGGCTGGCTTTGGTGGCTTGCTCTGGTGCTCTGCACAAGTTGTACATTAATGACAGAGATCCATGATGCCTGTATTAATGTGTGGCCAGTACACTGCAGTGCGTGCCAACTGCTTCATTCGCTGCATGCCAAAATGCCCCAGGTGTAATTGCTGTAGAACTTGGGACTGCAAGCTTGGAGGAATGACCAATCTGGAACCATACAGTATGCACCCAAGTGCTGTAGAGAGTGAGATTGCCAGCTTCCGGTAAATCTCCATATCTCCTATAGTCTCCACTTCCGATCCCTTGTTAGTTGGCCATCCTTCCCTGGTGTACCTCATCACATTGGAAATGACAGGGTCCTTTCCGGATTCCTTACTACGACCTTAGCCAGGATTCCCGGGTCCATGGGGTTCAGCTGCAGCCCGATGGTCTTGATTTTGCAAACAGTGTCCACATCTGCCATCTCTTCCTCTTCATCAAACTGTGCATCTGGTCCCACTGGTAAGCGACTGAGGGCATCTGCATTCCCATGGTCCGAGGTCTTCTGGTACTCGATTGTATACTGGTACTGGCTAGCTGAGCATCAGAGCCCACCGTGCCAGTCTGTTAGCTGCCAGAGCTAGAGAGGCCTTTCAGGGGTCAACATTAAGCACTTTGGGCTACTTTCCCTGTGGGGCCAGTGGTTGATGGAACCTACTGGCCCCACAGGACAAGTAAGTTACACAACCCACTAGCCCTTGTTATTAATCAGCCATTCAAATATTTAATTAATAGCATCCTGTATTTATATACATTTACACAAGTGAATTTGAGCAACATGGAGTGTCATTGTCCGGTACATGTAAGGTCAGTCACAAATAGTGCCAAGGTTCGAGTTGTACCCGGGAGTGGTTTCCGGTGGTGGGTGCTGCAGAAATCATAATACCTCTTAATCCCCGTCTGGTAGGTGTTGAAAGTGGATGGGGCCAGTGCTCTGTGGAGAAGCTTCTCCATCTGGTGACTTAGAGTTCTGCCAGCTCTGGAGGTACTGGTGTTGGCTGTGGGTTGGCCTGTGGGGCAAGGGCAGAAAACAGTGACAACTGATTACGCGAGAGAGCATCCGCTATTCAGTTCAGTTTGCCTGGCAGGTGGACCAGGCGGACAATAAAACTGTGCTTAGCAGTGATGAAGAACAGTGTCCGCAGGAGGTGTACAATTCCTGGGTGCCTGGCCAACTGGTTGGACCAGGACTGTACTATTGCCATGTTGTCACAGTGCACAGTGATGCGTTGTCCTTGCAGGAGATGTCCCCATGTGCAGGCTGCTGCAACGATGGCAAACAATTCCTGCCACTGAATCGATCGCAAGGGAAGTCTCTGAGGTGACCAGTCACCACGGAACCATGCCCTGTTGAAGTATGCTCCATAGCCCAGTGTCCCCAAGGCATCTGTAAATAAGTTGATGGTCTCTGCATCCTTCCAGTTGGGGTCGAGGAAGATTGATACTCCATTCCACGAGGGCAGAAAACTGTCCCACCATATGATATCCTCTCTTGCCTCCACATTAAGGTGAATGTGATGGTGTAGTTTGTAGACTGTGGTTGACACCTATCAGCCTACGAAGGAAGAAACAACCAGATGGGACCACTTTGGCAGCGAAGGACAACTTGTCAATCAGCGACAAAAGGTCCCGCTTCGTAGCTTTGTGCTTTCCCAGCCAGGATTTGATTAAGATGGTCATTTCTTGCAGTTTGTCAGGTGGTAATCGCAGCTGTTGTAGAGTAGTGTCGATGATGATGCCAAGGAATGTGATGGTGGTCGCTGGACCTTCCAGCTTGTCCAAGGCAACTGGGATACCCAGCCTCTCACATACTGAGCATGGTTTCTGCTGACTCACTACAAGTGGGCTGTCCAGCTGGGCCCGCCAGGAGGAAATCATCCAGGTAGTGAATCACATCCGCTGCATAATTGGTGGCCATGATCCAGTGGAGGGCAGAGGCAAACTGGTCGAAGAGGTACGGAGCCGAACGAAGGCCAAAAGGCAGGCATGTGTCTAGGTAGTACTTCCCCTTCCAATGAAGGCCTAGGAGGTCCCACTCTTCTGCTGCAATTGGAACCATGCGAAATGCTGCCTTGAGGTCAATCTTGGCCATCATGCACCCTTTCCTGTATCTGGACACCATTGCCACTGCATCGTCTACTGTGGCATAGTGGATGGGAAAGTCACCTTTATCAATGAAGTCATGTATGCTGCTGCCTTCGGGTGCAGACAGGTGCATGATGACCCTCCATTTCCCATTCTTCTTGGGCACCGCTCCCATCCCTGCTGTGCGCAGGTTGGTCAGAGGACGCTCTGAGAATGGACCCAGGATGCGTCCAGCCGCAATTTCTTTCGCTAGCTCAGTGTCGATGATGTCTGGGTGCTTACTTGCTGATGCTAGGTTTCGTGCAGTGTGTGGAAAGCGTGGTCCATTATATCCGGTGGAAACACCGTTGTCAATGCCAGCTAGCAGCCATGAAATCCAGGCCTTGTCGGGATGGTTTCTTAATTCCTGCTCGAAGGTAGAGCTTCGTAGTGGTGTGTGAGCTCGCTGGAGCTCACACGGGTGCCGGCTTGGTGCGAGGGCAGGCTGTAGCAGGGTGGTCCCCACCACAACCGTGACCCCAGCACTTGTGGGCATAGCGGCATTCGGCTCCTTTAGTGCACTTGCCGTAGTTAAAACGACGGCAGATTTCCTGGCCTGTGGTGGTGAGCATGGAGCGATCCCCCTGCTGGTTGCTGGCGTTTCCTGCTGTGGTGGCTGAGCCCTGATGAGGGGTGGAGCTGCCACTCTGCACCTGCTGCCGGGCACGAAAGGGGGTTACGGGTAACGCACCAGACCAGTATGTCCTCCTTCAGCATGTCCCATTGTAACGTCGACTTGCTTCTAGCCGCCGCCTCCTGAAATAGCCGGTCGTATTTCAGAGCCGATGCAGCCGGGTAAGCGGAGAACAGCTGGCAAACGATGGTCTGGATGGTCTGATATTTTACCAGTTGCAACGCTGTCTTGGGAGCCGCCTGAACTCCTATGGCCAGGAAGACATTCCAGGCCTCCAGCCAACTTGGGAGATCGCAGACCTGCCACTTGGAAGCCTTGCGACTCTTTTTGGGCGCCATCGCTTGCCCAGGCACCGCGTCCTCTGTGGGTGGTAGCAATTTGTCGAAGTTAGCGTACTCACCTCTCTTTATCTTCTTGACGATCCGCCTCGCTGGAGTGGACACGCAAGAGATAAGGGGAGAGTCTGTCGATGACCCGGATGAGCTGGAGCTGCGGTGCCGGTGGTGATGCTTAGAGCGGCTCTTTCAGTGACGTCTTGTAGAGCGCCTGCGCTTGCGGTGATCCGAACTATCCAAGCTGCTGGAGGTGGAAGAGCTGCTAGAGTCGGATGAGGCGCTTGAGTATGAGCTGGTCGATCGACGACGTCTTTTGAGACCGTGTGCCTTACGTTTGCGTCGGCGTCGGGGTTCCACCTCGGGAGGAGGGGAACGTTCTGGAGGAGGAGAACGTTCGGCTTCAGCAATGGGCTCTGGCGTTGCATCCTCATCCGAAGATTTGCTGGATTCCTCGCTGGATTCGGATGCGTCAGGCGCGTCGTCTCGCTCTGGCTCCGGCTCGCTCGAGGTTTCGCGAAGGTGCTGGTAGAGGCGCTCTACCAGGGCAGCCTTGTTTCCTGTCGTCGTGAGCTTTGCCGAGCCTAGCCGAAGGCGGAGGATTTCGCACGTTAGCTTTTCTAGATCTCTATGATTCATTGACTTTGTAGCTGCAGTGGTTGATGACTGAGTGAGTCACCCTTCCCAGACCTCTCTTAAATAGGTCATGCCTGTGTAATAGCCGCGGCTACAGTCGTGACAACGTGCCAAAAAGACTATTCAATTATAGAATGTACAGGGTTAAATACACGGAACTCATTAATCTAGCATGTTCTAGAATGTACCTAATATTTATCACTATTACATAACTATTACATAACTCCCCTTTTAGGAAGAGTCAGTCCCTGGACTCTTAATGACCAAGGGAAAATCCATAACGGGTTGGAGGTTTTCGAGTTCTGGTTGGGTATCGATGTGGAGGTCCAGGATCCGGCGGTTGAGGTTCAGCAGGCACCGGTTGATCCTCCACTCCTCGATCTTCCACTTGTGCATGGGGTTCATGTAGCAACCGATTCTCTGGGGGTGGATCTTCACCTACTGCTGGTGTGATTGTACCCATGTTGTTCTCATCATCATCATCTACAGTTTGAATCCGTGTATTAAATCCACTACTGTCCTTATGCCCATCACAGCTGCCCTTATTTTTACATTTCCCTTGGTCCTAAGCGCATTCCTTCTTTGCACGGCTTGAGGCAATCAAAATGTACAACAGACTTCTTATGTGGGGCACGCGAATCTTGGATGCGGTACGTAGTGTCACAGATCCTGTCCAGTACCTTCCAAGGGCCTGTCCAGGGATGATGGAATTTCTTTGCCTTTCCACGTGGAACAACAGAGGAATGTAACCAAAACATATCCCCAGGGCTGTATGGGTCTCCATGACATTTCTGGTCATAGAAATATTTCTGTCGGTTGTGCTCAGTCGTTGGCCTTTCCCTTACGCACTTGTATGCCTCTTCCAATCCCCTCTTCATATCAGCTGCATAACTTCCATAACTATTGCTGGTGTCAGAGTGAGCTGTATCATACATGATATCCAATGGAAGACGAGCTTCATGTCCAAAAAGCAAAACGAATGGGGTGTAGCCCGTAGACTTGTGTACACTAGTATTGTATGCTAGGCATACTCTCCTAACCTGTGTGTCCCAATCCGATGGTTGCTCCTTCAAAACTGCTGATATCATATCCACCAGTGTTCTGTTCAGACACTCAACCAAGCCATCCCCCTGGGGATGGTAGGGGGTAGTGCGTGTCTTCTTGATTCTCAGGATCTTACAAACTTCCGATATCACCCTTGCTTCAAACTGACGGTCCTGGTCTGCATGCAGTTGCTCTGGAGTAGAGAAGCGGCAGAGGAACTCGTCAACTAACTTCTGTGCAACAGTAATGGCCTCCTGGTTTGGGATAGGATATGCCTCCGCCCACTTTGAGAAGTTATCCGTTATACCAACAGATAAACATTTCCCTCCTTTGTCTTTGGCAGAGGTCCAACAATATCCATGGCAACCACTTGCATTGGGTATCCTGCAGTTATGGAGCGCAGGGGGCCTCTGTGCTTCGGTGCTGGTGATTTCCTACTGGCACATGTAGGGCATGTTTGGCACCAATTCTGTACGTCTTTCCGTTGGCCTGGCCAGTAGAAACGTTCCTGTAGGCGTTTGAATGTTCTCTCTTCTCCCAAGTGGCCACCAGAAAGCCCTGCATATAGCTCCTGCAGCACCCCAAGAGTTGATGGCCGCCACATTTTCAAAATGGTTCAGCCATTCCACGAAGTCCTCTTCCCCTGTAAACAATTCAGGCAGCACGACAGGCTTGGTCCCTACACCTGAAGCGACGCTCGCCTGGGGTACGTTACCCTGAGGTTCGTTCATGCCGACTACGCCAATGTAATAGCCGCGGCTACAGTCGTGACAATGTGCCAAAAAGGCTATTTAATTATAGAACGTACAGGGTTAAATAAATACACGGAACTCATTAATCTAGCATGTTCTAGAATGTACCTAATATTTATCACTATTACATAACTATTACACCTGGAACCAAACCCCTAAAGAAACCCTATTTGATTGTTGTGGTTGAAAGGCTGAATAGGCTGTATAGCTGTGGAGGGGTTGTATACTTAGCTATGCCTTTGAGCTTATCAACAGGCAGAGCTATAACCTTCCTGAGGGTAGCATTCCCACCAACATTAAACAATGTTTACTTACTGTAGACCTAATCACCCCATTTGGGCTGAAAAACTGTGAGGTTACAGTACAGTTTCTTATGTTTTCTATTTCCCCATATTCTGCAAAGGCCCATCTTTAAAATGATGTAAAAATTGCTACAGGCATCTAACAACTGATACAGATAAGAGATACTGTAGTGTAGTATATACGACGACAGTGCACGCGCACACGTAGACAATGACAGAGCTACGCTACACAATTGACAACTACACGAAAACGTGGCAAGACTGAAACACGTGACTGTTAGATTCACAGTTCATCAAGGCAATTCGTACACACAACGCGATGCGCGTCTATCTCTTTGTGAACTTCTATCTTATCAATTACACAGAAATCATTATATTCATATCACGTCACTAATTTTGGACATCCTGCCCCCGTTGACTAGGTAGTCAACTATGTAAGTTCAGTCAGCAGTGAGATCCTGGGCCAAGTTTGAATTCTCTGTACTGCCTTCTGGAAAGCCATTCGCTTAGCAGGTCACTGAATTGTGTCGGTGACAACTGCAGTGTCATGTGCAGCATGTGCAGGTTCCTGCACCACAATTGAATCCCTTCCTGACACCTCTAGAGGGTACAAGTGTTGAATGGGTCATCTCAGTATCGATGAATGCCCAGTTTCACTCTTGGTCCTTACACATGCACCTCTTACAACCCCATCATTGCCACAAATGAGCTCCACAACTCTTGCTAATTTCCATAGCGTCCTTGGCAGGTTCTTATCAAACAGAATGACATCACCAATCTGAATGAGATCTTGAACTGCAGAGCCCCTGGAGTAACGGTGATGCTCACTCAACTCTGTGAGATACTCCCTCTGCCATCGGTTCCAAAAGTGTTTCAACATCACACTCAGATGTTTCAATCTCTTTGACAGATCAAAGGACGAGTGTGCTTCGCCATAAGTAGGATCTCTGTTATCGTCACAAAGTGGATCAGGTAAGTTGTTCAGTCTATAGCCAACAAGAAGATGAGAAGGGGTTAGTGGTTCATCCAGATCTTCGGCACTAACAAATGTCAATGGGCGAGAGTTTAATGTTAATGTAATCTCAACTTCAGCCACTATTGTCACTAGCTCATCATAGGAAATTCTGGCTCGTCAATTGTCTTCTTAAGACAACCTTTCATCAACCCAATCAACCTTTCGAACATTCCACCCCACCATGGTGCACGTTTTAAGTTGAACTGCCATTGAGTGTGAAAACGTTCCAGGAGACCTTTGGTTGTTAAGTCACTTAATATGCCAGTGATAACCTTCTTGGCAGACTTGAAAGTTTTGGCAATGTCAGAAATTACCTTGCGTGGAGTTCCCTTCCTTGCCGTGAACCGTCGAAAACACTTCATAAAGGCTTCAGTGGTGAGATTTGGAACAACCTCCATATGCAGGGCACGGGTTGAGCAAAATGTGAACGGACATACCCAGACCTTGCTGTTGCCTTCATTTCCCTTCACATAAAGTGGGCATGCGAAGTCCACCCCAGTATAAGAGATTCCTGCACCCTGAAGTCAGGTAATGGGGGAGGTGGTGGAGGTAAATATGGTCTTCCATTAAACCTCCTATATGTCACACAACGATGAAGAATCTTCTTCACGAGACTCCTTCCCCTTTACAGCCCAATATCTCGAGCGCAGCTCAGTCAGAGTGCTCTTAACACCTCCGTGTAAGACTTTCTCATGACATGCCTTTACGATCAATGCAATTACATGACGTTTGGCATCAATTAAAATGGGATATTTTGAAGAGTCTGGAATGTCGGCATTATCCAAACGGCCACGACATCTCCAAATATTTTTCATTATCAACGAACACACGAAACTGATGCTTCCACATACCAAAACCTCTGCTCTGTAGTAGTGATCGTTGCATAACCTTGATTCAATAGATGTCTGCCCGTGTTAAGTAGTACTCGGTGCCCCTGTTGTGTGCTACGTTTGATCTCCTTGTTATGAGCTTATCAACAAACTATCACATAAGATGATACGACTAGGAGCCTTTGCAAGGTACTGAAATCTTCACATTGTAAAATAAGATCATCCTGAGGTTCATTGGTCAAGACAGTTAGCACTTCTGTGGACGCACCTTCTGTTGTGCCCTTCATTTCTCATACAATCCTCTGGAATTGGTACTTCCCTACACTCAAGATCTGCATCACCACTTGTAAGCCATTGTGGACCATCCAACCACAGTGATGAACTAGAGTCATGCTTGTGCCTCTAGAAGGAATATCTGCAGGATTCGAGATTCCAGAGCAATGTTTCCAATGTTCGGAGGGTACTAGTCTCCTGATAGCAGTGACATGATTTTGGACAAACTGCTTCCACTCACGCTCTTCATGCTTGATCCAACAAAGTGCAACCTGTGAATCAGTATAACATCTCGGATCAGCCATTTTCAATTAAGCTTGGAGAGCCCCTGTAACACTGTTCATTAACTTTGCAAGAAGTAAAGCAGCCAATAGCTCCAATCTAGGAATAGTCTTGTTGTGTACTTGAGCAACTCGTGATTTTGCAACAACAAAACAAACAACTATACTCGCAGAGGACTTGATCATCAAGTATACCACAGCAGCATAGGCTCCCATAGATGCATCGCAATACCCTCTCAGACTGCAGTGTGCTGCAGATTTTTCAATTCCACTAAAGTAGCATCTGGGAATAGAGAGTGCATCTGGACATTGCAAACTGGAGACCAAATTATTCCACTTCACTACCAGCTCATTACTGAGTATTGCATCCCAAGCCAAGTTGGCCTCACAAAGCTCTTGAGCAAACATCTTGAACTTGACAGTGATAGGTGAGAGGACTCATATTGGATCGAATAAAACGTGATATTAGGCTCACAACACTGCACTTTGTTGGCTGCACTACCAAGGCCAACTTATAGATATTACTCGAAGACAAGACAGTCACCAACAGGGTTCCATAGTACCCCCAAAACCTTCTGTATTACATAACACTGCACATCTCCGACAAGTGTAGCTTTGGTATACGAGTGGTCATCCTCAGAATTATGCATTTCAATCCTTTGTGTGAGATCACATTCATGACGTGATCCTAGCTTGTGAGGTTGATGAGCTACAAATAAGCTTCCTGAAATTGAAACCACCTTCAGCCAGTCGACATTTGGACTTCTCGTACAACTCTTCTTCATTATCTGCTCCAAGAGTGACATCGTCCACATAGATTGACTTGAGAAATTTTTCAACATACGGAAGAGATCAATACCTTGAAAGATTCGATGTGGTATTTGAGTGTCGCATTTAACCAATAATTGCCGGATGTAAGGTATACCTTACGATTTTCAAGTAAAAAATGCAGCATATAATTTGGCGATTTGCGATCGAAGTATTGGTACATTACAGCTTTCAATGGACCAGACTAATCGCCACGAGCTGCCGCATCAGCCACTAGTGCCATTCTGGCGATACATGCCACTGAGTAACAAACGGTATCGAAGTGTGGTTTATAAATCAATTGATGTTCACGTAAGGCACGGCATAGAAAAACACTGTCTTTGAAGGTACTGCAGTTCCACAACCAAAGAAGAACAAGTTTTAGTGTTCAACAGAATGTTAGAAGAAAGTTTCCTACTCTGAACTTCGAACCACGTTTTCTACAGGAATGCAATTAGTACCTCTAGCGATGCCATCGCCGCTTCATCACGACATCGCCCGGCAGAAGCCCCGGCCTGCCCACCCCGAACGGATGAATGGTGAATATGATGATAGAATAGATGTAAAAAAGTGTGAAGAAAAAGATGGAGATGATGATGATTGCTTAGAATGTGCCCGATAACAGCCTCATAGACAGAAATAGGAGGTGCTCGATACCGCACGTTCAATCCGTCAGTGTGCAACATATCAGTATCCATGAGGATTTGCGAATTAAATGACCTAGTAAACATCCTCAGCTCAAGACTGCCAGCATCATGATTTAATGCATATTTTTACTTGAAATAAACGGCAACAGCCCTACAGGTATATAAAGCATCCAAATACCTAGCCAGCTTTACCATTTTAGTACTGCAAGCTTATATATGAGATGTAACAATCTGTAGTGTATGGTCCTAAACCAGGCAGGACACACCTGTATACTGCAAAACTTAAAGTTCAATTGTGCAGTGAATGAAATGAGCTAGCTAAATGGTATTTGAACAATTATTGGTTGCCAAATGTGCTGATATGCTTTCACTTCACTTGGTTTCTTCAGAATACTTGATTTTGGTTACTTAATATGTAGTATGTGATATCAGTACAACAGGGAATTAATTTTGTTTGAAATTTATTTATATAAAAGTTACCTTTATTGCATAGCACAATCCCAGTAAATGTTGACAATTTTGTTCAAAAATATGTATATATAAATAGCTTTTCAGTGTATTTTAGTTGGTTAATAATATGGATATTTAACTTTTGAAGTGATTTCAATCATTGTCACTTGTACTTGTAACCAATTCAAACTTGATTTCAAAAGTTTAAGTTAAATAACTATTTAAATGTTTCTTAATTTGTTTATGGCAGTAATTGTCTGCTTAATGGGAACAATAACGCAGGTTATTCCAGCTAGATAAATATTACAATTGTGGAGCTATGACACTTCAAATGTGAACATAGTGTTTAAAAACACATATTTATTTGTATATTTTATGGTTTTTCATGCCTAGTGGTGGCAGTTTTGCACAGTTGAGCTATTGAGTGACATTGGTACTTACACTGGTTTATAACATACATGAAAAAATTAAATAAATTCATTTGGAATGAATAATGTTCTTCAGAACATTAAAAGCCCAACGTAAGGTATACCTTACGTTTTCGTAAGGTATACCTTACGTTTTTTCAGGCAATTATAGATTAAGAGGAAAGGGCTGGATGAAACGCCAAACACTACAAGTATCTGGAAATTCCTTGGCAACATCGTTAACCCACAGAAAACGTAGTATATCTCTATCCTCAGGAGCGACCGAGACCATGAGAAATACCTTCTCTATGTCACCTATCAAGGCTATCATATACATTCGGAAACGAAGGATTTATGTCCAAAATATTGTGACCAAAACTTGGACCAGCGTACAGACAGTCATTCAACGATGGGCCTCCAGATCTTGCCGAAGCATCATACACAATCCTAAGGTTTGTTGTTTTCTTGTCCCGTCTGATAACAGCATGATGAGGGATGTAGTAAATTTTGCCACTAAAATCAGTAGCCCAAGGTTTCTGAGCTAACTCTATAATACCTTTGCTGAGCTGGTCCTTGATTGCAGAGTCATAATCACTAAGCATTTCCTTGTCAGATTGCAGACGTCTCACTCAGTTCATAGTTTTGAGGCAAAACAGGGTGAATTTCCTTCCATGGAAGGTGTACTTGGTAACGATTGGCAATAAACCTAATACTGTCTGCAAACTCATACAAGGTTGGTTCCTCACTCATCTGAATGCCCAATAATTCTAGATCCCAAACCCTTCTTAATGTTCTTACTAGAGCATCATCTGAGCACTGCAAAGGAAGGGTCAAGACAAGAGATGATATGAAGTTAGTAACGGTTGTGTCCACTGTCATGCCAGTCATGGGTCCAGGCAACACCCAACCAAATTTGGTACCTATAGCAGTTGGTCCAGATCTTCCACTCACAGTATTACCAGACACAACTCTCCAATAATGGTCTAGTCCTATCGGAATGTTTGCATCCAAATTGTCATCATTAAAGGTATCTGCCATTTCAAGACCAAACAGGTGAGGAAACAGCTTGACTGCACGGGATATCTGCTGGCCAGATAAAGTCTCTCAGATGAGTGGTACCACAACAAATTCAAGTTCAAGGTCAGGACCATCTCTAGTTGTTAGGACAAGTTTCACAACATCACGATACTGTGGTTGTTCTTCACACGTCTTTATCAGCAGCGTTTCAACACGTTCCGAATGCAAAGAAAGCTTTTCCCTTAATCGCTGTGATTGCTGACTGCCGGTGTCAAGTATGATTCTTGTGCGCAATGTCGGTGATGACAGATTGGGTGGGCGTACAAGTGTTGTAGCTGTCTGGAGTACGGGTGTACGAGAATCCACATACATCGAAATCGCTGATGGATTTTTTTGCCTAGTGCTGCCAGAATGTGGTAATGGACTGCCACACGAAGATGAACCAGGTGTTGATTGAGATTTTGATTGAGAGACGTCTACAGGAGTGGGAGTACACTTGACAGTGTCTGTTATCTTGCCACAAATGCTAGAATGATGTCTCCCATTACAATTGGAACACCTTACTGAAGAACGGCAGTCTCGACTCCTGTGCTATTTCTTTAGGCAAACAAAACATCGCCCTGTTTTCATTAAAACATTCTTTGTTTCGTCTGCTTTGGTCACTGTACGGCATGAACCTGATAAGTGTGCCCGATTGCATTACACACAAATTGTCTCTGTAGTCTCTTCGTGTGTTACCAAAGCTGCTGCTGTCTGTAGCTCCTGTGTCTGTTTCTTGACTTGACCAGCAGTGGCATTGTGGCACACCCACCGCTGGGGGGGGGGGCAGATATATATAAAGGCGCCCCCCCCCCCCCCCCCAAAGAAAAAAGCTTCTGCACATATATACGTGTCCATCGCATTTTAATCACGAAGTGTATATATAATTTACAGCGAAATTGCCACGGTCATTTTCACGTGCAATTGAAGGAGAAAGGGGGACTTGTTAAGTGCTCCTGTCCAACCAATACATTGGAACTACAATAACGCCAGTGGCGTAGGAAGAAAATATAGAGTGCAGCGGCCAACAAAGGTGGTTCCCCTGCCTCCCCGGGGAGGGTACGGAGGGGGGCACCCCTCCCGTTCAGCTAGGGGTTACGGGGGAGCACTGTAAGCTCTCCCATCGCCGGCATCGGGGTCTGGGGCGGAGCCCCAGAAGCCAACGCTTTTTGCATAGAAAACCCCCCAAAAACTACACTAAAACAGTAACCAGGTTAGTTTGTTTTGATACCTTGCCTCTGCGCATGTAATGTAAAATACAAAACGGCTATAGTGCAGCCAAGGCCACTTTTGGTAACCGTAGTAAACTACATTGCACGGGTAGCCTAGCTCTCACGATCGATTTGAAGACCACTTGCATGTCATTAACTAGCAGCAATTGCTCAGCTATTGAATTATATTTGCGCGCTTATCATCCTATTAAAAAAAAATTGTTGTTGTTGTGAAAAAGTGCAGCGGCCATGGCCGCTGCTGCCGTCCCAGCTCCTACGCTCCTTTAGTATAACGACTATCATGGACTGCTTACCACGCTTTGTTTTATGGTTATCCAAATAAACGAATGCAATAGTTTAATTAATTTCTATTTCTATTAACAAATAAATAGATATAGTAGTGATTGCAGCCTAAGTGCTTTGTAGCCTCAAGCATTTAAGCAGCGCATTCCAGGCTAACTTTACTTTGAGTCTGTTAAGACACCATGCATACTTCAGCCGTCATTTTGGTGCCCTAGCTATATTTTGGCGCCCCTGTTTTTAGGGCCGCTGGGGGGGCAATTGCCCCCCTCCCCCCCCTGGCCACATCGCCACTGTTGACCAGCCAAGTTCGCAAAAACACGTTCTCTTGCATCAACTTCATCTTCGATTACCTTCATAATTTCATCAAAGTCAAAGTTCTCACAGCTAACTTTTCTGCTAACCATTAGCCTAAGCTCCTGGGGTATCTTGCTCATCAGCACAGAAAACAATAATCGGCCATATGAAGATGAAGGGACATCCGGAGACTTAAGGCTTCTTATATGGGAGTCAATTTGATCACAGAGGCAACGAAGAACCTTGGTATTGGTTGATGTCACAGGATCCAAGCTTAGCAGTGCATTCATGTGTTTGTTTATTATTAGCTGGGTGTTTCCAAAACGCTTCTTCAGCACAGCCACAGCTTCTTCATAGTTAGATGCAGTAAGAGAAAGACAGGATATAGCTTCTGCCGCACTGCTTTCAAGCAATGAGTTCAAATAGTTGAACCTATCAGTGTTGCTGAGATCTGGATTTGCGTGAACCATAGCCTCAAATGAGTCCCAAAATATAGTCCACATAGTGAGATTGCCATTGAACTTCTTCATTGAAAGCTTTGGAAGCTTTACATGTAGGGGAGACCGGGGCCGGTTGTCACAATTTTTGTACCTCATATTACCCCACGATTTTGAAAGTGCCAATTCAATTAACAGTCATTACATAATAAAAGGACATCATCTACGCACACTTTGGCTATTTCAGTTTATTTTTAAAAGCAATCACATTTATAAAATTCTGGATTACAAATATCAGGTACCGTTGTGACAACCTGCCCCATGCCCGGGTTGGTTGTCACACTATTGAATTTTATTTATTATCCAGCTCAGCAGAAAGCCCTGTAGGTCTACTATCATTTTTTCTCTCCTACCGTTAACATATCAGTTCAAAAACTTCATGATACAGTCAATTACATGTTATACATCTAAGTGAAAAGTTCGTGGTATTCTCAGATCCCTTTCCCCTTCCTCTTGTCTGTGTGGTGGTGTCCTGAGTTCCCTTTCCTCTTCCTCTTGTCTGTGTGGTTGTTTGCTTGATAGCTCTAACCTTTCCTCTTCCTCTTGTATCTATGAAGCCCTTCTCTTTTTTGTTTGCTAAAGCTGCCATTACAGGAGAATCTGTTAAAATTGATGATCTCCTTGTTCTGTTGCTTGCAGCTTTTTTGTGTGGTGCAGCTTTTGAAAAAGGTAGCATGCACATTTTCAGGGGATATGTGCTGGGAAGCATAGCTGGTAGAGCAGAGACCAAGAGGCACAGGTAAGCCAGGAGGAGCAACAATGCATGGAAGTTCATTAACTAGGTCAGGTCTTTCAGAAATTATCCTTTGTGGTGTAGGTACACACCCACTGCTTATGCCAATGGTCACTTCTGGATTAGTATCAGATTGATTTGTTGGAGAGACAGAAAGTGCCATTGGACAGTCTGTGGTGAAAGCTGCAGCAAAGTCAGCCTCCTGGAATATGTCTCTGTCAAAAGGTGATATTCCAGACACTTTGAATCCAGCCATAATGTTGCTTGCTGCACAAGGAAATACAAGGGACAAAATTCCTGGGATGTCATAAATTGCTTTCTCTAACCATGTCTTGTGCATTGGCACGTTATTAGCTAATGCTAGCTGGTAAGCAAGCTTCCGTACTTCTTTCAGTGAAAGGCCTTGATATATTTCAGAAGTACGCAAAATTTACCAGACAAGCTCTTCCTCCAGTAAAGGCGTAAAAATCTGCCGATTTTTTCGATACCCAATTTCTATTGAAGGCTCACCATGATGCCCTGTTATTTGTACATCAGTTAATTTATTGCAGTATCGAAGCAAAGTTTGATACAGTGCTTCTCACAAGGAGAGGTAAAAATGAGAATGTGTAGTTTTTTAGCCATAACTCTGTAACCAAACATGATGTGGAAAAAATATTACATTGTTGGAATCAGCATGTATTTTTGTATCATCCTGTGAATTTATGTTGTGTCACGTGATGTGTTTTCGTTTCAGGACCACAACAAGTAACATAGGGTAAAAACAACATTTTTTGTTTATAACTCATGAATGTAATGGAGTTAAGGCTTCAAATTTACAACACAACTGCACCATCATAGTCTGCATGTCCATGAGCAGTTTGATCGTTGCACGCCCTCTAGTTATGGAGATCGGTTCAAGATTGTAAAAAATTGAAGGTGGGTAGCGGTTAAGGAAATAACTCCTGAAAAGTTCCGAGGTAAGGTTTAATTCTTTGTTCGTTACATTGCAAAGTCCCTGTAGTTAATATATGAAACATTTAACTCTTATTCATCATTGTGATCGTAAGTTGCAATTTGCCAAAGTTAAAAATTCCATTATCGGATAGAAATTTTAACGTTTTTCCGTATACGTTAAGGTATTATCGTCCACTTTGACGTCACAACTGATTACATGTATCGTAATAGTAACGCAATGGCTTCTGGCACATGCAGCAGTTTCCAAGTCTGTGATTCTGTTTCAGGTACTTGTTCTTTCCAGAACCTACCTGATACATACACACATGTATCGGGGGGTACCAGAAATAGAAAGCGAAGAAGTTGGGAGGTGGAAGGCACTGGAAGTGGTTGTACATAAGCGGTCGAGCGAGGGGAACCGGTCGAGCCTGGAGACTTTCATCACTTAGGAGAGTTTTTGATTCTACATGTACTTAGGGCTTGATGTTTGTTAAATACGTGTACGTGTACGTTTCGCGCTAAGTGCACCCATGCTACTTTTGATTCTGTTGATGAAATGCTATATAGCCAAATCTGGCTCGCCTGTTGAGAAGACAAATTTGTAGAACAGGCATTCTTTACTGATACAGTTTAAGAGTTATTCCCGAGCAAATCACAACAACGCGTCATCACTATAATGACATCATGTTTTGTACGTCATCAATAATCAAAATTTCTTCCGATAATGGAATTTTGAACTTTGGCAAATTGCAACTTACGATCGCAATGAAGGGTAAGAGTACAATGTTCCATATATTAACTAAAGGGACTTTGCAATGTAACAAACAAAAAATTAAACCTTACCTCGGAACTTTTCTGAAGTTTTTTCCTTAACCGCTACCCACCTTCAATTTTTTACAATCTTGAACCGATCTCCATAACATGAGGGCGTGCAACGATCAAACTGCTCATGGACATGCAGACTATGATGGTGCAGTTGTGTTGTAAATTTGAACCCTTAACTCCATTACATTCATGCATGAGTTATAAACAAAAAATGTTGTTTTTACCCTATGTTACTTGTTGTGGTCCTGAAACAAAAACACATCACGTGACGCAACATAAATTCACAGAATGATGCAAAAATACATGCTGATTCCAAAAATGTAATTGGTGTTTCAACATCATGTTTGGTTACAGAGTTATGGCTAAAAACCTAGACATTCTCATTTTTCCCTCTCTTTGTGAGAAGCACTGTAGTTAATTTCAAAGTCTCTAGCTATACCTCGGACAGATTTGTTGTCAAATCTCACCTGGCAAACAGCACGCAGCATCACAAAATCTATCAAATATACTCAGTTGCATATGGGATTGCTTTCGATTTTTGTATTTAAGCAAGATAGTGTAGTTCCATTTTGTGGTACATTACACCTCTCCCTCCTTAAGTTCCATAGAAGTCTGTCTGAACTCTGTGACGTGATGAACGGCGAAGTGGAATTGGAGGGTCTGAGCGATTTTCCCCGACCACATCGTGAGTATTCAATGTATTTAGCAACGTTCAGTCTTCACTACTCAAGGTACCTGGAGTTTCAATAGCCGCTGAACTTGTCTCAGGCATTGTCACACTCTCTGGACGTGATGCATTATTGGCCTGGACTGTAGCTGGAAGTTGCACAATGGGAGCTCCTCCCTCCGAAGAAAGTGAAAAGTCTGGAAACATTTCTATGGAGTCTGACGTCGCCATCACCGCTGAAATCTTCTCATGCTCAGTGTTTACAGCCTCTCCAGATGCTTGGCTCGTACTAACATCAAGACGATTCCTAACATGATCAAAATGGCGACGCCAGATCCTTTCGCCATCTAGTTCAACCGTCACTGATAATGGACCAATCCAACTGTGGACCACGCCTGGAAGCCACTGTGGGATGCCTCTGAAATTTCTGACGTACACATGGTCACCTACATAGAATGTTCGAGGTCTGTGCCGGTCATGGTTTGCTTTCTGTTGAGACTGGCTCTGCGCAACCTTGTCTGTTAGGTCAGGATCGGGGCGCAAACCATCGAGTGAGGAGTGGGGCTTGCGTCCGAGCAACAATTCAGCGGGGCTCCGACTGGTGGTTGAATGAGGGGTTATGCGGTACGCAAATAGGAACCACGCCAGTCAAGTTTCCAGGTCTCCGGTCAATTTTGTGAGGGCTTCTTTGAATGTCTGGACGCTATGCTCTGCTAGGCCATTGCTGGATGGATGATAAGGGGCGGTTCTCGAGTGTTTTATGCCATTGCACAAGGTAAAAGACTTGAACTTGAATTCATCACTGCAGAAAGTGCTGCCATTATCTGAAACCAGTTGTTCGGGAATACCGTGAGTTGCGAAAATACTCAGAAGAAAACTTGATTGCCTGTTGAGAGGAATAAGTGGAAACTATAGCTACTTTGAACCACTTAGAGTAAGCGTCAACTAAAACGACGAACATTTTACCAAGGAAAGGACCGGCAAAGTCGATGTGAAGACGCGACCATGGGCGAGCGGGGAACTCCCAAGGGTGAAGTGGGACAACCGGCGGAGACTTCCTGTTGACCTGACAAGCATTGCAAGTTTTAACCTTGGCTTCCAGGTCGCTATCTATGCTGGGCCACCAAACAATGCCTCTTGCTACCCCTTCATATGCAGTATTCCCGGGTGGGCCTCGTGTAAGATTCGGAGGTCTGCCTCTCTGCCTGCTTGCGGCACGATGATTCGACTTCCTAAGAGCACGCATCCACCATTCACACTCAGTTCCAATTTACGGATGAAACTCCCGTTCCTGCTCAAGAGGCTTCCAGTCCCCTTGGGCCACTGCATCTCTGACTCGAGACAGAATGGTGTCCCTGTCCGTCCAGGTTTTGATATCAGCTGCGGAGATAGAAGAACCACAATTGTCCAATGCTTCAACCATCAATACAATCTCGCTAGGCTCAGCGGTATCCGGGCAATGCTCATCCAGGGGTAGCCTGCTCAAAGCATCTGCATTGCCTGTTTTCTGGCCCTGAACTTGATACGATAACGGTAAGCGCTGAGTGTGGGAGCCCATCTTTGAATGCGTGCAGATGCCATGGGGGTTACACTGCGGTTTTCTGAGAAGAGATACTGGTGCGGCTTATGGTCGGAAAGAATGGTAAACTCGCGACACTCCAAATACTATGGCCAGACCCTCTTTTTCAAGTTGGGCATACTTCTTCTCGGCTGGAGACAAGGCGCGTGAGGCATATGCTATGGGTCTATCTGATCCATCATCCCACTCGTGGGATAGCACGGCACCAACCCCGTAAAGGCGAAGCGTCACATGAGAGCAGTAACTTCCTTTGACGTTCAGAATGTGTTAAGACTTGTGCTGAAACCAGGAGCTGTGCTGCTTGCAGAAACGCCGATTGTTGTTCCTCCCCCCATGACCAAGCTTTTCTCTTTTCAAGAAGACTGTACAGGGGTGACAGGGTACTTACCAGGTTGGGAAGGAATTTAGCGTAGTACGTCAGGAGACCCAAGAAGGACCTAAGTTGACAAACATCCTGTGGAACCGGGGCATTCATGATAGCTCGCCGTTTTTCCTCGGTTTGGCGAACACTGTCTGCTGAAATAACATCGCCCAAGTACTCGACGGAAGGGACCATGAACACACACTTTGACAATTTGAGTTTGAAACCTGACTGTTGAAGGCGAAACAAGACTGCTTCCAGAGTTTGAAGGTGTTCCCCTTCTGATGCACCCGACACTACATCGTCAATGTAAACACACACACGTTAGCTATGTTCTGTAGCAACGTCTCCATGGTCCGCTGGAAGATAGCGGGGGCAGATGAGACTCCAAAGGGAAGACAGTTATACTGATACAAGCCCCTGGAACGCGTTTGAGAGGTCGAGTTTTGAAAATATCTTCACGTTGTTGATGGAAGCCAGCAAATCCTCGATGCAAGGAAGTGGGTAAGACTCTGTGCAAGCTGCAGCGTTGACAGTGAGCTTGTAGTTGCCACATATATGTACACTACCATCACCCTTGACCATTGGAACTATGGGCGCAGCCCAATCCAAAAATTCAACCGGTTGAATAACACCTGCCTTCTGTGGAGCCTGTCCAACTCTGCTTCAACCCGCTCATGCAAGGCAAATGGTACCGAACGAGGTTTAAAGAAGCGTGGCCGACATGAACTGTCTAGTGCAGTTTAACTTTTGCACCCTTGACGAGGCCCAACTCGTCTCGGAACAACTCTGGATACTTAGATAAGACACCCTGGAGACTGCAAGACGTTTCAATACGTAGGACGTTCAACTTGTCTAATTTGACGTTAAGTACTTCCAACCAGTCACGACCCAAGAGCGATGGATCCCTCGCCTCTACCAGTAGAGTTAACAGACGTTTTTGTTCGAGATATTTGACAACAGAAATCTGACCAACGACAGGAAGCTTCTCACCCAAGTAAGTGCGTAACGACACTTCAGCATGTTGCAGAGGAGGTTTGTTTTCACCCGACCATAGGCTGTTGTATGTGGACTCACTAATTAACAACACCGCAGCACCTGTGTCGATCTCCATCAACAGATCTACGTCACTAGCGTTCACTGTGATCAAAAAGGGAGAATTGCTTAAGTTCCTGGCCAGAAACACGGTGTTGATGTGTGACTGGTTTCCACAAGATACTGGTCGTGCTGCTGATGCTGCCGGAAAACTGGTGTTATGCTTCCAAGGACCGGTGTTCCTTCCCCTACTTCGACAAACTTTGGCTACATGACTAGCTTTCCGCACGAATTGCAAATCCAATCTCTGCAGCGACAGGTTGCGCTTGCGTGCTGCCCACCGCAACAATAATAGCGAAGTGGTTTGGGGGGCTCGCTCTTTGACAACGCAAACACCAAGGTTTCTTGGGAGGATACTTGGGTTTGGGAAGACACTTGGGTTTGCATTAGACGTGCACCTTCTTCAGCCAACTCGGCGGCCTGTGCCAGCTCTAGAGCCTTTGCGAGCGTACGCTTCGGCTCCTCCAAGAGACACTTCTGAACTCTAGCATCCCTAAGCCCACACACCAGACGGTCCCTCGACATAATCTAGCGACGCGCCGAACTCACAGTTCGCGGCTAAGTGATGGAGCGTGCAAAAGGATAGGTACTTAGTTGGGTACGAAAAACTGTAATGATCTTCGTTCATCACTGCTGCACACAATAATATTGTTATTGTATTGAATGTTCTGATATTCAACAATAAATATATTGCAATGCAATATTCAATTCCAAAAACAATATTCTACGCCACCAATGTACTAAATTGCACATCTGACACATCATATATATTGCAATTTATTGTCTGATTTTACCAATCCTCTTCATATTCCTCTTTGTTCTCTACGTTATCATCAGCTGTCTCTGAGTCCTGTTCATTAACTATCAAGGCAGTCAGAGCCAAATTCCACAGTGACCTTTTTAGACTTAGAAACAGCAGCGGTTCCTAGGTTCTGGGTTGCAAACTACACCATTAAGGACAGAACACTTGCTTTGCTGTGGAGAAAAGTCTCTCCAGTTCACAGGATGTTGGAAGCAAGAAGCGTGTTTTGATGTGCTTGCTGCGTGCTTGCTTCTCTTCAACACGTTGTCGCTTGAGTGCTCACTCAGCAAAATACAATTGAGCATCATCATCTAAGCTTCTTCCAAGTCCTTAGCTGCAGGTACCAACATTTTTTCAACAGCGCGTTGCTCATGAATTGTAAGAGTGTTCTCCTTGTTTACTTGTATCTTGATGATGGCCGTTTCCAAATATTTGCTGTGGATGATATCTGCATCATTGCCAAGATAGTGGTCGAAGGCAAACTACGATACATTTTGTGTCGAGGTCGCGCTATCGTAACAGATTTGAAATTGGCCAATGCTTGCTTGCAATCTGGAATATTCCTTTTCTGCCCAGCTGTGGGAACAAGGTCAATTATTTCTTTGTCTGTCTCATCTAAATTTGGGAGGAGTCTTTCAAAGCGCTGAAACATCTGGAACACCTGTTCAGCGGGTGACATTTCACTTGACTGGGCGCAGGGATGTCAACAGGTGCATTCGACCTGTCTGAGTGTGGACAACTTTGACATGAGCTTCCCAATCAAGTCCAATTCAATTGCGAGGAATGTGCTTATGTATGCCTCAACAGCCAAATTAAAACGGTGACTGCGGCATCCCAGAAGTGGCATACCACAAAGGTCCGCTGTTGCCTTGTTGGTGGAGCAGTTGTCCCCAATTAAACAGAAAAGGGGGTCGAGAGACAAGGAGTACCACTCAAATGTCAATTTGATAAAGTTCACATGGTTCTCGGCAAAATTGTTCTTGTTGGAGAGGTGCGAAGGCCACAAGATCAGCAGCATGCTCTTTGGGGATAGACATTGAAAAAGCCAATAAAGTGTGTTGAACACAAGAGCGAAAGTGGCAGCAGTAGTGACCTTGACATCTTTTTCCACCGCCTCCACCAGCTTGAACATATACTTGAGCTCTTTTTTGCAAAAGATCAATTCGAGCTCACCCATGACGATCCATTCCAGCCATTTGAATACATTTGTTGATCCACTATCAAGCATGTACTCCAAGGTGGTCTTCCAGATACTACTTCACCTGATTGCTCAGTTCCGGTGATGACACTTGCTGTTTCGGATTTGCCATCTTCTTGTGCTTGTTGCGCCAAGTGAAACATTTCTAGATAATTTGGGTGCTTCTGCTTGATGTGGGATATTAGATTTGTGTAGCCGAGCGTAATGTTTTGTTTGCGAACAGTTCCACAAGTGCATTTCCACGTATTGGCCTCAGAACTAACAGGACTCTGCCAATATAAAGCTGACAGACCTTCTTGTTGTCAGGCGGGACTATAGGACAAGAACTCAAACTTGACATTTATGTTGGTGACCTCTGAGACAGCTGAGACAAAAGAAAAATATAAATATGGACGCGGCCAAAACTGCAAACAAAGCCAAAAGGGATTAGGGCAGGAGCTTAGATCTTTACGATAAGACACGCAGGCGAAGCCCTTATAATTGTAGTACCTTAATATATTGGTTTTGTCAACCACAATATATTGGCATTGTCAAATGAATCAGTACTATATATTTTTGTAGCCAATATATTTTATCTACAGTGTATTGTTGCGCAGCGTTGGTATCGATTAGCATGTTCTCTTGACCTTTGCCGTTGGTAAATGGAGTTAGATTATATTAGCGCAACATCTGCTCTCCAACATCGATGAGCTTCTTGATCATGCTCGTTGGATTACCAATGTGCTTGTCACAACTCTTTTTCGCTCGCAGTACGGCAACTTCAGTAACAGCCTCAGTATGAGCTTATTCCACACTTCTCAAAAACAATACATGTCCCCCACTGTAAAAAAGGGGTATACAACACGAATCGTATTTATGCATGTTCAAAATTTAAAATATTTTTTAAAAGCTGATAAGCAGAGTTGCTGTGCACATATATGATTGAGCCACATTTGGGTAGCAATACATTCCAGTTCTGTGAAGAACAATTCCCCTGATTTCTTTGATGAAAATATGGGACAGTGTCCAGCAAAATCGGGCTTGTGGGGTTATAATTTTATCACTATAAAAATTGCACGTTGTATTAAACAATACATCTTCGCGACGGTACAACCTTTTCCTTTCAAATTTTGTACACTTGTTCCCACACCATTTCTCTGTGTGAAAATCGATTTTTGTGATCTACACCTTTTCCGTGCCGTGGATACAACAATCGTTAACCCCGCGGGTTAGAAATCCACATTTTTCCACGTACGAGTGTTGAAAATGCGTCAAATTCGGAGTGTGCATAGAGGAGTCCTGTAGCTATTGATTTGTTCTGTTCATTAGATTCTGAATCATCCATTACGGAGATACAGTTGAGAAAACTACAGGCACATTTTCCCGCTTGATTCGTGCCAATGATATAATCACCGCCTTCCCATTCACTGAGCGGGACACGATTTGTCAAAATCATTGGCACGAATCAAGCAGGAAAACGTGCCTGTAGTTTGTTCAACTGTATCTCCGTAACGGATGATATAGAAATTAACGAACAGAACAAATCAATAGCTACAGGACTCCTCTATACACACTCCGAATTGACGCGTTTTCAACACTCGTACGTGGAGAAATGTGGATTTCTAAAAGGCAGGGTTAACGATTGTTGTATCCACGGCACGGAAAATGTGTAGATCACAAAAATCGATTTTCACACAGAGAAATGGTGTGGGAACAAGTGTACGAAATTTGAAATGAAAACGCAGTACCGTCGCGAAGATGTGTTGTTTAGTACAATGTGCAATTTTTATTGTGATAAAATTATAACCCCACAGGTCCGATTTTGCTGGACACTGTCCCATATATCTATTTCTGGCCCAATTTTTAATACGTAAGAAGTATATCTACAGTAGGTATGTCAAGATTTGCTCTCCAATCAGTCTTGATTTTTTTTCATTGCTGAAAAGCATCTTTCAACAAACACTCATGAAATTAATTAATTGCAACCATTGAATAACTCAGCACAAAATGCATGAATTTTCATCTCTGGGCTCAGTACCATCAAGTATAGTTATGTACGCACTGCAGTTTGTCACGGTGTTTAGCACAAAGAAGGCACAAAACACTTAATTTGTCCACTCCCTATGACAATTTAAGCCACTCCGATTGTTTTCTGCCAATCATTGCGAGTTTGTTACAGCGGTGATAACCACGGCAACGTCAATCAACAATGGGCCACCAAAGGCAACGTTACGATCTCGAACAACGGCAACTCCCTTATGAGATGCTTTGTGACACACTACACAGGTTCTACAGAACCCGAACACGTTAGGCCAAAAAACCGGTGCAAAACATGCCAATGTGTTTTCTCCTGAAGTGTCCTGCAAGGTGTATCTCATGAGCTAGCTCTAACACAACCCTCAGCAATTGCTTGGGTAGAACCAACTGCTAAATCTAAACCATAGGGCGCTTATTTCCTACATAGGAGCCTGTCTCTCTTGGAAGATTCTGAGTCTTCACCCTTCCACGCTTCATCTGCGACCATCTATCTGATGTTAGCCAGGGTAGAATCAATTTCCTGCAATCGTTGTAGTTCGTCAGCTGAAATATCTTGTCACTAGAATAGGAGTGACAATAGGCGGAACCTACTTCCTCAACATTTGGGCTTCATTTTTTCCATGAAAAAAACAGTGTACCGTGTGAAACGTCTGTTTTGGTACTCTTATTGCATGTGTTATGGGTTGGTTCTGATTCGGTGTATGTGAAGAAGTCGATATATCTCGTATAGTAGCTTAGATGTGATGTTGCTCTCCTGGTCAGTCAGGATTTCCTCTGGTATTCTCACCCTTGTAAAGATCCGTACCAGTTCCTCTGCAACACACTCTGCATCGATGCTTTCACTGCCACAGCTTCGAGGACCTTGTGGCATATGTCATCTCTGTCGTTTAACTATACCACACAAAGCTCATTTCTGCTTCCTAGCTGGGAAAGATCATAGCGTACATGTGTGATCAATGTATACTGATCTGTACTATAGTGCCTATATAAAAGGGGTGTTCTATAAAGTGATGATAAAGTGATCATCTTTTCCAGTACTCCAATTTCCTTAAATCCTTACAAATACTGATTCATTGCAGCCTTCACTCTTATCGTCAAATGATTATCCAGTAGAACGAATAATAACTCCTTTTTCTTGATGAGCGGGTTAATCTGCACTCAACAAGGATACCAGCGTAGGCTTCATCCTGAAATGCAGTGTTGATATCTTAGCAGCCATCACCTATAATTGCAGACTCATTGGTCGATGTAACAACTCTCATTCATTTTGAAGAACTGTTCCATGACTTTGGGGTAGCAAAGCTTAACACTGACAATGGTGTCTGCCCACACCTTTTGGCCATTAATGTGCCTGACTGACGCAAGAGATCATGACTGGGAGTCGTTGACTTCGATATACAATGTAAGAATTAAATGGTAGCGTTGCGTATTGATTATTTAACACACACATGTAACAGTTACGTTATTAAATTTATCTAATTAATCAATGGGGAGGTTTCTGGACCACATGGAAACCTTTATGGATATGCTCTTGGGTCTAATGGCAGTATAGTTCTATTATAATGGCACGAGCGCAGTAAGCCACCTCACTGTTGCATTCCCATTCCCCACTTGCTCTGAAGACCTGGATCAACCCCCAAAACATTAAAATCTCAAGTAATTAATTATGTACCAGTATTTTTTGGCTCATGTTTTGTACTGCATCGATATCTCTCAAAACTAGCACTGGAATATCAGTAGGTGCAATTTGTTGTACCCATGTACTCTTTCCCTGCAGTATGTAGTCATATACAGGATATGCTAAGAAAGGCATTCCACATCCGCCTTGCACAGTGGACATTACTGTGAACAGCCCTAAGATATAGTTCTGTCGCTGCTGCATAGACAAAGCATATATTTCCAAACTTTACCACTTCTCAATATGACATTGAAAAATTGTTCAGTACATGTACAAGAAACAATTTTCTACATGTTTCTCTAATACCACAAGTTGTTAGACAAAATTCAGCAAAACAAAGAAACAACCTGATAAATTCACGGCAAGGGCTAACAGACAACGTGGAGTAAGTGTCTTTTTTGGCTTCATTTATTACGTCAAAACATACAACACATTGTTTACCCTTTTGGCCAACACCTGTAGCACATTAGATGATGGAAAATTATTATGGGTGTAGTAAACCTCTTCATTGTTACATGTGCATATGTAATACATCGTTCATATTTCACCTTGCAGCACTCTTCCCTCAACTGTTAGTGTGTGTATACCTACAGAGTTTTGTGCACATGAGTCCCCATAAATGCACCTCCAAAGTATTGCTGCCGCTGTACACTTGAGGACTGGTGTATCATCCAGAGCTTTGACAGAAGGTCCCTCCTAATGTGGAAATTCTTTTTCCAAGCGGATGTTTATGCTTTGTTTTTAAAAGGGTACAATACTATTGAGCAGTTTTACTTACCAACTGAGTCATTTTTTCCCTTTTACTACTGCATAAGGCTGCATGTCAGAGGTGTTGACTCAGTAAATTTTATAGCAGAATGTGCAGAATGTTATCTGTTCTAGATCATCAAGGACTCCTTAGCACACCCTAGTTCATTCTGCGATGATTGTAGTATTCTTAGGTCACCCATGTACTTCTAAAAGACTTGAGAAGTTTCTGTGGCTTCACAAGATGCAGCCGCAAGTTGCAAATCATACTTGTGGTACAGTTCTTCAGGTAGGTGGTACACTTTTGTAAATATTCCTGAAGAAATAATTTAAGCCAAACCACGCCATATACATACCATGTAAGAAGGGAACGTTAAATATAGGCTCTGGTATGTGTTGCTTTGCGGCTCTCTATTCCACCATTTGCCATGAAACCCTCAAAGACGCCTACAATATGTCGGCTGATGCTGCTGAGTCTTGCACATGCACACATAGTTGCCTTAAAGTGTTCATCTTATGCATCATCTAACCGAATAAAAATTCTGTGCAGATCTTGTGACAGCGATAATCCTTTGTTGAGAAGCCCTATCCTATCTGATGGCTGTTGTGTTGGAACTGCAGTCTCATCATTCAGTTCCTCTTCGTCATTTTCAGCAACTGTACTTCTAAGCGTAGCCATCTCAGAAGTATTTCAGAAGCTGTATCATACCTTGTGTGCTACATCTGCAGCAGCATCAAGGCACGTGCTTTTTAGTGAGTCAGCAATGGTAGGCTTGTCGATGGCCAAGCTAGCTAACATCGCATTGACTGCCTCCGACTCCACTGTTTTAGATAGACTCTGGCATTAGCAATCAGCTCAACTTTTTAATCAAGATGGAGACAGTGTGCATGGACCCAACATGCAGCTATAGTAGATGGCAGCATACTATCCCAGGTCCCAGACTTCTTTGAAAGTGGTAGCAGCCATACTTTAAACTAGCATACCCTGCAGGAAGCTGCTTGGCAAAGGCTAGTAGAGTGCTGTTACCCATAGTCTGCAGTAGCCTAGAAAGAAGGTTACTTTTGTACATAATCTTTTGAGCTGCTATTACCCCCTGATCAAGTGGCTGGTATATTGAAGTAACATTAGGGGGAATTTAAAAATCGTAACCTGACCAATATGGTCAATAACACCATCATAGTGACCAGAAATGTCATCAAGTAGAACATTAAGAGGGCCACTTGCAAAGTGGCGGCAGAAACAATGCCAGTGTACTGTTAGTACTGCATACATTCTGGTTGGGGCACTCCACGTATTTTCTTAGCATTGTTCCTATTTGAGAAAAAAACTTACTAACAGCATTTTACTCAGATATAGTGTTGTCTTTTTGCCTAGCACACACAATTTTTTTATACTCTGTCATATAAAGACCATGAGCAATTTTTTAATACTCCGCCATTTTGATTATGTATCTAAAGAGCCGCTCTCGTCTTGATTTGCAAAAACAGAAGGCATCTTGCTAGCCCCTCGTCTCAGCATTGCAGAGCAGTACTAGTCGATGTAGCATGCGAATGCAGGCTATCAGGCAGAGACACTAAGGAGTACAAATCAGGGCATCTGGAAAAGGTGCTTTGACACAATTGCTAAGTACACCTTCAAGAGAAAGTGTGGGAGCCTGAAAAGTGAACTGCTATTGACATTCCCTCCTCTCACAGGCTCAACGGCAATGCCACCTGATATTCAAGGCAGAAATCAAACAGCCGATACTCTTCCTCGTGGTGAACATGCTGTCAAAGTATGTTACTACAGAGTATATAGCTATTTATTTTCTACATGCATGAGTTTAGGTTGTTGTTAAGGAATGAAGGTTGTAACAAAAGGTATTCTGTGTCGTCAACTAGGGAACCTATAGCACAGTGTATAGGTCACAACTCCAAGCAGTCATTTGTGATACATTTCGTTGAAATCTCAGGCGATCGTCAAGCATTTTATACTAAGAATGAATACAGTGATTCGTGAAGAGACAAGATATAAAAAACATTCTCTCTGAGAAAGTTGGTGGTATATAGAATTTGAAGACAAGGGTGGTGTAATAAGGAAGGGAACAAGGGATTAATGATGATACAATAGTCCTATATTTAGCAACGTGAAATGTAAGTACTACAAAAGTGCTAAATATAGGACTATTCAAAAAATTTGTATCATTCTTTTCTCTATTTGTATTACAAACCACGAGGTGTAGAGAACTTGCTACAGCAAGCTACCGGCCTTGATAGCAGGTCAGTCATTGCATACCTAAAGGATACAGAAGAGGTTCTCCTCCACACCTGCAACAATTGGAAATCAGAAATAATGGTTGGTTCATAAAGGGGACTAAAGGTACTAATACATGTTAGCAACGGTTTGTGTAGCTTTTTGTGACAGCAAACAGACATACTAAAAGTCAGCAAGAAATACCAGGATTATCGTTAATATGTTTGGTTACTAGTAGGTCCGGAAATGAACAGCAGTTCTTTCATAGTTCAGAGCAACTGCTGGACCTTGCTTATGTCTTACTCGATGTATATTTTGTTGCTGTTAGCCTCCTCGATTACTTGATCACGTTTTCCATATCAATCCCATCCCAACCAGCCTCATCCCAGCCACCTGTACCAGCTGTGGAGTGTAATGACCACTTTAATAATCTTCACAATCACTTCGCCATATACCAATACACAAACCAAGCGAATATGGTTCTAATGAACAAAGTTCTAATCAATGCTCTGCTACATATAGCTCCCCCCCCCCAGTGAAGATGAGACTGAATGATAGGAACTCTAGAGTCTATCAGGTGGATGCACCTGACGTCCAGAGTTGGTGACACGTGGTCCTGTTCCATGGTACGAATAAAATCAGTGGAGGGTAAAATACCATCTGTGTATGAAGGTTTCAACATGTTAATGGAGACACTGTCCTGACGTCCATTTATGTCCAGTGTGAAATACTTGTCAGTTCTGTGTACAACTTTAAACGGGCCATTATATGGAGCCTGTAGCAGTGCACGCACAGCATTGTGACAAACAAATACAAAAGGGCACGTCGTGAGGTCTGCAGGAATGAATGGTTCACAATGGGATGATGTACAGCCTTCAGAGCCTGCATTGTTGACCTCAGTTGTGCAGCATATGATGCTGGGTCGGAGGTCGATGAATCAGGACCTGGTGCAAACAATTCATCTGGAACACATAGTGTGATACCATAAACAAGTTCTGCTGTACTGCACCCAAGGGCTTATTTAAGTGCTGTACAAAGACCAAGTAGAACTTATGGTAGTGCATCAACCCAACCAGAGGGGTTCATACAAGCTTTCAAGGAGGCCTTGAGTTGTCTATTGAAACATTCCACAAGACCATTGGCATATGGGTGGTATGCTGTTGTGTGTATGCGCTTACAACCAAGCATGTGGGCGAGTTCCTTCACAAGTGTGGATTTAAACTGACTTCCATGGTCATAGGTCATAAAGGCAGGAATACCAAACCGTGAAATCCATCCTGAGACAAAGGCACGAGCTGTAGAAACACCTGTAATATCAACCAAAGGAACCGCTTCATTTCTTTTTTCTGACAAGGCATGACAGCAAGGATGACACCCTATTATACAAGGAAAATACATTTAGGACTGTCTTTTAGTTTAAAATGTTACCAGAATCTCCTGATATGCCATACAGCCTGCTCCACCGCAGGGAAAAACTCTGATAGTGTACTCCCTGTTATAACCTACTACATGATTTTTCTACTGGTATTGTACCTCCATTTCATACCCTGCAGTTTGTCTACTTGTCGTTGATATCTATCCAGAGCAATGTGCAGGTTTGTTACGGCTTCAAAGCAACGTGTTTTTGAACAGTTAGTAGTTGAACTTGTCAATGTCAGAAAAGTCCGGATTCCGATGAATTGCTGACTCGTAGGAGTCCCAAAATGGGGTCCACATGGTATCATCTTGCCACCATGACGCTGTGCTAGTACTAATTGGCTCTGTTCTTGATGGGCTGGAAGACGAAGGGGTAACTGACAATGGTGTACCTTCCCGAACATCTCTATTATTGGGGGTTTCTGGCCTTGAGCCGTGCACTTGTGCGGTTCATCGCTTCGATCTCGAGTCTGTGATTGCATAGGTGCATCGTTTTGCTGTTTTGCCAGAGCCGTCTCTAGGTCAATTATGGTCATCGCTACATTCACCTTGACAATGTCCGCTTGCTCAATTTTATTTCATCTTCCCCCTTGCATCACAATCATGCTCAGCGTTATTTAGGCAAAGCTTAATCAGCAATAATTGAATTCAATTGTTTTAATGAACCGCTTGACTTCTAATATCTACTATTCCTCACAGGCAGCTGTTTTGACAGCCATCATTTCAAAGACGATAGTGAACTGTTTTATGGTTATTTTCATTGCAGGATGAAGCTACAATGTGCGCACGCGAGTGTGTTGTATCTGGTATTGTTGGGTGCATTTGCCAGACCAGTAAACAAGTACCTCTACCAGCATCTTTTGGGGTTTAGCGAATCGACTAACGCGGATAAGATTGAAGCCTCAACATTGGACCCTGCACATTGGGTTCTAACTGTTATTTTTTTCCAGTATGCTTCAAGTAGTTATTTCTTCCCACCCCAACCCCAAAACGGATTCTACACAGTTCAGTGAGTGGATCTGACTAATAAAATACCGAGAAACCCGTAGGCATACCCTCCGGCAAAACCTATATATGTTTACCTTCAGGTCCTATAAGGCCACCTCGACTGCTGCACGTGTCACTCGATTACGACAAATCGTCTGCCAAACAACAAAAGAAGCAATAGTTGTTCCTTTAAACACTACCTAAAACTGAACTAGTCCATAAAGAATGCTATTTTCCACACGCTTATCTACAGCTACATGTATTGTTCATATGCAACAGCTGCTATTAGCAATTTGAAAACAAGCAACGTATGCGCGTTCCCCGTTAATTGCATAAAATAAAAAAGCCTTGCCTTAATCTACCTGAGTGTTCATTTTGTCATATCCCTCCGAATGTGGGATATAATGAAAATGACCAACTTCCCCAATTCTAGAATCCTCCATCATCTCTACAATGCCCTTGCTCAACTGATCCTTAATGTTCAATCTCCCGGAATCCTTATTTAAGGATGGCCATCCTTAAATAAGGATGATGACCACTTTCTAAGAGAATGATGCACACTTGGTGCTTTATTTTATATTTGTGTTTAACTAGATTCAAGATAAGGCAGATTAGCGTTACTGCCGCGATTACAACAGGTTTGACTTGCTCAAAAACCGGTATTACAGTCTCGTTATGGCGAAGCCGCCATTTGCCGTTGGGCGTTGGCGATATAGTAGTGAGTTAATTAACTCAAATCGAAGAAAGGGCAGGTTTCTGAAAGCTGAAGGTGTAGAATGTAGACTGTCAGAATCAGATGGACCCATCTGTTGAACAATATCCACGGCGATACGCTGGCTCACGACTCACGTACATTGTACGTACCGCGCGCGGCCAGTCACCGAGTGTACAGGTACTGATTGCATACGCTCGAAAGTGTCAAGCTATAGCTAAGCAACCCTGCTTAGTTACCGAGAGAGCCACGGAAAATGACGGATGTAATTTATCAGACCATGTAGGCGGGCCACTAGGCCTATATATACATGTGTAGCTAGGTGACCGTAATTCCATAATCTATGGCGGCAGCAACAGTAGGCCTAGGCAATGACGTGGTCCCCTCGAGTCTGATTAATTGGGGCTAAGAATTGGCAACGCTTCCTACATCTCCCGTAACCCCCCCCCCCCCCCCCATCCACCATTGTACATGCCCGGCTACTGTATGCATGAAATGAGAGGGATAGAAAGCACACTCAGTCTGTTCAATGGAGCGCAACCACATGTAGTGCACATGGTCATGCACTGGTCTCAGCGAGGCTATAGGGATACATCCACGCTGGCGTTTGACCAGAAGATAGCATCTACATCAGTACAAGTACAAACGCTTGATATTAATTTTGAAGTGTTATGATGTAAATGCTCATAACTTATTAACCACAAGATATTTTTTCAACGAATCAGGTTGTGAGTATAGCTGGGTTAACTGACTATCAGAGAAAATCAAGAGTTTTAAAACCACTATGGTTTTTTGAGGTCAATAACCTCTACTGTAGTGATCCTTATTTAAGGATGGTGTCAATCCTTAAATAAGGATGTGCCACTTCATCCCTGTTTTAAAATATGTACATTGATCATATTGACATCATTTACAGTTTGTTATGGAGGCTAATCAGTATACAATTGACCAATTGCATTTATATTATCTAATTTGCTTGGTTAGCAATAGTATGCAATGCAAAAGATGATCCTTATTTAAGGATAATGACATCCTTAAATAAGGATTTTTCCCTGGAGATTAAACATTAAAGGGGAACTGTCACGAAAAAATAATGTTATCTCAGTTTATAGCATTTGAGTAGAAAATAAGAACTGCAAATATGATGTCAATATTTGCTTTTATAATCAAGATAAATTCAAGACAACACAACAAAATTTGTTCGTCATATTTTTATCAAAATTTAAGACCGCCTAATGTCACTGGTCTCAGACCCATTGTGCGCGTATAGAGAATGCCTCACTACATTGCCAAGGGGCGTATGAATTGTGATAATAAGTGCCCAAAGGGTGTTAGTTTTCATCGTTTGCCTACAAAAAACCCATCTCTGCTTCATCCATAAGTTTTTGTCAACTAGCATTTGTAAATACGACATGTTGTGATTACATCAATCGCTTGTTTATTGTACTCCACTTGACGGATATCTCCATAAATGACACAAACGCTCGTGTATGTAGCGAGCATTTCACCTCAGAGGACTATACATCCAGCTTGTTATCATGTGTACATGGCATGCGCATGTGTAGGCCTATATGTACGTTGCATTAATAAGACAGTTACAAGTGCAGTTCGCGAACACAATCTCCAGTTACCTATTAGAAATAGGAAGATGTATAGGATCCCCTCTCGTCGCCATCACACCTACTAAGGTGATGCGTAAAGTCAGTGGATTGAGGCATGCTCCAACAAACTCAGGATGATCTGTGATGCCCTCCACATCACTAAAAAGGAGCCTTATGTGTGCCAGTTCCCTACAACAGCAACACTCGCATTCGGTTTGGAGAGCAACGCACTTGGTACACGAGCACCAAGCTGTGTTATCAACACGCGTATGTGCATCAAGGTCGGCTGGTTAAACACTGTCACTATCACTCTCACTGGAGGTGTCGGACTCATGACTTGTTGGCTCAAAACGGTATGGTAGTAGACCCAAAGGTTCAACCCTACATCTGAATTGTCATCATATTGGAGACCAGTGACGTCACGCGGTCTTTAACTTTCATTTATCATGGCGCCCATTATTGTCAACTTTTAACCAATATATCTTAACATCAGAACATACTGAGACGTTGAAATTTATAATATACATGCAACCTGATAGATACTTCATATTGACCAAATATAATTAGAATGTATAAAAGTCGTGGCAGTTCCCCTTTAATAACTGCATCATACTGCCTTAAGATCCCAGGATTTTGGCAGGAACGTTTAAGCAAGCCTCTCAATCTACTTTCACTCAGCATGTAGTTATCGAGCAAAGCTCTGTGCTGCTCTTTCCAAGGCAACTGTACATGGTATCAATCTCCCACAAGGGCTACACTGTCCATAAACGTATTGTACAAGTCTGGTTCACCAGCCACGATTACAAGTGATTCTAGATCCAGAAATGTCTAAGCAGTGCATCAAGACTGTCATAAGAAGATGGCAATTCATTCATCACCGTAAGAGCATGAGAAGAGACAAATGTTGCTACAGTGTTGCTACAAGCAAGACCACCAATCGGTCCCGATAGAACCCAGCCAAATCTTGTCTCTATTGCATTTGGTCCTCCTTCTGGGCCACTGACGACCTTCCAATAGTGATCTGACCCTATGAGAATATTGACCTCTAAGTTCGCACCATGACAATCCATATCCGCCAACTCAATATCCTTAAGGTAAAGGAATCGAGTAACAGCGAGTGACATAGACTGTCCAGTCATCGGCTCACAAATCAATGGCACAGTCAAGAATTCAAGATTCAATTCACTACCGTCAATAGTTCTCATCGCCAATCTAGCAACATCACAGGTACATCTTTCCTCAGCTACTAAACCAAAGTTCTTATCATCATCGTTTCAACTCGTTCCGACGGTAGACAGTGTTCTTAAACCAACTTGTCAAGTATGAATGCTGACTGCTACTATCTAAAATGATTCTGATTTGAACTGTGCTGTGAGCAATTGGGATGATGAGCTGATACTCTTGCTTTCTTTAGGAGGAGGAGGACTCAGGTAGATTAAGGCAAGGCTTTTTCGGCAATAATTGAATTCAATTGTTTTAATGAACTGCTTGACTTCCAATACCTATATACAGGTAGCTGTTTTGACAGCCATCTTTTCAAAGACAACGATTCTTGTGGGCATTTGCCGGAGCAGTATACAAGTACCTCTACCAGTATCTTTTGGTTCAAAACAACGCTACCACTATCTACTATGTAATTGCCGATTGGGGTTAAGATAATCGACTAACGCGGTTACGATCGAAGCCTGAACATTGGACCCGTTACTTTGGGTTCTAACTGTTATTTTTTGCCAGTATGCATCAAGTAGTTATTCCCCCCAACCCCAAAACGGATTCTACACAGTTCAGTGAGTGGATCTGACTAATAGAATACCCAGAAACCCATTGGCATATCCTCCGGCAAAGCCTATATATGTTTACCTTTAGGTCCTATACGGCCACCTCGACAACTGCACGTGTCACTCCATTCCGACAAAGGGATTCAGTGGAGATATACAATAATTATTCCTATATTTAGCTACATGATTGTAATGACGTTCTATACAGTGCTAAATATAGGAATAATTTTTGTATATCTCCACTGAATCCCTTGTTCCCTTCCTTTTTACACCACCATTCCCTTCAAATCCTACTAACTTTCTCAGCGAGAATGTTGTTTCATTCATTTTAATTTTATAAGTGACTACTAGTATATAGGTGTACATGTAGTACAATGTAGACGATCGTACACCAGCCTTTAATTGTAATTCCCATGTTTATTGCCTAGCAACACAATGTTTACAGTTATGTTACATTTGCAGCTGTTCTATTTTTGCCAGTATGCGTCAAGTAGTTATTCCCCCCAACCCCAAAACAGATTCTACACAGTCTAGTGAGTGGATCTGACAAATAAAATACCCAGGAACCCGTTGGCATATCCTCCGGCAAAGCCTATATATGTTTACCTTAAGGTCCTATATGGCCACCTCGACAGCTACACGTGTCACTCTATTCCGATAAAGGGATTCTGACAAATCGCAGTAGTGATACACTGCCAAACAACAAAAGAAGCAATAGTTGTTCCTTTAAACAACAAATAAAACTGAACTAGTCCATAAAGAACGCTATTTTCCACACGCTTATCTACAGCTACGTGTATTGTTCATATGCAGCAGATTTCATTAGTAATTTGAAACCAAGCAACATACGCACGCGCCCCATTATATTGCATAAAATAAAAAGCCTTGCCTTAATCAACCTGAGGACTGGAGTTCGTGCATCTACATACATCGATATCAAGACAGATCTAGGACCTTGTGATGGGGCAGTAATGTTTCATGGAGGAAAAATAGCATTCTGCACTGAGGGGTTTGACACTGGAGCAGGGTCAGCATTTCTAGTAACAGTAGATGACTTATTGTACAAGTTTGCATGATGTCTACCCTGACAATGCTAACACTTGAGAGATGAGTACAATCTCGAGCTCTATGGTTCCAACAAAATGTCTTCCAGTCTTCAATATGGATTGTTTTCTTGCTTCCACATCGCTCACTGATCAGCACACTTCAGATGAGTGCTGCTGTCCACAGTAAACACAAGAGACTGAAAGCACTGCATCCCCTGATAGTAAATTTGCAGCTGTTGAGGGCTTCTTAGTAAGTGAACGGTCGGATTGAATGCTACTCGCTGTCGATCAGTAACTCTTCTACTCACTAAAAGTCTCACGTCGTGTGGTAGCTTTGTCACCAAAACAGACAACAAAATACCAAATGCCGATGAAGGTACTCCTAAGGATTTGAGACTCCTGACATGTGACTCCACCTGGTCACACAATGCACTCAAACTCTTGACATTGTGAGATGCCACTGCTTCCAGATTCAGAACAGCTTCCATATGTCTGTTGATAATAAGTTGTGTTCCCAAACTGTTTCTTGAGGATTGCTATAGCTTCATTATAGTTTGATGTTGTCAATGAGACCCAAGTGATGGCTTCTGCTGCTGAGAATTCAAGTAGAAAGCTCAAGTAATTGAACTAATCAATACTGCTAAGATCTGGATTGTTGTGAATAGTTGATATGAATGAGTCTCAAAAGGTAGGCCACATTGCAAGATCACTGCTAAATTTTCTGATAGAAATCTTTGGCAGCTTCACCCTTGGTCTAGTTATAAGGCTTGACTCCTGACAGATTCCACTGACGATGATATGTGGGAGTCTTGGTCAGTTGAGATAAAGTGCTGCGTAGCAAGTGGCACTTTCATTGTAGAGGTACTACCTTGCACGAGTGAAGCGTCTACTGTTTGCTGAGCATCGTTATTACAAAATGAAACAACTGGTTCTAATTGTATCCCACCTACACCAACGTTAGTTGTATACAAGTCTGCTCCGCCATACATTTGAATCAAACAGAGGTCAACTTTCTCAAAGTATTCACCTGCTCATAGAATTTCCTCGTGTATCCCAACTTCGGGAGAGGTCAATTCCAATATCTCGGTGTCCAGTAGGCGTAGAGTCTTACGCTTTTCCTGAAGAGCTGTCCTCATAAGCCTGAGTTTCATAAATTCTGGTTCTGTGGATTAAAGAATTTCAATCACCTGAGTAAGTATTCACGTCACAGATGCTCAGTACCCACCTCGCACATGCTTCTTCTTCGTCAGTTGTTGTTCAGCAGCCATCCTCTCAAGACGTCCCGGCTCAAGGGACCATATAAGAAATTCAGGGGTTCCTCGTGAGAATATACTACTGACAACTATCTCCTATTGACTATGCCAATTTCTATCTCGTACTCGGATTTCACACAACAGAAAAATACAAATCACGTGATCATATACATTGTGCGCATGTGCAATATAGGTAGTTCAAAATTTTTCTCACAGACTGCAACCATGTCTTCTGAATGACCCGTTTGTACCTTCCTCCTTGCAATCATGCGCTTATCCTCAGCAGTCACCTTGGTCTTAGCCTTTGCTCCCCATACCTCAGACATGTGCTCAGTATTAACAAAAATGAGCCTTCTTTCCTTTTATTGGGCATTGTGCGTGTAGCGCTTGTCAGTGCTCTACATCTGCGCTGCCTTTCACTATCATTCTTCCTTACTGTCATGCATGACCGATATTTTCAACATGCATATATGATCAAGCTACATGTACCACACTATATGATTTATTCACAATTGCGCTACTAACGAGGAAATGCACTATTAACGCAGTGCGCTACTAACGGGGGTAGACCAGTCTCTTTATGCCAAGGTATAGCAGGGCATGATTTTATTGCCAACATTTCTATTGGTCGTACGTCAGTTTGGTCAGGATTCATGTTCTCCATGTATAAGGGAGAGTTAGGAGGACCCAGATGGTTTTCCTCAACAATGGAATCCCATTCCTCTGCTGTAGGCATTCCATTAGCAAAGTTACCATTCAACCATTGGCTGAAGGCTTTGTATGTATTCTTATGGTCGTCAACAACTCTTTGGCAAAACTTGTGCTACGCCAATAAATTGCAGTAACTGTTATAGCATACATGCATAGCATTTCAACTCTCTTACCAAAAGTACAACATGTCTGGTGTAGTGTGGAATTTAATGTTATTTGCCACCTTTAAAACACGCAAAAATTTATCCACAAAATCAACACTGAACCCTCATTGCATTCACATGGATGTAAACCAAATATGATATGTTTATATAAATAAAGCCATTTAAACCATACACATGGTTCTTACTCTTCGTTCTTCTGCCCTCAGTTCATTGCAAAATGAATTACAAATGTTATGGCAGCAGTGAATTTGTATTTCTTCTCTACTTCTCGTTTCAGCACTATTCACCATTGCCTGCAAAAAGAAACGACCATCAGATCAACTCACACATTCTTGCTGCATCCTTACTTCACCCTAAGACGTTCTATTCAGGGTATTACCAAAAATGACGCCAATTTTCTTTATTAAATCCACCTGTCAAATGATAGATTCCATTTATACACATATTCACCTATACATTGCAACTATATATACAATTCCTTATACACACTTCCTTCAAAAGTAAATGACTTCTGCTGTAACTCTATCATTATGTCTGACAGTCGCTTCTGTTCCTCAAGATGGCTGCTAGTGAGTTGGTGTTTTCATCTACTGTAGTTAGTATAGTGTTTAACAACCTACCACAATGTACAACTGTACCATATCCTATAAAATTGGTGTTACAGTCATAACCTGCCTTGTAATCAGATGATTTACCATTACTGCTGCTTACCCGTTGCTGAGGCTGATCTGCATATGCTGTTCCTCTATATGGGGTTGTTCCTCTGACTGCATATGCTGCCCCTGTAGATGAGATTTTTCCTGTAGCTGAGGCTATTCCTATAGCGGAGACTCCTGCTGAGGTTCCAGTTATTCTTCCTTGTCCTACTGGAACCCACACGTAATGCAGGTTCTGTTGAAGCACTGGCTTTTGAAGCTATTCCTACTCTACCCATCCGGGCTTCTGGTACTCTTTCTCCCATGTTCACATGTCCTGTTGTAGCATGAAGTGGTTGCACAATGCAGTTATACCATCATCGATTTTATATGGAAACGAGGACGTTAACACCAAAGAATAGGTTTCGTCTGTGTAGTTGGAAATAGAAATGGATTGTGATGCTGTAACTGTTGTTGGTAACTTTAACAAAAAGTCGTGCATAAGGGTAACACAGGCAAATGAAAAACTAGTGACAATGCTAACAACATCTTTGCAAATCGATGTACATACAATCCTGAGTAGATTCAAACTAACTGTACTTTGCTATTCGTTCATCAAAGCTGTTTATTCAAAACTGAGTTACATTTTTATCTCTGATGAAAGTGGGCCAAATTCTTGTACTATGTCAGCATTTAACGGTTTCCCCGCGGACGTCGCTTATAAGCGACAAAATAACATGTTGATAGTTACACAAGTGTAACTTTTCGCCCATCATACACATAAAGACCAAACCTTAGACATAGCTAGTAGACAGGTATGCGAACATGTATCAACATAGTTTGAGCAACGTTACGCTCACAAATATACATTTCTATAATGCCCATACGGTAGAATATTTGGGTGTGTCTGAGCATCATGTGAGGACAGCTGGTACGGTCGTATCAAGTGGTATATTGGTGTCTTGAAACGTTATAAAGATGACTCAGGGTCAAGACAACATGTTGTGAGTTAGTAGTGTTCAGCTTTACTAAAGAAAGAAAACGGCCGGAGTTCAAAATACACTCCATCATAAATAATGTAGGGACAATTCAATGTACGGCGCTCGTACGTACGCTTGCACTGTTCAGCTTGTTGTCACGCACAAATCGTATATAAAATACATGCCTTCATCCTTAAATACTTGCCTAACAGTCCAGCGATGATAGGAGATAGATTTCAAGTTCATAGCGTCTATGACAACGGGAGCGTCTCTCTAGGTAACCGACTCATTTGCTCATGGTAGGTTACGGATACTTTACCAGCGTGCTACAAACAATCAGCTCATACCAGCATGTAGAGAAATCATTTCTCTAACTGAATTTCAAAAGTTGCACTAAGAAGACTCGTTCGGTTCAAAAGTTATTTGGTGCTAATAACACTATCTAAAAATAGCAAATATCAATAATTCAATTCCGCAGTTACATAGCTATAATTGATAATTAAATTAGCTGGTAAACCGTTAACTGATGTAGTGTTCAAGTCATTGATCTGTAGTATGCTTCTCTTCTGAAATGTCACCACGTATGCAACACTTATATGACATAAGTAAGATGATCTTTGTCTCATCACTGGTTAAATTGAGTGGTGATGGTGACTAGTGGACCAATCTGATGAATAGAGGACTTGTTCACGTGAATGAGATAACATATGCCCTTTTCATCTCTTTGCAAGACTACATAGGTGATTGTCTGAAATCACCATCCACTGGTGTTGCTGGACCAAGTTCGGATCGTATCACAGATTGGTAAATAATGATGTCCAATTTTATTGGTGTATGATTGCATCTAACTTTGAAGTGGATGATTTTGATACACACATTGCTAAATATGATAGTGGACCTATCTACTACGATTAGAGGTTTTTCATACAGCAATAATACTTGGATGGAGAAATTCAAGCAACAGGAAAAAGCAACAGAATGCATAGAAAGTATACCAGTGAATGATGTATGCATACATTGTTGCTTGGATCGCACATCTCTTTCTACCTTCTATTTTCTTGTTTTCCACTGTTATCCAACCCTTGTCATTTTTGTAACTTGTGATGGTGTAAATTGAGCAAGGTACACTTAACAGTAGTTCTCCTGAATCAACCATTCGCTTCAGTTGTTGGGGTTACTGGGATGGATACTTTTCCTCCAGGGAATTTCTTTTTTGCTTTTCGTGTATGCTTTGTTATTGTACATGCACTGATTTTTGCTGTATTAGTTCCATTTTTGCTGCAAATTCTTTCAGTATTATGTCCTTCAATGCCATGCTCCTGTGCCACTGTACTCCAAACTACTTTTTCATCTTTGGTTTCTAGGTATTGAAGTATTTCCTCCTTGTCCCACTGTACCCCATCAAAGTTAGATGTGACATTGTTTCTTTTTTGAAGCTGGTGGTGTTGTGTAGTATTCTGCAATTCTAATTTGGTTGTAGCTTGCAAGAGACTCATTTTCTTTCATAAGAGTTATTGGTACAGTGCTGTCAAGCTCACTCTCTGTTCCTCTTACACTTTTTCATTGTGTCCTCCACTGCCTTTTTAATGTCAGCCGTTGATTTGTGTTTATCCACAATTTTTTGTTCCAAGAGCATTTTAGTATAGCTGAACTTGTATCGATTTAACTCTTTGACCGCCAAGTGCATATATATATACTAAAAATTAATTCGCGTTAACCGCCAAGTGCATATATGCACACATATAGAAAACCACATTGTGTTGCACGGCTACACACTCCGTGTACCAATAAGCCTTAGTGGCATAGAGCTATGACCGGAGCGTTAGTTTTTAATTGAAAGGAAAGCGGGAACAAACAGCTGCAGGTGTACACATAATGGCGTCTCTATCGTCACCAGCGGCTTTGAATTAGCACCCGCCTTTTCTACTAAAACATGGGCAAGCAAAGCCTTTTAAAGAGTGTGGACCTTAGATGTAACAACAAGGGATAGAACTATGGTGTTTTCATCGACTGTTTCGTAGTATACGCAATATACGGCTTCAAATCCTTGCCCGCTTCACTCCACCTAAATCGGGTCTTGTTAGCTGCCGATTGTTTTCAAGCTAGTACACCATATATCATAACAAACATTAAACACTCTTCTATCATAGATAGTATCTTTTTAAGGAGGCTAACCGCGAGATTCTTCGAGAACAGCGACTACTAAGCAACGGCCGTATGGGTAGCCATAATTAAAAACATTACTGGCAAATAATCAATTAACTATGTTATCCATGTTGACTGTCAAAGAGTTAATGCTGCACTATTTAGTGCTTCCAGGCTAACTAGTATAAATGTTTCCTGGTTTACATCATTGGCCAGATTGATGTTTATTTCGCATGGGGTGGAACATGGTTTCAGTGGAAATGTTTTTTGAATTGTATAATAGTTACAAAAGCAGGCATTGCATTGTTCCAAACTGTGTTTTACCCTTTTGGTTTGGGATAAGCGATCACATTGTAGCAGTGAAAATGTTGCTTTATATTGATCTCTAGCATTTGATGGCTGCCATCGCTTCAAAAATGCTGCCTTCATTTGATTGTATTGTACAATATACCTACTTAACTTTATTCATCAGGTATCTGCAGTGGATGCTGGAAGAGCCTTTTAAACTCATCTACATTCTCTGAAAGTTCTTTCATTGCTGATATATATTTTGACGTTACAGGTAGAGGAAGACAGAAGGAGGTCCTGTAATCCGCGTATAAAGGTAAAGAAACACATGATAAACACATTTAATTATATAATGCACAGGGTTGTTAATGGCATCTATTGGTACAAATGTCAACTGTGGATTTGCACGTGTACACGGTATTTGTTACCTTGTAATGACTTCTTTATGATTGTTCCTTTTGCCCCAGCTGTCAAAACAATTATTTATGTGAAGCACGCATTTTGTGTAAACAGATACAGAGATTACATGCTTTGATGCACATTTGTGGGGCTGCATGTGATATGAATACCTTAAATTTGCAATGAACTCATCAGAACCAGAAAAACGCAGACGACATTCAGATTGCCACAAAGAACTTCTAGGAATGTGTATGGTGTGCTAAAGCGGCTGTATTGATTATTCCCACTCCCGCCAAAATCATGCGGCTAAAATCAGTATGGCCGCATATCTGGCACCTGTTTCTGTTTGTGTGCGTTTGCCATGGTCCAAATGGGGTATTCAAGACAGTTCATATGAAGATTTGAGAACAGAAATGCATGGTCTATTTGGTTTCTCTAGGTGCTTTGTAAAATATCGCTCCATAACATTGAACTATTCGTCGAGTCGCATGTTAGTATACACTGTTTTTTTTTTTAACGTACCAAGGCTGATACGAACAAGCACTCTTTGCATCTTTTTCAAGAAGTGCTAAACAAGTATGTAATATACCAATACACAGATGATGACAAATCAGACTTCTACAGGTTGTCAAATGGAAAAATAATGGCTATTTCTTGAGAGAATTCTGAACCTTAGTTTCCTAAACTTGAACGCTTCAGCGCATTTATGGCATACATTCTGTTTTCCCAACATCAAGGCTCTTGACTGTAAAGTGTTTCACTAAATGAAAGAGTGTTTACGAGTTAATAATGAATACATGTAACATAGCAAACTCAAATTAAAATTATTGGGACCCATCCTTAATCACATGGAGTCAGCGTATGGTTGATGGATCTACTGTCAAAATGGCTGCTTGAGTATAAGACGGTGGACAACATTCAGCAAGAGTTTGGAATTAAACAACTTCTGAATTGTTTCACAGAGAAACGGCTGTGTTTATTTGAGCGCAAACCGAAGGGGTGTGTGAAGGCGGGAGAGATGCTGGATACGTACGAATAGGCTCGACATAAGGAAGGCGGCCCAGTGAAACAGAGGCAGGGTGTCAAAGAAGTTGAAACCTTGCAGGAGAGTGAGAAAGCCCCAAGAGATACACCTGTACTAAGGAGGCCAGAGCAGAGAAGCTCCAGTAGGGGTCTGAGGTGTTACTCATGCCATCAGTTTGGTCATATCTCAAGTAAGTGTCCTAGTCAAGGGAGTTACTATGTAGGAAGCACCAGAAATTGTCGGAAGTTCCAAAAGACAAAAAATGGAGATACCTTGGTTCCGGTGAGGAGCGGAAAAGTAGAGGGTATGGATGTCTCCCATATCGTGTTGGACACAGGAGCAGGGAGAACGCTGGTGCGGTCCAGGAAGAGACTGTTGGGAAGCAACGTGATGGTGGAGTGCGTACACAGGGATAGAGTATCCTATCCGTTAGCCCGAGTCAAGATCATTGTGGATGAGAAGCACTACTGGTTGGAGGCAGCAGCTGTTAAAAAGCTTCCAATGTCAGTGCTGTTGGGAAGAGATGTACCGGAGCTGGTGAAGATCGGTCAGATGGTTCAAGGTCCCACGAAGAGTTTGGTTATGGCAATGACTACGCCGGCTCAGTCAAAGAAGCAGATGGAAGATGCATGTACTGAACAAAAAGAGAAGCAGGATGGGGCAAAGGCCACGCCTGTGGTGGAACAGGTGAATAGCGACGTTGCAATGGATAGCAGAATGCAGCTAAAGAATAGTTTGGACAACGTGGCAGTGCTACACAAAGCGGAAGACTTTAAGGCACCAGAGAAGCCAGAGTACCTCAAAGAGGGGAAGAAGTTGTTCAATGTAGTAGAGATCCAGAGATTGCAGTGTGACGACCCTACTTTGCAGCCGTTGTGAAAAGTGGCAAAAGAAGAACGCACGAAGGTGAACATGTGGTTCTATGAAGAGAACGGGATGCTATATTGACATTTGGCCTGGCAATTGAGCAGTTGGTGTTGCCAGTTGTAGTACGAAGAACGGTCATGGCGGTGGCACACAAAATCCTGTTGGCTGGACATATGGGAAAAAAACAGACGGTGCAGCGAGTGCTACAGCGGTTCTACTGGCCGTCAGTTTATTGTGATGTGGCAGAGTGGTGCAAGTGCTATGCAATATGCCAGAAGTGTTCGAAGGAGAGAAAGGGATACGCTCCCCTTATGCCCCTACCACAGGGTTCCTACGGGTTTTGGAATCCTTGAATTGTTTTGGAACTTCATTTAGTCTTTTCAAGGGCCTGGAAAAGTTATGAAATATTTTGCTGTGATGAAAGGTTTTGGAAAAGTTTTGGATTTTAAAAAGCGTTGTTAGTGTGCGCTTACGCTTCTTAATAATTAATTAATTTGTACGTGCTTCTTTTGTTGTGAGTATCATTCTATGCATGCATATGTAATGGGAGTAGATGGAGGTTATAAAGTGTGTATTGATATGCATGCGAGTCTCATGCAGTGGCCAGTCTCTCGTACGTGCACGGCCGCAAAGCACACGCGACCACACGCTGTGCTGTCTTATTCTGTGCTAAGTTACTCATGAGTACTATCTTATTGAAAAGGACGCAACTCCCACGTAACAACTTCTATTTATCCACGCAACTGAGTTGCCTGATCCATAGATTATTTAGACTATGCCCGTTCCCACACACAACGCACTAGTTTTAACATTATTTTTGTTCTCTATCACACTCACAAATATATATATATAGTTATACATTGTAGTTTCGAATATCTAATTTGTCAATCAGTTTGAAAATATTGCTGCCTTCCTCACGTTCACTTATAGTGTAAGCAAATATACCAGGTGGTTGCACTTTCAATAATGAATGGACCATGGAGGATGGATTAAAGGACTGGGTGGCCATATACGCTATGGATAATCACAGGGTGGCCATATACGCTATGGATAATCACAGGGTGGCCATATACGCTATGGATAATCACAGGGCAAATCCTTCGTGATCCATACAATGGGTAAAGCTGCACTCGTTAGCCATGCTAAAGGGGTAGAATGTACCCAACATTGACACAGGATCCCAATCTTACTCTCCGTCTATTGTACTGCTTCATCTAGGAATATTATTCCTACAGGATCATAAAGCATACAACAATTTGCTGGAGTTGTCTGCTGAAGTATTACAGGCAATTAAATGAAGCACCCAGCAGTGTTTTAGAAGCTGTGAAGGTGTACAATGCAGGATTCTTCCAGACAGTGCAATTGCATCTAAATTGGCATGTTAATGTGCTTACCTACATGTAACAACATTTGGCATTGCCCCATATATTTTAATCACTTATTGTAGCAAAAGTAAAAATAATAAACAATTGTGTTTTGCTGTTTTACGAAGCCATGGATTTGTAGTGTAATGCAGGATTTATTAGTCTGCGCTTGCACAGTACAATGTATTGATGGAACCTTTTGTAATAGATTGTCACACGCATACCCGTGATCACACATATATATATATACACCTTATTTTTGTATGTACAGTAGCTTCGAACAAAATAACTACATGTACATATTCATGAATGATCAGTGCTTAACCCAACTAAAAAAATGGTTAAAATTCTTGTTGAAAGTACACATGTGAAAGATAGTAAATGTGATGTATAAGACAGTTTAAGGACTTTTCCTATGAAAGCAGGACAAATTCATATTTGTTCCTGAAACAGCTTGGTTAGGCACTTTCGTGCATTCCACAATGCTAAAGAGGGAGGATTGGGGTGACCTGTGGTGGGTGTCATTGTAAAGTTGCTCTTATTGTCACATGGGCAGGCATCAGTATCTAGAGCAAATGTCTGATAATATGGGTGAGCACACAATGAGCAATAAACAATCACTTGTGTAGCATATGGGGTGTGCAGAACCATATTATGCATGACTAAATAATTACTGCTTCCTACGTGGAGAGAAAGAAGGAAGAGGGAAAGAAAAAAAAGAAAGGCAGCCTTAGATGAAATAGAGGAACTCAAAGTGACACAAAAGTGGGTTGAATCCATTAGAACTGAACTTGTTGCTTCATCAGACAAATATGCAATCACTAGGAAAGATTCAGTTATCAGCCAAGTCCAATCCACTAAGACACGCTTCTAAAGACAGAGGCAGCTAGATAGCCTTAAGGCACAATAGATATAAGAAGTGCTTAGTGCCTAGCCTGAACATGCTTATATATGTCAAATCACACCTATCATATCATATACTTGTCTTTAAAACGTATGTACTCAACCAGGTTTTGAAATGTGTTTTTAGTATGTATGAAAAGTACTGGAATATATATTTCATGAAAGTGTAGGAACCTGCTACCAATTATAGAAGAGCCGTTGGGAAGGATCGCAATGGACATTGTTGGACCACATCCGAGGAGCAGGTCAGGAAACAAGTATGTCCTAGTAGTCTGTGACTACGCGATGAGGTAGGTACCCAGAGGCTGTGGCATTGAAGTCAATAGATGCAGAACATGTGGCTGAGGAGCTGATCCCGTTGTTCGCCAGAGTTGAAGTCCCGAGAGAGATTCTGACAGACCAAGGGTCGAATTTTACTTCCAGGCCTACTGGAGGAGCTATATCGACTCTTACATGTGATGCCGATTAGGACCAGCCCAGACAGGTTGGTCAAGAGGTTCAATGGAATGCTGAAGGCCATGTTAAGAAAAGTTGCGACTGCAGAGGGTCAAGATTGAGATAAGTGGCTACCGTATGTGCTGTTCGCATATCGAGAGGTACCTCAAGTATCCACAGGGTTATCACCTTTTGAACTGGTGTATGGAAGGCAAGTGAGAGGACCACTCGATATCCTGAAGGAAGCATGGGAAGCATCTAGCCAAGAAGTGACAAGAGCATAGTGTCGTATGTATTGAGCGTGCAGGAGAGGTTGTTGAAAATGTCGGAACTCATGAAGGATAACCTGGCACAGGATCAAGTTGAGCAGAAGCAGTGGTACGACCAAATGCAAGAGAGCGAGAGTTCAAGGATGGAGACCAGGTGCTGGTATTACTACCGACATGTACTAGCAAATTGATGGCAAGTTGGCAGGGTCCTGGTATAACCAAAAAGGTTACTCCAGTTACCTATGAGGTCAACATGCATGACAAGAGGAAAAAGAAGAGGATAGTCCATGTGAACATGTTAAAAGAATGGAATATGCCAATAATGGTGTGGCTATGGACGGAAAGAGTAAATGAGGAAGACAAAGAGGAGATTCCGTTGTTGGAGAGGAACAATTGAATGGTGAGGCCAGAAAACTCCAAACTGGAGCACTCATGGACTTTCCGATTCCAAGGACAAAGACAGCGGTGAAGGAGTTTCTAGGCTTGGCAGGCTATTACAGGAGATTTATCCAGAATTTTGCTGAAACAGCAGTGCCTTTGTCAAATCTGACTAGGAAAACAGCCACAAGAGGTTCAGTGGAATAGTGAGGTGGAAGGGCATTTGAGAAGTTGAAATCGTTGCTGTGTGGGGAGCCGGTATTGAAGTGCCCAGATTTTGAGAACCTTTCGTGCTGCAAACGGATGCATCAAACCGAGGAGTGGGCACTGTACTAAGTCAATTGTATAAGGGGGGAGATCACCCTCCTGTGGCGTATTTTAGCCGAGAGGTGTTACCAAGAGAAGAGAAATACTCAGTTGTGAAAAAGGAGTGCTTGGTGATACGGTTGGCGGTACAGATGTTCAGGGTGTACCTGCTAGGAAGACCGTTTACTATCCAGACTGATCACAGGTCAGTGGAGTAGCTTGATCGCCTAAAGGATACCAATAATAGACTGACGCGATGGAGTCTTGCGCTACAGCTATTCCAGTTAACCGTGCAATATCAGATAGCACAGGAAAGGCTAATGCCAATGCGGATGCCTTGTCCAGAGCGTTGTGCTGGAGAGACAGGTGTGTCACTGGAGACGGGTGGTGGAGTGACATGCAGCAAAGCTGACCAGGAGGAAAAGAGTCTAAAGAGCGTGACCTAATGAATGCTGAGTCCAAGGAGCGCGGACGGATGAAAGTGGTACCATACAGTGAAAGGGGTGACAGTGAACCCTTTATCTGGGTCACCTACAGAATATAAAGGAAATTTGTAAACGAGAGTGAATAGGCAGTGAATGATTTAGCTTGCGTATATTACATGCAATGTGCATGCATGTATTCTTAAAGATAAAGATTTGTCATTAATTGTCTCGTATGCGCGAGCTAAGCAGTGGTGAAGTGGGTCCATAACAATGTAGATGTTGGCAAAGGATCATCAAGCAGATTGGGCTCCAAGAGATGTTAGGTCATCAATTGGAACATCTGCTGGTGTGTACCTGTGGTTGTGCAATTCCTATAATCCAGACAATAATTGTAGCATTGCAACATATAGCAATTCTACATGTGGCGCCACCTCTTGAATGCTGTAGTGTATCTGTGTATGGTTAATTAAGTATAGGGGTTGAGTCCGCGCATGCGTGGAAGTGTATCTATTGGATGTTCTTTGTGATTGTTCCTGTGGCGCGTGTTCGCTCGCTTCCCGATACAAAATAGTGGCGACGAGAGTGGGATGGAGGTGTCACGCGTGTCAGAGCAGTTTGACCCGGAGGTGGAACAAATAGACGACTACAAAGAAAGATTCGACTTCTATTGTGTGGCTCACGGAATAGCGGATGACAAGAAAAAGGCCTTGTTCCTGTCGAGACTGGGGCAGAAAATGTTCGCAAAACTCAAGATTTGGGTTAGCCCGACCTCACTTAGCGACCTATCATTGGATGACATCGTCGCAAGGTTGAAGAATCGAACGGTGCCTGAGACGGTGGAAATTGCAGAGCGTTTCCGGTTCTTTAAACGTCAACAAAGGGTAGACGAGCAAGTCACTGAATACATGGCAGTCCTGCGCTCTTTAGCGAAAACTTGTAATTTCGGAAATTATCTGGATACAGCCCTCAGAGATCAATTCGTTTGTGGGCTAAGGGAGCAGAAAATTCAACAGGAGCTACTATGTGTCAAGGACCTTACGGTGGAGCAGGCGTTGAGCAAGAGTAGGTCTATGGAAACGGTATTGAAGGAATCGCTAAATATCCATCAAGAGGAGGGAGATGGCAGTAGAACGGGGGCAGGCAAGGAGGGAGAAGAAGGAGCTATGAGTACGCACAAGGTTGGCAACTCAGTGGAGGCTCAGAAACTCGTGAAGACATCAAGTAGTAGGAGGAGTCGGTGTTATCGTTGTGGGCGTGTCGGCCACATGCCAGATAGTTGCTTTCACAAGGAAACAAAGTGCAATGAGTGTGGTAAGGTGGGACATTTGGCAAGAGTGTGCAGGAGCAGGAAGTCAGGCAGCAATATAGGGAGTGGAAGGAATAGTAGAAGGGCAACACATGCAATGGATGCGGTAGTAAGGGATGAACACCTTGGCTCAGATAGTGATGGGAGCAGTGGCGAAGGAAATGAAAATGTGGACATTTACAAGCTGGGCTCAAAGAATCGTCGTTACAAGAAACTAGTAACAAGATTGGAGGTGGAGGGATGTCAGATTGATTTTGAGGTTGACACTGGAGCTGAATTATCTACCTTACCTTGGGAAGTTTATAAAAGGAAACTCAAGGGCATCCGGATTCGCCCTTCCTCAGTGGTGTTGCGACAGTATGATGGTAGCATTCTGCCAACGGTAGGGGAGATTGATGCGCATGTGTCAAGGGAAGGACAGACTGTTCAGGGACATTTTGTCATTGTGAGGAATGTAGGTTCTCAGCTGCCATTGTTGGGGCGAGATTGGCTATGCAGGCTACAATTGAATTGGAAAGCTATTTGGGGAGCTTATAAGGCAGAGGATCCCAGGATATGTGTTCTGCAGTCTGTGAGTCTGTTAAATGAGTTCCCTGAGGTGGTGAAGCAAGGCCTTGGTCGATTAAAGGGAATTCAGGCTGACATTGAACTCAAGGAGGGTACTAGCCCAAGGTTCTGTAAGTGCAGGCCAGTACCATTTGCACTAAGAGCCCAAGTTGAAGAAGCCATTAAGAAGCAGGTTGAAGAAGGGGAATTAAAACCTGTAGAGCAGAGTGATTGGGCAGCTCCAATTGTCATAGTAAGAAAAAAGGACGGGGACATCAGGATTTGTGCTGACTTTAAAATGACAATCAATCCTCACCTACTGCCCAAACCTTTCCCTTTGCCCACCACAGAGGAAGTGTTTTCAACTCTTGCTCAAGGAGAGTCTTTCACAAAATTGGATCTGGCTCGTGCATTCAAGCAAATGGAAGTTGCTGAGAAGAGTCAACCCCTTTTGACAATTACAACTCATTTGGGATTGTTTCAGTACTGCAGGTTACCATTTGGAGTTGCTACAGCACCAGCCATGTGGCAGCGAGCCATGTCAATTGTATTGCAAGGCTGCAATAGGGTTGTATATTTTATGGACGATATTCTGGTGACGGGTAAGACAAGGAGGGAACATGAAAACAACCTTCGATTAGTTTTCAGACGTTTGCAGCAGTTTGGCCTGCGAATTAACATATCCAAATGTAGATTTTTCCAAAGGACAGTAGACTATCTGGGTCATCGCATTTCTCCAGAAGGTATAAGGCCAACTGAAGAACGGGTACAGGGTATATTAGCTGCTTCAACTCCTGTTAACAAGTCTGAGTTGAAATCATTCCTGGGTCTCATGACATACAATGCTAAGTTTTTGCCTGGCCTATCCTCAGTCTTGCACCCACTGTACAAGTTGACACGGAAGGATGTAAAGTGGTCTTGGTCAAGGGTGCATGATGTTGCAGTTCAACAAGCAAAGGAGTTGGTATGTAAGGCTACAACATTAGTACACTATGATGTCAATAAACCAATCAAGTTATATTGTGATGCCTCCTCTGTAGGAGTAGGAGCTTGTTTAATGCATGTTCAAGATGGCCAGGAAAGGCCAATTGCTTATGCCTCTCGAACATTGACCCAGGCTGAAACTATGTATGCTCAAATCGAACGAGAGGCACTTGCTATTATCTTTGCAGTTCGCAAATTTCATCAGTATCTTGTTGGAAGGGAATTTCAGCTAGTGACAGATCATCGTCCCTTGTGTAAAATCTTTGGTCATGACCAGGGTGTCCCTCTGTTGGCTGCAGCCAGAATGCAGAGGTGGGCACTGATTTTAAGTGCCTATCAATATACAATTCAGTATGTTCCAGGTGAACTTAACAGTTGTGCTGACTGTATGTCCCGGCTTTCATTGACAAAACCGTCATCTCAGGATGTTAGGAATGTCCTAACATTGGATATGCAGTCCTTACCAGTCACAGCAGCTGAGATAGCCAAGGAGACTGGAAGGGATACAACTCTGGCAACCATTTTTCAATGGGTTCGTCATGGCAATTGGCCATCTCAGGCAGAAGAACATCTAAGACCCTTTGTCAGAAGGAGGAACGAGTTAAGCTGTCAAGATGGATGTATTTTGTGGGGTGCCCGGGTTGTCATTCCCCCTCGCCTTCGTCCAGGACTTTTGAGGGAATTGCATGATGGACATGTTGGTGTTGTCCGCATGAAGGGGCTTGCCAGGAGCTATATATGGTGGCCAGACTTGGATAAAGATATTGAACACATATCTGAAAGTTGTGACGAATGCAGAGCCACATCTGCATTACCTGTGGCATCATATCATCCTTGGCAATATCCCAGCACCCCGTGGGAGAGAATCCACATGGACTTTGGGGAATGGAGGGGAGCTCATTTCCTAGTTATAGTAGATGCTTACAGTAAGTGGCCTGAAGTGAGGAGAATGCGTTCCACTTCAACTGAAAGATTGATTGATGTGCTGAGGGAGATCTTTGCCGCTCATGGATTACCACGAGTAATTGTGTCTGATAATGGGCCACAATTCACATCAGAGAAATTCACCCAGTACCTCATTAGCAACAACATTATACATCGCAAGTCTGCACCATACCACCCTGCCACAAATGGTCTTGCTGAGAATATGGTGAAAAATGTGAAAATATGGTTGGAAAGGCAAGGGAAGGAGAGTAATCTGGAGTTTTCCTTGTTGGAGTTCCTTCGGACATACCGGAATATCCCGCATACAGGAACAAACAAGGCACCAGCTGAGATTATGTATGGCAGAGCTCTCCGTACACGTCTAGCCATGGTGCTACCTAGCATGGTCAAAAGGGTGAAAGAGAGTTTGGACTACTCCACTATCACACCAGTGAGAGCATTTAAGAAGGGTGATGAAGTGTGGGTCAAGGAATTCAGACCCAGTGTTTCTCGTAAGTGGACCCCTGGAACTATCCTTGCACCATTAGGAGCACTGACATACTTAGTTACTCTGGTTGATGGGCACCAAAGGAAGGTGCATTTGGATCACCTTCACAGGCGAGTAAGGGCTTTGGATGAGACAATGCAGGAAGGGAATCCAATTGGAGAAAATATTGAGCCACCAGATCAGGGGGGGTTGTGCGAACATACAAAAGGAGCTATTCCACTGCCAAGAAACCCACCAAGTTTGCCTGAACCCCCCCCCCCCCCCATGCCTGGTGCCCATCCCTCCTGTGTGTCTGCTGACATACCATCTGTACCCATGCAAACACCGAGTTTGGGTACCCCTCTTGCTCGGAACATTGATGATGCAGGTGTTCCAGCTGGGACAAGCCCTAGTAGAGGAGGATGCCATAGGAACCTCAACACAGCATCTCCAGGAGTGGAGTCCAGGGTTTCTGGTCAAGATGCCCTTCCCCGTCGTTCAACTCGTCCATCCAGACCTCCGAAACGCTATGCTGAGGAAATCTAGGGAAGGAGACTACGGTAGTGTAGAAACTTAAGGGAGAAGGAGACTGTAGTGTATCTGTGTATGGTTAATTAAGTATAGGGGTTGAGTCCGCGCATGCGTGGAAGTGTATCTATTGGATGTTCTTTGTGATTGTTCCTGTGGCGCGTGTTCGCTCGCTTCCCGATACAAAATAAATGCGGATCTGATTTTTAATTACTCTTCCTCTTTTTGGAAGGCAGATCTATATGCGTACTTTCAGGTATGCATGCATGTATACATGTCTACTATACCATGCATCCCAGAGTCTTCTGCATGTGCTGTCCACTGAAAGATAATGGTGGACTTCTTGTATACAAGTTGATTTTTAATTAGTAGACATCTGTCTAGTATGAATAGCAAAATGATGACCATGCATGGTACATCACTACATATGTAGTACTAAGTACAGAAAAGAGCTGTGCTGTAAACTCAGAGCATTGGTAAAATGCCCTTTTCATTTTCCCTGTAACTACCAACAGGTTCACAGATACTCTGTAGCGCTTTTGAATCACCTCTATGTGGTGATCCATTGAGATTATGTGATCAGGTACGGACAAGCCGCAAAGATTATTCATAAGATACAAAATCATAGTGTTGTGAAAAAACAATATGGCAAGCTTCCAATGGCTTTTCTGAACACTGATAGGCCTTCTCTATGGTGACGCATACTGACCTTAATGGAAAATTGTTGGGTGTCCGAGTCATCGACCTGAAGTAACCCCTCAATCCCCTGTGAAACGATCGAAGATTCGTGCATAGGGTTAGCAAGGGAAGTATTTTCTCGCATGTTGGACTTCAAACGAGCACGATATTCCTCGCTAAAGATACCGTATTTATAATGAGGCTCGCAAGTATAGAGAGGTTGCAGTGTGATCCTGGGAAGGTTCACATTTACGTTGATTCACTCGCCGCCATGTTTTTTGGTGTCCTAACTATTTTAACGTCATCATTTATTAAAAGGTGTAAGCACGTACAATGCCTAAGCTTTTCTGCACTTTGAGGTACTTTAATAAAACGGATGAAGATATCCGTCTATTTCGTATCCCAGCGGATGTATTTCAGAGGAAACGATGGATTGCAGCAATCGGATTCATCAGGACATCACCACATTGCCGTATTTGTAATAAACATTTCGTTACAGGTACGTGGGAAGATCGAGAGAAAAACACACACACACACATTCTAACATAACGTTGTTTTGTTTTATCTAGGGCAACCATCTCGGGACCCCAGTCACATTGATTGAGATAAACCAAAAAGGACAGCTTCTGTCTCTTTTTCCTTTCATAATTCTCCGTACTTGAGAGTCGCAATCTATGGTGTCCTCCCATTCACACCTCAGTTCCAATGAAAAATAAAATGATGTGGAAGTAAGTTGTCCACACACCAGGTCATTAATATGACCCCTTGATTATGCAACAAAAAAACGCCAATGCAACGAAGCTATCATTTCCTGTACACCCACAAAGGCATTGCTAAAACCATAGAACGCAGGTCAAATGAAAAACTCACGTCTGAATACAGAAACACGCATTTCTGAATATCCACATCTACCTCTCAAGCAAGTCACAGGACACATGTTCTTCGAAAAAGTTCCAGTTATGTGGTCACTAAGAATAAGAATTGTTAATATAGTGGCGAAACATTAAGAATGCATGCAAAACCACAAAAGAGCACTATAAAATTATCTAGTGTACTGCATGATGCCTATGCTTCAAAATAAAATCTTCAAACCACACTTTCAGCCAAATATGATCAGGAAAAGCTTCAAAGTCCATCCTAGATCTATGACAGTTACACGTCTAGATCTAGGATGCATGCCTGGAGTTTAAAGATTAAGTACTTTTGAACTTACATGCTCAATTTCAAGAGACGTATGAAATTCAATTCACATGGGAATGATGGTGGTAAACATCAATGAATCAGATGAGAAATTTACACGAGATTTAGATTACCAGTGCTCAAGACAATGAAGACCAACTGTACCCATCATTACGGATGCTGCTGCCACATTTGTTCAGCTATCAGTGAATCACCAGTTTGTGAAAGAGCAAGTAACTCAAACTGAAATCTTTGTGGAGGAACTGATGACCAAGGAACATGATTTTATTGAAAAGAATAACTGTTAACCATCAGCTGCAAGATTGTGCATTTTCATTTTAGCTAATGGAAGCAAATAATAATTTGACAGCATTTTATACAGGTTTAACATCTACGGTGGTGTTCCTTCATGTATGCATGTAAAGGGACGAACTATTTCTTACACTGGTCAAGCTAAGGATAAATTTAATGCATAATGGTCTTGCCTGTTGTTTCCTAATTTCTGAAATTCTATCTCCCGTATTTTCCATATGTGGCTAGATGTGCTGCATAATAAACTAAAATTTTTAGTTGTCTGGCCATCACAAGATACTATTAATAAGGGAGAATATGCCGTTGATATTTTAACAACTTTATCCCCAGATCCAGATGCAAATTGATTGTTCTGAAATTTGTATTGAAGCCCATCTTATTTTCGTGCCGGAACATAGACATTTTCTAAATTCTTAATTTCATTTCTGTCAGATTGGTGGAGTGGTTGGGTTTCTGATAAGATTCTAACAAAGGATACAGTTCTTGCTGACCTGGCTTCACTATTGCTGAAGGTGTCATTTTGCATTGAGCAAATTTAGTGCTTTTACATGGGGGAAGAGCAGCTATCCCAAGAAGTTGAAAGGCCCAAACAGCCATCCCAAGTTCGCATTCATGTTGAAAGATGTATTGGAAAAAGAACAAGTATTTATACTATATTGAAAGGAACTTTACCAATATGTCTAGTAAAAATAATGGTGATAATCATAGATCTACCATTGACAAACGGTTGATAGTGTAGAGTGCATTTGACCAATTTACCAGAAAGTATTGTACCTGCATAACGTGTCACTGCTTAACATTTCACTCCTAGCTAATTGTATTGTAGCTGAAACAATACATGCATTGCAATTTTTTCATGTTTGGCTTGTTAAAATTTAATTCAAAATTTAATTCCTTTGATGATTGGCAACAATCTGCACAGTACCATTCCCCTTGCGAAACATGTAACAAGGACAATTGTTTCCGTCACATCCAATCATAAGTCCCTCTTCCACATTGCGACAAATGCAGTACAGCTCTTCGACTGGCTCAGGTGATTGCTGTGTAGCACTGCAGCTGGTCTCGTCAACTATGCTTGTAGCATTTGGAGTATTTGGACATAATATCTGAGGGAGTATCACCTTCATATAGAAAAGCTCTCCCCACACCATCCGATCTCTTGCCATTCTATCTATATGCATGCCACAAGTAGTCCAGCATACAAAATCAGAATATGGTCTGTCACATATAGCCAGCTGAATAGATTTGATTTGAGTGTGTAGGCTCACCCAGCCATGCTGCCACTACATCTCCAACTTTTTTGGTCACTGCTGTGAGCATTGTCTGGATTTCCCATGCTTGCGGTTCACAAGTATCGCAAACTAACTCATGTTTCTTAGATCCCACATCTCAACAGTGCGAACACATTCACTTGTAAAGTAGTTCGCATCCAATTGTTTCCACTGCAGCACTTGCTGGCGTACACACTCGAGGGCGATCAATAAAATAGCAACCGATATGGTCAAATTCAGTAGGTAGCCAATGAAACAAATCCTTCACAAAGTTGACCGAATTAACAACTCTGTAGGGGTCGTATACCAAGGATATGTCTGGAAGATGAAGCTTATCCATATATCTTTGCTGGCTGATAGCATTCAAAGAACTAAATCCATTTCACACATAACTAACAAAATATGTTTTTCGTGGTGCCCACCGTTGAATCATTCCCACCAGTGGGTGTGGTCATACTACAGATTCCAGTCCATAGCCTCAACTGCCCTTCAGAAAGGGCTTGCTCCAAGGCATGAGCATGAGCTATTTACCAGAAATAGAAAGGTAAATGCATTTTTAATGGCATATACATATGTACATGTATAATATCACAAAATGGGTCAAATCAAGTTTTGAATTAATGTTTCCCAGGGAAGAACACAACAGCCACTTTGGCCAATTAAGGAGAACTATGAACCCAAACTTCAATCCATACAGATCACACCTCGAACTCAGAGAAGTAATCAAACAGCTCGAGGCACAGGGCAAACTCCAGGACGCCTTAATCGAAGTCTTGGAGAACATGCGCAAAGAACATGAGCCGGCCTAAGAGTAAAGGCGATCCCTCACTTGCCAACGCAAATCCAATGTAAATGGCTGCTAGGTATGTACATGTAGATACTGCTAATGCACGGCCAGTGGAACTGCCGGAATAGTTATAGGGTGACGTCCTGGATGTGGTTAATTATCTAGGTAACACTGCATGCCGCACCTTGGCTGAGTGCATGTGCCTGAGTGCGTGCATGTGCGCGCTAGTTGAGGGCTTTTTATATGGAAACATATGCCACATGTTCAGACCCGAACCTACCCCTCACTTTATTTTTTAAATCTCCACGAGAGTGGCGATTTCCTTGTCATCTGGTTGTGACCATCAAGAAAGGAAGTTAAATCAGTAGGCGTACATCACACGTACACAAACTTTTTTATTGCTGTTTATTGTCACTGTTTTTGATCACTGCTATTATTAATTTGTGTCAAAAACGGGATATGAGAAACTGCTTCATATTTAGGACAGCTTGCCAACCGTTCAAGAGAGAATACAGTGTTAATGTTACTGCTATTTATTTTTTTCTGGTAGAAGCAGATGGATAACAGCATGGTATTCATGCTCTCCTCTTTAAGCAACATAAATTTTGAATTCTACAGGGTTATTGTGACGGCATTTGAAAACATTAAAGTTAAAGGAATTGCAGCAGCAAAGGTAGACTGCAAAGGGAGCAACTTTCATGGTCTGCGAGGATTCAATGAGACAGAAACTGCGGAAATGCTACAAAAATGTGCAAGCGGAGAAAATTACTTTTTAAAAATCTCAGTTCAACTTGCGTCAACCAAAAAAAGTGAAAAAAATCTTGGAATCATTTATACCTTTTAATTACTTGGCACTAAAGTCTGGAAAGAGGCACAACAGAAATATGTATTGTTATTTTGCCAATGCAAAACTACTATCTGACCTTTTTCTGAAGTGCAACTTCAGAGCAATCACAGCTGCTTTCACTGACTATTGCTCAAGGGCTGTTATATATGTGTACATATTTTATACTATGTGAGCATTATATGTTACATGTATCTATCATTTCAATTTATATCCAAATCAGTTCATTCTAGCCCAACCGATATTAATGCCCAATCACTTATTGTGTGGCCAGATGATAGGTAATACTCAACTGTCCTACCAAAATGTACTTCCTCAATTACATACGAAGACATCAAAAGTTTTGCAGGCTTTAGCCTCTCCTTTGTTTTAGATAAAGAATGGGAAAATGTGAGTTTGCCGGGGTTTATGCATTTACAATTTAGCAGATACAGGATGAGATATACTCAATTTCATCTACAGATACTCATAGAGTCTTATTTACGGACAGTGATGGCCATAAATACAGCATCAAATATTACAAATTGGTATTCACATCAGCATATGAACAGGAAGGGCTATGTTAGCTGCAGAGGGCAACTCTGTTCTGCACATAGGAGATTTGGTGTGGCGCGCGAAATGCACAGTATGGCCGTCGTGCGCTTCGCACCTTATATGTGCTGCATGCAACCCTAAAGCCCTAATCTTTTCCTGTGCTTTGCATTCCTTCGGCACACATAGTTATGCTGGTGCAGACAGCATACTACAGATATGACTCGTCTTAGGTGAGGAAAGCGATGGTGGAGTGCTTGCAGTCCAGCCTCTATGCATGATACCACAATTCATGCATCACTCTTCTCGTCATCAAGAACAATACAATCAATGAAGTGCAGTTGCATTCCTTCTCCATTACTTTCCATGCTACTGTCTTGCACACTCACATTGGTTTCACCTTCACCATCAGATTCAGATTCCACACATGTGTAGAAGGGCTGACATCATGTTAGGTGATGATTGTAGGCATAACCTATGCACGTGGCAAACGGATGACCAAGTAGAACATTCTAGAACACTCGTCACTTAGTATATATATGTGTGTGCACTGTACTAGTCCAGATCTTGTATTTTTCGTTGTCAAGCAGTTGTCGTTGAGTTCTGATCGGAGTTGCTGTGATAGTAGTTACATTGGTAGCAGAGAATGGCAGCCAGCAACCACGTAAGCTTACCCAAGCCCTTTGCATCGGGAAACATTTCCGAATGGTTCACATTGTTTGACATCTGCTGCGATGCAAATGAATGGGACAACGACAAGAGAGCTACAAAACTACTGACCATACTGGAAGGTAGGAATACCTCGTCTGGTGAGAACATCTCGTCTGTGTATCTAATACAGTACTTTCACATAGTCATATGTCTCCTTAGATTTCAGGAAAACTTGGGCATCTCAGTTGGAACACTTAGTTTTCTGCTCCTGGTTTTGGCAAATGCACCCTCTCTGGTTTGGTGCAGAAGGAACCGCCATATATCCTATCATCTTGCCATGTGCAACTTGATGATAAGGTCACTGAGTATCATGGTTTTGTGGCACAATCCCTTCAGCTACGACACACAGGAGGTTATATTGAACTGGATGTTCCATGGGAGGTACGATTTGGAGATAAATGTGTGTGGTAATTGTTTGGCTTTTCTGTTCAGTATAGGTTTGGTATGCTGCTCTCAGTTTGCAAGTCATGTGATGGAGCAACATTTTGCATCCTTCAAATGTTTAAACCTTGTTCAGCTTGTTTGGTGAACCTCTGCTTAGTGAAACAGGCTGTCCATTATTTGAACTTTCAAGGACCATTAAGACAGTAGAAGGATGCAAGATCTTAAAAGCACTGTACTTCATTCATGATTACTCCAGGGATGGATGCCCTTGAGGACTTGGTGACAATGGAAGTGGAGCTAAAAAGAATAGTTTTTGTGCACAAACAATGTTTATTGTTATAATAATTATTGTTTGACAGCTAAAAAAGGAAATGGGTTGTGCAAGTAATCAATTTTGTTCCAAGTGTTTTTGTACCCACGAGACAGGCCTGCGTGAGGACCTGGTGACAACACAAAGTAAGTGGCGCTAAAAAGAATAGTTTTTGTGCACAAACAATGTATATTGTTATTATAATAATTGTTTTGACAGCCTAAAAAAGGAAATGGGTTGTGCAAGAAATCAATTTTGTTCCAAGTCTTTTTGTACCCACGAGATAGGCCTGTGTAAAGTTAAAGCAGCCATTTCTTGGATGATCGATGAAAGAGGTAATCTGTTACACACTACAATAGGCCTATTTATCCTGTGCAATATATTCTATTTAGTGCACAATCTGTAAGTTGTTTTATATGTCACTTGTCTCCTATTATTTTACATAGTTGCTATATACGTGAACCGGTATGCTTCATACTCAGTTGTAGCTCCAGTAATTAAATGCTACTGATCTCGAGAGTCCAACCAATGAAGCAAGTCCATTGGTGTTAATTATGACTGAGGTCTACAATGGTGCAGGAGAGGCTAGATAGATTCGTACTCTTGACAGTAGAGAACGAAACACTGCTAACACTGCCGAAAGAATCTATAATCGATTCATTTGCACGTTCATCCTCTCACCTCTCCAGTGTGTCGTATAGTTCCATTGCACGTAAAAATGACAGTGACAATTTTGAGGTAAATTATATACTTCGTGATTAACATGGTTCACTGCGATGGACATGTAAACGTATGTATATATGTGCATAAGGTTTGGTGGGTGGCGCCTTGATATACCAGCGGCGGGTGCGCCACAACTCACTGTACTCGCGTGCGAGTGTAGTGTAAACTTGTGGGTGGAGTAGTAGTAGGTAAGGGGAGGGGAGGAGCAGTAGGGGTAGTAGTAGGTAAAGGAAGGAGGAGGTAGGGGGAGGAGTAGGGGTAGTAGTAAGGGGAGAAGTAGGGTATAAGATAAGGCAGCAGCGGGTGCGCCACAAATCACTGTACTCGCGTGCGAGTGTAGTGTAAACTTGTGGGTGGAGTAGTAGTAGGTAAGGGGAGGGAAGGAGCAGTAGGGGTAGTAGTAGGTAAGGGAAGGAGGAGGTAGGGGGAGGGGTAGGGGTAGTAGTAAGTAAGGGGAGGAGTAGGGGTATAAGATAAGCAGAGGGTAATAGTAGGTAAAGGAAGGAGTATGGGGTAGTAGTAGATAAGGAGAGGGGTAGTAGTAGGTAAGGGAAGGAGTAGGAGTAGTAGTAGGTAAGGGGAGGAGTAGGGGTAGTACTAGGTAAGGGGTAGTAGTAGGTAAGGGGAGGAGCAGGGGTAGTAGTAGGTAAGGGGAAGAGTAGAGGTTGTACTAGTTGTGGGGAGGAGTAGGGGTAGTAGGTAAGGGAATGAGTAGGGGTAGTACTAGTTATGGAAAGGAGTAGGGGTAGTACTAGTTATGGAAAGGAGTAGGGGTACACAGCCAGCTTTTTTCACCTCCTAATCACGTGCGTAATAAGTTCGCCAGTGATTCGCGGGTGATATCGGAGGCATAATTGAAGCGATAAATAACGGATCTGAGTCGTCCTAATGTCTCGTGTGTGAATCGCTCCATCAAGACCACGCCCAAAATGAAGTAGAGCCGTAAAATTTCAAAGTGTCTCGGTTGTGATAAATTGTTCTGATTCGGACCGAAAAGAATCGCCACCGTTACGGCACTTATATAAACAACCGATTCGGACCATATTAAAAAGTCAGCGATTTATAAATTATGTGAATGTATCAATTAGTGCTTGTTTTATTACACCCAATCCTATAAAAAGACTTGTACGGTAACTATAATGTCCCAAACGACGGGTTGAGCTGTTTTTGCTGTGCACCCACGTTACAAGTTTCAGGACAACAATTACAAACGTGCATGTACAATTTAACGGCATGGTAGATTTGGCTTCATGTCACTAGCACTTGATGAAGAGAGTCACTTTGGTAGACGTGGTGTGTATTTGGGCGGGGCGGACTAGTTCACGTGACCTTTTAGCAACATGGCGGAAAAGTGCGAAGTTTGTGAACTACACCAGGCAACTGGAAAGCACGAGATATTCTGCAAGACTTCAGTAAAGCACATCATCCGCCGCACATTTGGTATGTACGCTTTGTATCGAATAAATGCTATAGTGCAGTGTTTGATTTGTTATAATATGCAGGTGGCTCTTCCTGACAGTGAGAAGTATGCAGGTTCTTCGTCCATGATCCACCCACATTGTGTACACCCGTGAAATATGTCGAAGACGAGGCAGAGACAGGTAGGTTATGTTATTTTCCCCCAATGAATAATTATGTGCTTGCATGTTTTCAGTTCAGAGAAAGCAGGTGTTTTTGTATAATATATGGAGATTGTAGAGCAAATCCAAACTGCTGTTCTGCATTTATGCTACCAGTACTAGTATGATGATGTAAGTGTGTGAGCAAATGTGTATGTTTGATATGTTTTTCTGTAGTCATCTTGTCTCAAGTATACAAAAATTCAGCCGGAATTATAATGTAAGTAAATGCTATTTTCAATTTCAATTTGTTAAAATAACCTCGGGCTACTAATGAGACTGAACAAGTCCCATTTCAGGCTCCAAATGAAGAAGCTACCAACCAAAAAATAGGAACGATTGGGACTTGGCAGTAACTTGAGGTGAAAAGGAAGCGTTGTGTAAGCTATCGAAGGTCAGTGCTGGTAACACTTGTAATGTGTATACAAGTATCTCTCTATACATGCAGGTTTTTTGGATTGAGAGTTGTTGACCTAGAGATGGCTCTTTGTTACAAGTCAATTGTCTGTAGAAGCTCGCTTTCCAAATCTGAAAAGAAAGTTAAAAGCTCACCTGCTTTGTATGCTGCAACCTCAGCTTATAATACTGAACGGTTAGCACTAATAAATCATTATAGACAAGCATTTTAATCACATTCTATTCAAAAGCAAAAGTAAGGTGCAAAGCTTCAATCATGCAAGGAATCTTTCCCAACAAGCATGCACCCACTCGTTTTGCTATTGAGGTATGTGCAGCATCTGTTCAGACAAGTATGTTGATATTATTCTGTAAACAAGGTTCAATGGTCTTATGGAGCTGTACAAGTCTGATGCTGTGTTTGTAAAGGTGTGGAATCAGACATGTCCGCTAAACCAGGAACGCTGTGCAAGGTGTGTATGCGACTCTGCAGTGTTAAAATAATTTTCAGTATTGCTTTGTTTCATGCAGTTATATGTATCAACGGCAGCATTGGTGGTCACCTCAGGAGATGGCAACATCCTTCTTGGCCAGGCTATGGGCACCATCTGTTATCCTACACGTACTTTTGTATAATTATCAACACTAGGTACCGATGTTGTCGTATACAGACTATGTGTGTATGTATGTTATTGTTTACATGTGTGTATACATAGTACATGTGTGTGTACATTGTACATGTGTTTGTGTGTATGTGTGTTACTATGTGTTTGTGTGTATGTGCATGTGTTACTATGTGTTTGTGTGTATGTGTGTGTATACTATGTGTTTGTGTGTATGTGTGTTACTATGTGTTTATGTGGATGTAGGTCCATCCATCAAGAAATTGAGGGAGGTTTCCGAACCATGAAAGTTCCTACTAACTTCTGGATAAAGAACACAAGGCTGTGTACTTGACAAGTTTGATTGCCCATTGCTGACAATGGTGGACTTCTCCTCATCACTGCACTGTCTATGCAGCGCACTAGATGATTGCAGCAGCTACATCCATGAACAGACTTTTGTTTGGACTAATACTTTGTGTACTGTAACGAGATGTAATGCTGAAGAATTTTTTTTTTTAAACCCATGTTTTCATAGCATTTTGAAATTCATACATATGATTATTCATTATGCTCATGACTGATTTACACCGCATTCGCCCCTGAGATAAATCTGAAAAGCAGCCGATTCACGTGCGTTGTACACTTTTCAAAACACACTACCCGAAGTACGTGAATAACAAGGCCTATTCGCAACCGATAAAAACCGTAACGATTGTGATTCGTTTTTCAAAAGTTGGCCGTGTAGTAGTAGGTAGGGGATGAGTAGGGGTAGTAGTATGTAAGGGGATGAGTAGGGGTAGTACTAGTTATGGGGAGGAGTAGGGGTAGCAATAGATAAAGGACTTGTAAATTGCCAGAACAACAGGAATGTACTGCTTGCTTCCCAGGTGGAAGTGATGATACACACTTGTACCCTTCATAATCACCAGCTTTAATATTCCTGCTTCAACCTGCACAATGTACCAGAACATCTGACAGCAGCAGGCACCATCTTGTATGCATAATGGTGTCTGTGTGGTGTGCTGTTCACTGTTGTGTACGGCTGCCATTGTAGCCATGGTTACTGGAATGCATCAATGATACAGGTGGATCTTAGGAGCTCAGTGGATGTCAACATTTTGACATTGCCCTGTCAAGCAGTATCACGTTAAATGCGATCTGATGTGTGACGGAACCATACTGGGGACGGGCACCATCTTCTGAGCAGCAAGGGACCATCCTCTGAGCAGCAGGCAACCATCCTCTGAGCAGCAGGAGACCATCCTCTGAGCATCAGGGGACCATCCTCTGAGCAGCAGGGGACCATTCATTGAGCAGCAGGGGACCAACCTCTGACCAGCAGGGGACCAACCTCTGACCAGCAGGGGACCAACCTCTGACCAGCAGGGGAACATCTTCTAGCTATATCCACTCAATGAGGCTGTACCAGCTCTTCTAAGATGAACATGTTGTTCATGGGTGAATTAGGAGAACTGGAGGTGGGGCAATCTTCCAAAGATGGGTTATGAGTGAATTTGGTGTCAAGCCTGCCTGGCAGCCTCTACCATCTGTTGACCTCCTGATGTGATGTGTCCACTTGCACAAGCACTGAAGTGTGCACCAGGATGTCATTAAACTTACACATACAGTGTACCTTGCATTCTAGATCAGTATGTTTCTGCCACTGAAATAGGATCACCTGTGATGAAAGCTTGCAGTCCATGCAGAACTGTTCAGGCTGTATGTTAGCATCATCTCCAGAAGCTATAAACTAAATGTTTTGCACTTGGAAAGCCTCTGCCACACTTACTTTAAATACCATGTATGGATGAACCACAACTTGTATTGATTATTCATGAAATATGCTCAGCTTGTTTGGGGTGATAGAAAATTTGTCACGACTTTAGGTTCATACATGTAAATACCTATTGCCACCTGCCTCCTGATCATCACTATTGCATGCTTATATTCCAATTTAGTCACCAAAGTCCATGTCGTCAAGTTTAGTAACGACCCCTCCTAAATACGTGCCGCGTAACCTTACAAACACAACATGCAAATGCTACATGTATTGATAAGCAATAGCAATTATAGGTATAATTTGTCAGTGGAATGAGATATCTCATGCCAATTTAAACCCATATTAACCATTTGTCACTAAATAGCACTTTCTAAATGGTCCATGAAATGCTAGATACCAGAGATATGAATTTTCTTCTGTCAGATATTGAATTTTCACAACTTTGAGCTTAAATAACTACAAACACACATAACTCCTGATTCCTTTAGATCTCTAAAGCTTCAAAATTGAAATTCATGTTCAAAAGCACAATACTTATTTAAATTGAGAGTTGTCACTTAGTTTGAACATATATACTTTTTGGCATCTTTTTGGCATCTTCAGCATTAATGTTTCGTCAAATCTAGCTTTTCCTAACTGTCTTATTAACTGAGACGGACAGTAAGTACAGTGCACGAATTTTTTGCTGGTTGTGCTGAGTCATGGTGAGGTTTTAAACATCAGGTGGTTATAATGAGGCCTCACTTTAGAATTCTAGAGTGATACTGTAAATGAACTAATTATAAACCTAGTTTCCTGCTGCATACAACCGTGCCAGGTACATTGATGAAAGTGCAAGGTCATGCTAACAGTTTTCCCCAGTACAAAATGAATTCTGACCTTTAGTGCTATAGTTTATATAGGATAGCCCTAGCCTACTGCTTGTAACAGTTGTTGATAACAATGCTGCACAGATTGGAATTTTAGTCTTGTATAGCCACACATCCATGTAAAGTTTGTTTTCTTATTTTATTTTACGATAACCAGTGACAGTCAGACATAATTATAACTATTACATGCATATAGTTATATACATGATCTTGCAGCTGCACAGAACTATACAAAACAAATGAGACACATATGTATACACAAGGTATGTGACCTCTCGGTCACGTGGATACACAAGTAAAAATTGTACGCATCACCAAACCATTAAATAAACATATTATATTGGTTATACATCTAACCCAAATACTGATTGTATCACTGCACTCAATCGAATTCGAACGTACCTTTGGGCCCTTGGAGTTTATTGATATCTTTATAAGCCTATTACCCCTGCAGTAGCATTTTTTTTTCCCTGCAGCATGTTTTGCTGTCAGTCGTTCTTGGGAGTCGCATTCTTTTCATATAAGGAGAAGGGTTCTTGCGATACTTTCCCCTCTCACCCGATTTTTTTCGCTCGGTATCCTGGTGATATCGTTCTGGTTTCGGCTCGGGCTTCCAATGATATTGTTCTCGAGCTTTAGCTTTGCTCTTTTCTGATGATCGCACTTTCAATATCTCCTCGCTTTTGGAGTTTGGCGTTTAGCTCTAGCCTTACGCTGACATGAAGGCATTTTGACAACCAGCAAATGACACAGAGATTAATAACCTTAATACGGAAGGTACAGCTGGCTTACTATGAGATCGAGAACACTGACTAGCACCTCACGTGCTTGTAGTATTTAAATCTCAAAGAGGTGTGGCTTAATTTCAGCACAGCCGGCCAGAGCTAGCTATACATGGGCGTCGGAACAGGTCCGGCAGGTCCGGCGGCCGCCGGACCAAAAGAAAAATAATAATAATAATAATAATAATTCATTAGCAAATATGAGCATGGGTACGGGTGATGATGACCCGCCCTTTCGTCTTACTTGCTACGATAATGTATATAACAATAATGACATTTATGTACATCGTCTAAAAAGAAATGGATTCCACTCGCTCGACATTATTGTCCGTTCCTTCTTTTTCTGCGTCTGCCATCTAAGTCGCCGGTTTCCCTTTCCAAAACGTTCGTTTGGATCGAAGGGTGAAACGCGCTCGTTTAGAGCAGAGCCGGTGGTGTGAAAAGCACAGCCGCGATGCCAGTACTGATGCTGCTTTTTGTTACTTATGCATGATGACAAAAGTAGAGAAGAAATTCAAGGCAAGTACCAAACGTGAACTTACTTTCATTTTGAAAGTCTAATATAAGAACTGGAAAGATGCTTGTGAAGCATTTCAAAAACACTTTTAAAAGTGATTGTCATAAGCTTCTTGAAAGTATCGAATTTATTACCTTTGAATACCGGTGATATGTGTGAGCGACATAGATATTTGAGGTAACATCTCACGTGATCCATTACAACATTTTACGTACTGTATGCGTTTCGCTTTTTTTCGGTGCGTGGGCGTACGGTTATTTTCGAGCACTGCGTTCGTGCGAGCTAGTGAGATTTCGGGCTTTAATAATGCACAACTTGCAAAGCTTCTGGGGCGGAGCCCCAGAAGCCGATGGGGGAGCTTACAGCGCTCCCCCATACCCCCTGGCTGTGCGGGAGGGGGTCTGACCCCCTCCCGCACCCACCCCCTCCGGATCCGCCCACTCATTATTTATTCATTTGCCGGGCCAATGCTTTTTACCTTCCGACGCCCATGCTATAACCCCGGTAACAAGTTGTTACCCCTAACCGGGGTTATAGCTAGCTCAACCATGAACATATCTCGCTAGTAAAGAAAACTGTGAACCTAAGACGTTCTTTGAAATGGTTCCTGTGTCGACATATGTATTTCTGATATCTGTTCAATGTCCAATTAATAAGATCCCACGTGTATCTGACCCAAAAGGACACTATCGCTTGAAATTGCGTTCTTTGAAAACGGTCTCGTACCCAGACGTATAAATGCTTTATAATCCATTATACGTCTGGGTAGGAGAGTTGACTAATAGGGGGAAAAAAAAACGGCGCTAAAATCCGGTCAAATCCTATGTATGATAGCCGACTAGAATATTTGTAGATACATGAAGGGGTACTGCATTCTCCACAGTTATTAAATTGGTTTATTTTATTTTAGTTTATAATTTGATTACGCCGTCACGTGATAATTAATTACGCCATCGCAGGGGGTTGATTTTCTATTTGTTTTCCTCTTCGGAGCGGAGGGATGTCTTATCGGTCAAAAGATGTCATCCTCACATCATTTCAGAAGCAGGGATCCTTCGACACGTACATCTCCGAGGCCAGGAGTATCAGAGAAAGTACGTTCCTGCAGACACAGGAAGAGTCGGAAGAACTCTCCGAGTGCGAAGATGGTAAGTGCAATGACAACGGGCTTCTGTTAGTATTCCGCCATCCCTACCTCGCCGGTAGACTCTGATGCATTCCTACTCAAGCGGGCAGGCTTTGAGAACATCGTCTCCCAGCTGGAAAGTAAGCCGCCCCGCTTAACCCAAAACCTATGGCTATTAAATATTACTTATAGGTGGTCAACCTACTACCTACGATTGGGACAGTAAGACCGCAGCCCTCCCCAGGGCCCACGCGGCTGCCATAAGGAAACGAATGGATTCCTTCCGCACGACCATGAAGACCAGACACGGGCCCGACCTCAGGACCGTGTTTAAATCTCAAGGGGCGCCATCCACGGGCACGCCCCTTCCCGCACCGTTACCGGAGAATGCTCACCCCCTCGTCCACAACAGCAACTCGTCCGTCAACTTCAGAGCGTCACCCGGGCCTCCCAGTTATGCACAGACCATGGCTGAAGTGGCCACGCGCTCCATGACCCCCACTCTGGCAAAGGAATTATCAGATCCTGAGGAGGAAGACATCAAACTGGTCAGGGAGTAAGGGGGGAGGTATCTGCCTGCCCTCCTAGATAATTATCTATGTTGTTTTCTAAACAGAGCCCATAACTTTGTGTATTTTTATGATCGGATATTTGCCAAATGTGTGGTAATGGTGGCTGCATTTCTGTAGCATTTTGGTGGTCCCACACAATCAGCAACGTCACTCAATTCTTGGGATCAACTCCCTGTAAGTGTGCATGGGTGTGTATTTTTGTGTGCACATGTGTGTACAGTATGTGTCTGTGCGTGTCTGTGCATGTATACACATGTATTCATTACACTGCTGATGTGCACACAAGTACACATTTGTTTATACATGTACTGCAGAACATGCTGTTTGGCTTCACATGTATGTGTGTGTCTCTGTGTGTGTGTGTATACATGTATGTGTGTGTGTGTGCACGTTAATTCTTCGATACTGTATGCCAGACACACACACTTCATGTTCAAACCACTGTTTTTGGCAGACATGTTGTGTACAATGTGGGCCCCCCATGAATATTTCTTGGCAGCTAGGGTGTGGTGTGTAGTTTACCATTTTTTGACCTGCAGAACTTTACCATCAGTCAAGATGCACTTGGAATTACCCATATTAGTGATCTCACATGCCAAAGTGACTTGGACAAGATACGCATTCTGGCCCTGTTGGAACTGACAGTAACCCTTGACGACCATGACATACCTCTGAGAACATTGCGTGCGCCTAAGACAAAGGCAACCGGCACTGGTGAGTGGGTGGGATGTAGATGAAGGGGTGTGGCCTCTCGTTCCCACACCCACTAGTACTACAGCATTTTCTTGTTTCAGAGAATGGTGTGTTTGGTGTCCCTCTCAGCATACTGATAGCCAATGATCGAAAGAGGGACCCAATGGCCACCATTCCCCTCATATTTAAAGAGGTGAGGTGTAGGACGTTACGTCTGGCAGCTCATGTGAGCCATATCATGACTCCCGTTGGTCCAGATGGTCAGGTTTCTTGAAGACAATGGTCTGACGGAGGAAGGAATCCTTAGAGTTCCAGGATCGTCCTCACGTATCAACAGTGTTATTCAGGAAATTGAGTCCAACTTTAACACAGGTCTGTTCTTGTTTGAAGGAAAGAAGTGTGTCGATGTTTCGTCATGTCTGAAACAATTTTTGAGGTGAATGGAAAGAGCTTGGTAATCACCCCATCTGATATGCCCTTGTCACCGCTGTAGGGACCTGCCTGTCCCTCTGCTGACAAAGGAGTACCTCCCAACATTTGCGTCCATAGTGGAGCTCGACGATCTAAAGGAGCAAGTGCGAACACTTAACCTCCTCATCCTCCTCCTGCCATCCCTGCATCAGAGGGTCCTTAAGGTAGGATGTGTTGGTGTGCATGTGTGGGTGTGGGTGTGGCATTAATGCAACCAATCGTATAATTAGGTAATAAGGTGGGATGGAGAGGTACACATATTGGTATGATATAATGTTGAGCTTCCACTCACCCACATCTGTTGTGTACAATCAACTGCTCCATAGAGGCTCATGGAATTCTGTGAAGCCATCACCAAACACTCAGACCAGAACAAGATGGACCTCACTAACATTGCAATGGTCATTGCTCCCAACCTCTTCTTCTCCCTTCCTTCACTGCGGGGCTTTGATGATGTTGCCATGGCAGCAAACACCACCCACATTGTGCGCCTTCTGATCAAGTACCATGACCTTCTGTGGACTGTGAGTGGTGTGGGGGGGGGGGGGGGGGTTGAGTGGGATAAGTATGAGTAGTGAGGAAGGGAGGGTGTGATTAGTAAGGGAGGGAGGGTGTGATTAGTAAGGGAGGGAGGGTGTGATTAGTAAGGAAGGAGGGTGTGATTAGTAAGGGAGGGGGAGGGTGTGATTAGTAAGGGAGGGAGGAGGGTGTGATTAGTAAGGGAGGGAGTAGGGTGTGATTAGTAAGGGAGGGAGGAGGGTGTGATTAGTAAGGGAGGGAGGGTGTGCATGGTAAAGGACGGATGTAAGCGGTGGGAGTGAGTGGCGGAAGGGTGCAAAAGAATGTTAAGCTCAAAGAACATTTAGCCATGGTAGAGAGGGCAGGAAGGAGGGGGGAGGGGCAGATAGGGAGATGGAATGATGGCAGGAATAGTTGTTGTGGTTTTAGAATAGTATTGCTATGTCGCCAGGTCCCTGGGGAGATGTTGAAACAAGTGCGATATCTATATGATTTGGAACTAAAGAGGTTGAATCATAAGGCTGTCCAGAGAGCCATTAGGGAGATGCAGCATAAGAACCTGTCTAGTGGAGGAAGGCGTGGCCATGAGGTAATGGGTGCATCCCTAGGGAGGGGTTGGTGGGCAGGGTGTTGAGTTTTGTGTTGATGAACAAGCCCTCCTGTCTATGCCAATGGTTGCTGTGAGGCAATGCTCAACACATTGTTGCCAGTTCTCAGTTAGGCTAGGGAATTGGCAGGTGTATAATGATGGTGGGCTGGTTGGGACACTTGAGCGTCCACTTCATATCAATGTATCTGTTTTGATTTGTGTTTTTCCCCTCTCTCTCATTGAGAAGAAAAGACTCTTTTGTTTGCCTTTTGTGCCCTCTAGTCAGCTCATCACATTATTCGTGTGCAAGCGCCGCTGTTCACACGTGTCTGCATGGCTGTGAACATCTCAGAAGGGGTCACCGCTGGGGAAATTGTGCAGAGGCTGGTGAAGCGCTCGCATATCAACAGGGACGTTATGAAGAAGCGCTATTCTAGCAGTAGTATGAGCAGCTTGGAGAGCACCTCCTCCAACTCCTCTGAGGATAATGGAGGTTGTGTGTCCCCTGATGAGGAAGTAAAGCAGTTCCTCTTTGAAGTTGGGGGCAACATAGGTATGCGGGTGAGATACAACCTTGGTTGTTTGATGTTGAGAGAAAATAACCTTGGGCATTAGTACGTGATGGACATATGTGTGTGTATTTACGCGTGTGTAGAGCATTAGAGGAAGACTGCTATGTGTTGGTATGTGTATGTGCGGGGACTGTTATGTTTGTAACCAAAATAAGGTCATAGGACATACAAGATGGAGTGTCTCTTGTACATTCCCCGCCCTTAGTTGGGTTAGATGGTGTCTCTTACCATTCTATCACATTCTTCTTCACTCAGGTGAACGGTGTTTACATGATGACACGGACATACAGTTACTTTGTTCTGCTAATCCCAACGCCACATGGGTTATCAAACCTAAGGACGAGCCACTGGACTTAGTATAAGAACTTCATTTAGTGCACATCGTGCACCTGTTCCTCAGTTCATTCGTTACTCTTCGTTTTGTTTTTTTTTTTTTGTTGTTTTTTTTTTAACACGAAATGCATATATGTGTCTTGGTTGTGCGCAGCAAATGGAGGCGCCGTGTCACATAGCCACTATTCTACACCTCTGATCAGTTGTAGCTCAGTGATAACGCGCCTAAGTAAACGCGCCACTCGCAATGAGCAGCATCGTGGCATTCTATTACTTTTAGCCAGTGTCTAGGTCTAGATGGTATAAATTAAAACGAGCGTACTACAAGTACATGTATGATATACAGAAATCTGACGCGGCATACCTTTACGATAATGCGGCGCCGCATTTTAATTTAATTCCAATCGTCAATGACATTCACTGCATACACCTGACTATCTTTTATAAGGCTTCCGTGAGAGTACGCGTATATTAATATACCAGCAGTCGCAGGCGATTCGCAGTGTGCTCTATATAATGCTTTCGAGAACTCCGCCTTCAATGCTGGACTGTGAAGAGAAGCCCTACAAATATCGCCTAGAATCTATCGGTCAGGCGATGTCGTGGATCAAGGGAGAGTTGGTAAGCGTATGTGGTAGGCCCTATGTATGATCGGCGGTCGCTGTTGCATGGGTGGGTACGCACATTCATTTCACGCTATTGTGCCGTTATGTGTTGAGATGTTAAACAAAACTCGAGACGTCGTACGTGCACGTCGATTGGTGTGAATTTATTACCCAGAATAGTATAATAGATTTATTACAGTGGTATAGCTGATGAAGGTGTAAACGAAGCATAGACTATTTGCAGGAACAGGTGTAAATATGGTGACCGCAACACGGAAGGATGGTTGCAGTTGCGCACTTGGTGGTTGCCTTTGGTGTTATTGGTGCGTGCCTTGCGTAGCCTAGGAAGTAGAATGTGTAAGAGAGTCTAGAGACGGTTATTTTGGCTTCTGTTGGGCAGTTCTGATTGCGTGGGAAATGCATTGCACAGGCAAGACAATAGACCTGATTGCAATCAAACAACAGTTTACAGTTTAGCGGCGATCAGGACGACCACGCCCGCCAGTCGTTGCGACTTGTGTGCAGCGTGGGCGGGCTTGTTTCTCCTGGGACGTTCGTAATCAGGCCAACTCCCACGGCCAAGACTGCCTGATTTAGGCGGTTATGGTGTTTGCATTGCATAGTCCCAGCATTGGCACGGTTGTAATACGTTGGTATTTAGGTGTGTGCTGTCAAAGGTATTTTACTTCTTGTTTTTTTCTTTCAGGCCACGCTGAAGGAGAGTGACAAAAGCCTAACAGAAATTTTCAGAAAGCTACAAACGGACATACAAGAAATTGGAGAGATGTGCAATGATGCACGTCACTCTTTTCGCACAAGTAGATATGGGGCTTTCGCAGTGGAGCACCCAGCAAACCAGGACCTCGAGCTATCATTTGAAGACTCTGTTGATCAGGAGGAGTCTCCTGTTCTTACTGCAGCACCCCACATGACTGCCACAATGGCCCTACCAGTACCACAACACCAACTCACAACCAGTTTAAGTGCCAACGACTCCCTGAACAGTGGAAGTCCACAGCACAAGTTGAAGTTCTCACCGAGTACAAGTGGCAAGGAGTCTCCTGTTCTTACTGCAGCACCCCACATGATTGCCACAATGGCCCTACCAGTACCACAACACCAACTCACAACCAGTTTAAGTGCCAACGACTCTCTGAACAGTGGAAGTCCACAGCACAAGTTGAAGTCCTCACCAAGTACAAGTGGCAATTCATACAATGGACTTGAAGTCATTGATGGCATCAGCAGTGTCAGCAATCAACATATGTCCAGATATAGTTCAGTGGACAGTGGTATCCAGTTCACTAATGAACCTGAGGTCGCACCTAGCAATGCAAGTTCTTCACTCTTTGACGAAATATTCAACAAGTTAGGGTGGCAACAAGGCATGGCAAACTGACCTCTCTCCTTGCTCTATCCCAGAGAAAGAAATGTTCGTTCCTGTTCACAATATTTTTAACCTTCAGTGTTAATTATGCCATAACTTTGCATGCAGTTCTTTGATGTGATCAGACAGCAATAGATACAGCCAGTTCACTTTATTATCCTGTCTGTCTGTAACTACACATAGAAAAGCCCTACTTGGTATGTACTTACAGAAATGCTTGTGGCTTGTCGTAGTAGTCTGATTGCAAACGCATTCTTCTTGTTATGTGGATGTTTCAAGTTTGAAGAATGGTACCTTATGTCTGGTGTCGTAAATCATATGGTGGCTGCATTATCAAAAGGTTTAGCTTGTGCTGTCAATGCATACAGACAAACCAACCAAATGCATTGCGCAATACCCTCCCATACTATTGTGAACTGGTTCATTAGTTTCCTTGCATGCATGGCCACTTCCATGAAACTGATATCTTGAATATGGTTCAAATCATTAATAGTGCAATGTTCACATGTTGCTTAATTGTCATTAGTTGTTGATGAATATAAATTAAAAGGAATAAAATGTTATAAATAAAAATACATTTTGGTGTGAGATTCATTCATTACATTTGCTTTGCACGGCATCACCATTTTGATTTCAAGATAAGAAGATGTAATCAGGATTTCTAGCTTCAATTTAGAAGTTCTTATGAGGTGTGTACCTTTAATTGCTACCAGATATGACAACAGTACAATTTGCATACATTGATTGGTGCCAGCGTGTGCTGATAACTAGTTCGATCATCATTGCATGAAAGTGTACATAAGGAAAGTTGTCGAAACAGTAGCTCAATTCACAGTTTTTATATTGAGCATCATTCCTAGAAAGACAGCATGCATACATATCAAAAAACAACAGTGCAAATTGCCTGGATTATATTGTTAATACCTGTTTACTGCTAGCTTAGTATTCCCATGAAATGATATGTGTATAATTTCGTATATTATTAGTAATCTATACATTTGTGAAAAATCGCCTGCATTTTAACATGTACTATATAGCCAGTATCAGATGTTAATATTTGCATAATATCTAAGCCTTGCATATGATTATCTTGGCATGCGGATGCAAGCAAGAACTTCACTGAAGTATTCAGTACCACTACTATAATTGCATGATTTTATTGAACCAATAATATAGAGGGATTAGAATAATACATGAATTAAACCTACTACTGGTTGTACAATATCAGCTAAAATATTGCATTTACACATTTTATAATGTATTATTAATTGAAAGTCTGGCCCAGACTATGCACGTATGTGTAATTGTTACAAAGCATTAAAAAGACCACCCATTCCTTCGAGTTCGAGCTAACATGTATGCTAAACATAATTATGTTTAGCATACATGAAAAACCGTACAATTATAGTTCCAACTGCACCACCACCGGAATAAGTAATACACACAGAAATTCTAAGCTGGTGATTATTACTGTATAAGTAAAGTTATTTCTTCACCCATGTAGGCCTGTGAAGCTTTGAAAGTTTTTTGTTGCTTCTTTTTTTTCTGGTGGTCATTTACAACATCATTGCCCTCATCTTCACCATCATTGCTTTCACCATCACCATCATTGCTTGTAGCCTTTTGCACCCTGTGCAGAGTCTACTGGTAGCTGATGAGGATTGGCTGGTTCTGGCCCTTTCCCCACAACAATATGCAGTATTTCAGCATACAGCTCCTGCTTTATTATGAATTCTTGACTCATCCCCATTGCCCCTTTCTGGTACGTTCTGGCCATGGCAACTGAATCCCATTTCTTTGCAATGTCTTCTGGCCTTTCCTTCACCCTCTCTCCAGTGAGGTACCTGAATACCAAGAAAGCCTTAAAAGTCATTGTTTTTAAATCAGATTCACAACTGATGTATTTCTACAATGTTGATCACTAATGTACGTACAGGTACAGATGCTTAGCTGCTGCGTGAATGCCAATAGGCTTCATTGCTTCAACCATTCTGAACAAACTCTAGCGTCCACTTTCTTAAAAATAAATAAGTGATCCCACTTCTCAGCCAAATTCATGAGTTGTACTCGTATTTATTAACGATTACATGCATGTAGTATAATTATAATTATAATTAATTGAATATACATTAACTTGTACAATACAGATAAACAAGCACATAACGTTAAATAACCTACCACCTAGACTAAATAATATATCAGTAGCCTGCATCTGAGACGGCCCTTAAAAGAAGAGCCCTCATATTTGCCCTAACAAGGGTCATGCTCAATCTCTGATATAGGGCTGTGACAGCCGCAGACTTTGGGCAGTTCTGACGTGTGGCCAAGCGAGAGGCTAGCTGCGATAGTGCCCACTTTGCTTCAGTGCCCCAACATCTATAGGTATCCACAGCTATTGGGATGCATACCCAACCCAGTTCTGCACATGTGGAATCATTGGTTTATTATAAGACTAGTAATATAATTATCATGTAATAGCAATAAAAATTACATACTCACAACTACTTATGAAAAGTACTACAACTGAAAGTCACAATGCTGAGGTGGTCTTTAAGCCATGCATGGGCTTGATGTGCAGAAATAGCCTGCAATCTCCTTTGATGCTTTGTTACAGTACGTAGTTGCATCTGAAAAAGGAGAATTTAAGACAGTTTCTTCAACGTAAGAGGATAGTGTGTGCTGGCGAGGTCTAATACACTTACAATTAATTCGCCTAAAACATTGTCGTGCATATATGCGCATTTGTACATCAGGAATAAACTAATTATAGAAAGCACGTGATCCCGCTGACCGTGATTATACGCTTTAAAAAAACATGGTGAAGGCATGGTATATGGACGACACAGCCGACGACCAGCGGCTTCCACACCGAGCAGAGGACTTGCCGGACGTATCTCTGGAGCTCTTGGCATCCGTTGGAGTGCTATACTGGAAGGCAAGATAATTGTTCAACACCGTCTCTCTTTTCGTATCATATGTTTACGTCTCTCTCTCTCCTGCCTATCCGTGCGCACACAGATTGATGTGGATCGTTGCGAGGAGGAAGGTTTACTAGCTAGGATTCGAAAGGATAGAGGCTACACCTACCAGGACACAGTGGACGTTTGTCCCGCAAAACTGCCCAACTACGAGCAGAAGGTACAGCCATGTGCCCAGACCATTAGGTACATGTTCTTGTCAGCGCCTTATAAAATAGATATCATCTCTGCTTATAACTGGACGGTGTGTGACGTCATATTTGAGCTTCTCACCTCAGTATAACCTGGATATTTAGACCACACTTATGTATTACACTATACACTATATTTTCATTCCACTCTGTTTCTTTTATCCCTCCCCCCCCCCCCCCCCCCCCCTTCTCGCCCCCTCTTTCTCTCTGCCTCCCTTTTCTTGTTGCTCACTGTCCCCCTTCCTCTCTATTGATTGATCACTAGGTTGATTGGGTATATACATGTAGGTGTACCTGCTAATTAGTGTAAGACAAGGTACAGATATAATTGGCTAGGCCCTGATATATTGGTCTACATGTATAGCTGCATGTCTCTGAGTACAGTCCAACACATTTATAAAAATTTCAGTTACAGTTGTCAAGTGCACCTTCATGTTACTCCCCTCCCATTGCTTCCGATCCATAGAGGGGCAAGGTGTCCCCCCCCCACTTCCCCCTTCCTTAACCAGAGGTTACAATGGTGTCTTAAGTAAGTAGTGCCAAGTACTGCTGGATCCCCAGAGTAAACTCTATAGATTAAAGACCTTGCAATATGGATAGATGTATCCTTGCACCAAATGCATAAAAAATATAGTCTGGGTACCAGACCCTTTATAAGTATTTATTAATATAGATAATAAAGGGTCTGGTAAATGTACGTACATCGAGTTGTTCCAAGCACCGGAATGTTGGCGGCACCAATAGGATTACAGGTATGCGATAATTAACATTCCAATAAAAGTATAATGGATTCCAACTACGTAATGTAGTGCGTGTGCATTAGAGAAGTGCTCTGGTTTGTTGAAGACAAAGACAAGTTAAACCACTCTTAATGGACAAGTGTCCGGTAGAAGTGGAACGTTTTGACAGCGCGTTGGAGACTTGCGGCAAATGCCTACAAATATCACCGCGACCAGCACAAATCTTAGCATTGCAGCAGAATATACATGTACAATGTAGCGAGCGGATGTGTTCATCTCTTTGCCTACTGGTTCTGAGAAGACATTGTGCTACGCCATTTTTCCTGTTGGTAATATTTATCAGTGCATGATTATGATTATGATATGATTATCGCATTCCAATCACCTTCCTGTGGCAGACCCTTTGTTATCTATATCTAGTTAATATGGGTCTGGTACCCAGACTATAAAAAAAACGTAGCCTTTGCAGGATGTTCACCTTGCCACATTAATCTCCCTTGCACATGACCCTACAGCAATCCGAGAGCCACATGAAGTGCTTATATTGTGCTTTGAAGCTAGGAAGGTATCCATTTTTGAAACAAGCACCACATGAAACTATTCTTGGTGCTACATTTTTGACACCCGTGACAAGAATCAAAGTACAAAATGAACTCGCGAAATACCACCATGTACAACGTAAATCAGTATCCTCCAGACATACTCATCAGATTCACCAACATCTTGGGGACTTGTTGTGTGCTTAGTCTGCATGGGCTGAAGGTTACGTAATGTTTTCGTTGGGTACAACTACTGCACTTACTTAACAACAAGCCATTGACGCTGATTGTTTACAAGTGCAGTAAGTGTTACGTGTCTGAACACACCGGGAAGCTATGTTTGAGAGAGAGCCAATACACCATTGTAGGGCGTGAGAGCGGCTCAAATATGGTTATGTTTACCTAACTAACATGTAGTTCATCTAACGCCTGCAATTGTATCATCACTGCCCCTGTAAATTATCACAAAAAATGCGCACAATTAGGTTCATGTGTATGTTCCAACCCAACCCCCCCCCCCCCCCCCCCCCCCCCCCCCAGTGTGGCCATGTTGTGTGTTCTGATCTTGATGTGGGAACATGTGGCATGATACCCCTTATAGTCGTGGGTGTGGGTGTGGTTAACAGTTAATGATAAAGCATTTGAAAGGACAATGATGCAAGCCTCACTGTACATGTACACTATAAGGTGAGCCAATGAGGCGCACTAGGCAGGTGCTTTGAACTGCCTCAATATGGGGACACATGTAAGTTGTGCCCATTTTCTCAAGAGATTGATTATAAGTGTATATACATTGTACATGTGTGTGGGAGAGTTCTAAGGAAATGATTATTGTGTCTTCTTAATGATATGAGCCTCCTACTGCTACACACTATTTCATTACAGTGATGTAGGGTACTGAATCCCAGTCCTTCCTTGGGAGGACAGTTTGTATAGGTGGCACGATGTATAGATAGATATTGGATGTGTGGGAATCGATACCATGGGAAATTCTAAGTGTATACACAAAGTGTAATTTTCTCAGAAACTGTCCATATAATTATATTATGTGATCGTGTGGAAGGTCATGTGATCATGGGTATGGTTATGTGGTCATGGGTAAAGTCATGGGGAAGGTGGCTTGGCTTAATGCAGGGAATGACCCTATTACCCTGAGACAGAAGTAATCATGTGCACACAAACAAGCAGGTTGATGATTCTTCAGCTGTGTTATACTAATGGAGTACTCTTGGGGGGGGGGGGGGGGGGGGGGGGGGGGGGTTGCTTTCGCTGGTATGAAGTGAATTTTATTTTGTATATGTTCATCAGAATCCACAACTATACATTGTCCTGCAGTTTATAAGTAACCTTAGGCCTTGCGTGTGGGCACTGATGTTCAACCTACACGAGCTGGTACCTTGTGATGTTCAGAGGGATACCTTGTGATATCAGAGGGATACCTTGTGATATCAGAGGGACACCTTGTGATATCAGAGGGATACCTTGTGATATCAGAGGGATACCTTGTGATATCAGAGGGATACCTTGTGATATCAGAGGGACACCTTGTGATATCAGAGGGATACCTTGTGATATCAGAGGGACACCTTGTGATATCAGAGGGATACCTTGTGATATCAGAGGGATACCTTGTGATATCAGAGGGATACCTTGTGATATCAGAGGGACACCTTGTGATATCAGAGGGACACCTTGTGATATCAGAGGGACACCTTGTGATATCAGAGGGATACCTTGCGATGTCAGAGGGATGCCTGCACTAAGTGTGCAAGCAACATGTTACCTTGATGGCCTTAAGGACCACTCCCCTACCCTTGGAAAGCATTAGCATAAAATGTGTGTCAGGTTTTCATCAATAATTCTACTTAATTATGTTTTGGTGTTATTTTAAAGTCACACACGCAGTCATGCCATGATTAATTATGCCACTTTTGTATAACTACATATGGGCCAAGCACATTAACAAATATGCCTTCCATCAGATCTGTTAGAATGCAGCTATCAGTTTGTTTCCACACACTGATCAGTAGTGGAACCTTTGTGTACTGAGGGTGTGATGAAGGGGTGGTGAGTATACTGATGGAGTGTGGTGAGTATACTGATGGAGTGGTGAGTATACTGATGGAGTGGTGAGTATACTGATGGAGTGGTGAGTATACTGATGGAGTGGTGAGTATACTGATGGAGTGGTGAGTATACTGATGGAGTGGTGAGTATACTGATGGAGTGGTGAGTATACTGATGGAGTGGTGAGTATACTGATGGAGTGGTGAGTATACTGATGGAGTGGTGAGTATATTGATGGAGAGTGGCGAGTATACTGATGGAAGTTGGTGAGTATACTGAGGGAGGGTGGTGAGTATACTGATGGAGGATGGCGATGTTTACACGAACTTCGCTACTTGGTACCCGTAGGTATGGTGTTAAGCTACGATGCTACGCCACGATAATTAAACGTTTTTTTTCTGACTGGTACTGTACATTCCAGGGCAGCGGATCATTGAGCTTTGTGTCATCAGCAGGCGTTGTGTTGTTAAAGCGCGTGGTCAGACTAGAATGGATCATGTAGCACATTGCTACATATCCAATATCACTAGCATAGTATGATACCCTATATTGACCTGTAGTCTAGCCAAGGTTTACACACCAACCCTTATCCATTTACATGTATCGTATTTACATTGCCATTGTCTTTAGATATTAGTTGGTGTCCACACTGGTGGCTAAGTGTGTACAATACCTGTCAGTTAGAGACATCCTCCCCACCAACTTGGAACAAGTGTGTGATAATGATACATGTGCACCACAGTAGAGGTGACATGTGCACCACATAGAGGTGACAAGTGCACCACATTAGAGGTGACATGTGCACCACATTAGAGGTGACATGTGCACCACCACAGAGGTGACACGTGCACCACCACATAGAGGTGTCATATGCACCACATAGAGGTGACATGTGCACCACATTAGAGGTGATATGTGCACCACATTAGAGGTGACATGTGCACCACATAGAGGTGACATGTGCACCACATTAGAGGTGACATGTGCACCACATTAGAGGGTGACATGTGCACCACATAGAGGTGACATGTGCACCACAGTAGAGGTGACATGTGCACCACCACATAGAGGTGACATGTGCACCACCACATAGAGGTGACATGTGCACCACATAGAGGTGTCATATGCACCACATAGAGGTGACATGTGCACCACAGTAGAGGTGACATGTGCACCACATAGAGGTGACAAGTGCACCACAGCACCACATTAGAGGTGACATGTGCACCACATTAGAGGTGACATGTGCACCACCACATAGAGGTGACATGTGCACCACCACATAGAGGTGACATGTGCACCACCACATAGAGGTGACATGTGCACCACCACATAGAGGTGACATGTGCACCACCACATAGAGGTGACGTGCACCACATTAGAGGTGACATGTGCACCACAGTAGAGGTGACATGTGCACCACATTAGAGGTGACATGTGCACCACAGTAGAGGTGACATGTGCACCACATTAGAGGTGACATGTGCGCCACCACATAGAGGTGACGTGCACCACATTAGAGGTGACATGTGCACCACATTAGAGGTGACGTGTGCACCACAGTAGAGGTGACATGTGCACCACAGTAGAGGTGACATGTGCACCACAGTAGAGGTGACATGTGCACCACATTAGAGGTGACGTGTGCTATCACTTTCCCAAACATCTTCTGAAGGAAGGTGTTGGTGACAGTTCAGAACCAATGATGGGGCTAATCAAGATTCTGATCCTACTATTTACTGGATTTGGTATGTGCATGGTTAAACAAGAGGTGCCCCTTAAAAAATAAGATACTCGGGTATGTTACAGTCACCTTTCTCCCTCATGCCACACCTTGCCACGCCCTTTCCAAACGTAATGCCACTCCTTACCACACCCTCTCCCTGACCTGATGTTTCTAATGTTTGAAAACTTGCTGTCAAAGTGTTGGACAACTCTTGTTGGAGTACTGTCATGTAAATATTTACATGTAGGTGTGGGGACCCGTGTGTTGGTAATGTACAATGTTGGTATTCTATATTACCTGTAACTTACTAGTCACTGTTTGCCCACAGCGTGTAAAGTCTGCACTTTCATCTACAGTACTTCTTTTCTTCTTCATTCTTGCCTCCCCCATTGTCTTTCCTTTCTCTCACCTCCCTCTTTGTTTTGTCTGGAGTCACATCATCATATAGAGCTGCTCTATGTATGTCGGTCACTGCACATGCATGCGTACAGTCGCCCCACCAATCCCATTGTGTCCACTGTCAGTTACCACAGGCATCACCCTTGCATGTGAAAACATTGGCTAAAATAAAGAAGAATATGGCAACCTTGCACATGCGTTGACTGAAAGATGAGTGTAACATTTGTGGAGTTCTACTATTTGTTGCTTTGTGCATCAAACTTGGCGTCCTACATGCAGCTATTCACAATCACATATACATATATTTGTACTTGACTGCCTTCCTTACCTTCATTTGGGCCTTCCCCAATCATTGTATGGTCCCCTCCCCTTATAATCATCCCCTCCTCCCTCTATCCCATTTATCCTCACGTCCATGCAGATAAAATCTTTCTTTGAGGAGCATTTGCACACCGATGAGGAAATCAGACTTGTGCAGGAGGGGAGTGGCTACTTTGATGTGAGGGACCATCAGGATCGATGGATACGGATTGCAGTTGAGAAGGGTGACCTCATCATCCTACCTGCTGGGATTTACCACCGCTTTACATTGGACTCAAAGGCACGCCCTTTTACTTTATAAGTGTTTTAGCTACACCATATTTGTGCACACTTTGTTTAGAACTACATCAAGGCTTTGAGGCTGTTTGTCGGAGAACCAGTGTGGACTCCAATCAACAGACCAGCAGATGAACATCCCAAGAGGATCCAGTATCTGCAGCAGTTCAGTGTGCAATCTGCAGCCTAACGATACGCTGTTGCCTCTCTGTGGTATGCTCTTACGCTTGCGTGATTCCTTGTTTTGGTGTTTATTTTATTGTTTTTTTACGTCATTGGCTGTGCAGTTTGGGGGCGTGTCTCCGCGTATTTAAGTGGCACTCCAGAATTTCTTAATTTTATTTTTGCGTTGTTGGTAGTAATGGGACAAGCGAGGAGCAAACAGACGGCACACGTCAGCCCAGATTTTCCCACGAGCGAGCATCAGCCCATTCGCAAAGCAGGCAGCCTCACCAGCTTAACTCTGACAAAGCTCGGAGCAGGAAGGCGAGTAGTGAAACCCTCAAGGTCATTTAGAGATAGTAAGGACATGGTGGGACAGCTACTCAAGGAAAAGTTCGAGACAGAAGTCAAAGATGTGGACAGATGGGTGAAGGAGACAAAGAGAAGGGAGCGTCCGAGCCCTTCGAGGCTGGACGACCTCGCAACTATAGCCATAAGTAAGTACCTCGCGGGGTCTGCTTTCAACGTGGAAGGCTTGCCACTTAACAGGGAGCTCAAAGAAGCCGTCGAGTTTCGATTGCGACCGACCTTCAACTCGTCTCTCGCAGACCCCAAAGTTGCTTTCTCGAACAGCAATCAGTCCATAATATACACAGGTAAGGGCTACAGCACGACGATTATGACGACGCCCTTTGGAAGAGGGTTCACCAAAGGGAGACATGCGTGGATCATCTACATAGAGGCCTCCCGCGTGCAAGGTTGGATGCAAATAGGTGTGGTCAACGAGCAACGGAAGAGCGCGCGATGCGTCACCTCGTGGGACGGCAACCCGCACCCGTTCCGGAGCGGCGAGATCGCCAGGCGAAATAACGGTAACTTCCATTCCGGCAAGTCGGAACTCGAAGCTAGCATCGCGCAAGACACCATCTTCGTGGGTGGCTACACAGTAGGGGACACGATAACGGTGTTACTGGACTTCGACAGCCACACCATACAGTGGCTGAAGAACGGCGCTACCTACGGATCGTCTGTCACCTTCGAGGACACAGTGTTGTACCCTTCAGTTAGCCTTGATTCGCCTGGAGAAGGCGTGTCTCTTGTTTACTACGCTGGACCCATTTCATTATAATTAATAACACACACCCAAATATTTTATAAATTCGTGTTGTATGTATTCAATATTTTAAAACTATTCTTTCTATTGTATGTAATTTGTATTGTGCGTTTTAGCAACCAGTCAAAACATGTATATGCTATACGTGATTCAATTTAATGGATGGAGGAGCATCCGCTAATATATGCTTTTTTATTAGACGCGTTCTTGTGGCATGGACAAACGAATTAAGCACAGGATTGGCTTCTAATCCCTTCTACACACAGATGTTTCAGGTATACATGTAGTACTAATTAGCGTGACCAGTTCATCTTGCAGACACCTGCTGATGTTTCTTGTGGTATGCAGCCATACGAGCCTCAAGCTCAGGCCTGAAGTGCCTCACAAGACCCTAATTGAAGGTAGGTGGGTGAATGGGATTTTCAAAATGGTATGCGGTACCTGCACAGGCCAGGCTGCTGCATCTCCCAGTGCACATATTGTGTGCCCTTCAATCTGCTTGCTGAGTTCCTGTGTGTGTGTGTGTGTGTGTGTGTGTGTGTGTGTGTGTGTGTGTGTGTGTGTGTGTATGTGTGTGTATGTATGTATGTATATGTGTGTATGTATATGTGTGTGTATGTGTGTATGTATGTGTGTATGTATGTGTGTGTATGTATGTGTGTGTATGTATGTGTGTATGTATGTGTGTGTATGTGTGTATGTATGTATGTGTATGTGTGTATGTGTGTGTGTGTGTGTGTGTGTGTGTGTGTGTGTAAACCAATGACAACAGACTGACTATATGTATTAAACCCCATGAAAACCTACCCATATCATGTCAATCTCAGATGGTTTGGCATTCCCTGAAACTGGATACAGAATGAGAAAACAAATTAACTTATGGCAGTGTGCTGCCTGCCACCAATGCCCAGGACCTGTTGCTTCCTTCCTGTTGTCTTAACCTTCCCCACCCTTCCCTTCAAGAGGCCAACCTCAAGACACAACCACAATTTTCCCAAGGGATTTCACTTTTTACACCCTCAGCCTGACACCACGCACAACTCAACACACCCTAAATTACACACCAACGAACATGGCTATGACACTATCCTCACTAACACAAACAACGAACAATACAAACAAGTGTACAAGGTAACGTTGCCAAACTCTTAGACCTCACACAACTATCTGACTAGTAATCTAGTGATCTCTAGACCACATTAGGCTTCTGATGTGTGCAGAAGCTGCATAACACAAAGCACATTTATAAATAATCTTTAGCCAGACCTTACACACAAATATACATGTACGCACACAAATGTATAAATATGTACACTTCACAAAATGTATATCTAACACATACACAATTGTATACAGTGTATTCAACCAATTCACAGCATACACTTTGCAGTGTATACAGCACTATTGTGTACACATATACATGTATGCATCACATAAAAAACATTGTACATGTACATACATGTACATACATACATGTATGTGCACATGCATATAAACATGTAAGTGCATGCAGATATACATGTACATGTACACATATGTTCACCAGTGTTCATGCACTTACCAAATCTATCCATTATCTTGGAGAGCCATCCAGTGCCTTCTCTACATGGGGTGCACTGGAGGGTAGAGTACAAGTGTTGTGTACAGGAATGTGATTGGACAGCCAGTCAGTTGCAACATGTCTTGAGTGGCTATGGTAATACCTCACATTACAGACATAGTCACACATGTGTATGATGAGCATGTCACGGCCTAAGTATGGCTTCAGTGCAGCATCACTACCCACACTCTCCTTACACCTCAGAACCCACCCCCTCATCACCAGTCCCTCCCATTAGCACATGCACAAAAGATGAGAGTGGCTGGGCTCACACATGAGCAGCAACACATTTTTCATTTCCCCCTCGCCACTCTCACCTGGCCACAGCTCTCATGCTTGTAGAAGAGGATGAGGCGAGCAATGCAATCGACGACATCAGCACTTTTGTCCATCACAATCACAGCTGCGGTGCCCAGACCACTGTTCACAGCAGCTAATGCATCAAAATCCATGAGAACTTCCTCACAAATCCTGCAAGAATCAGTGATGGGAGGGGTGAAGGGGAATGGCCAAAGGAAAAGGGTGGGGAGCCAAAGGGTAAAATCAGAGCAATGCAACCAAAGAGCACAGGTAAGTGGTGTCACACGTACTTCCTTGGCAGCAGTGGGACTGAAGATCCACCAGGAATGATGGCCAGCAAGTTGTCCCAACCCCCTGTTGACAAAGCAACAAGTACTAGGTTCACCGCATACACTCGTCTCCACATATTAGCAAGCTGGTTAGGTGATAGTTGATGAGGGGCAGCTCAGTTTTTGTGGAAATTTGTAATGGTTGTTAAAATGATATTAACTTGTGCTACAGAATTCCCATATTCAACACTTCCTACCACACTAATTCTCTTATGTGACATACATGTACAATGTACATTTTCCACGTAGGTCTTGTAATAATTCTGTGCCATTTACATGTATCACATTGAGGTCTGATACCCCTACAGGGTTCAAATCAGCCATCTCAAAGGAGATGGCAATCAAAACACTTCTACATAGGAGTCCTGTAACTATTGATTTCCCCTGTCATTACAGAGATACATGTATAGTATAGTTGAACAAACTACATGTAGATGTAAAGGCAATCTGCACCTTTCTCAACATACGAAAGGCCCCTAGGGAAGGGATCGGTGTGAATTGAGAGGCCTTTACCTATACTTTGTCATCTCTATAATCGAAAAAGAACATATCCTACATGTAGAGCACCCCTATTATGGAAATTATTAATGGTAACATTAGTTTACGATGTTATACTAGACATTTACATACATGCAACATGTACATGTTACCTAGCGTATGATAAGAGCACAGTTTTTAATCTGACTCCCACCTTCCTGTGGATGCAACCTTGAGGAAAGAGCTACTTTAGGCCTTGTAAGCTTCAATAGCCACGTCGGCCACAAATACAGTCGTAGAGCTTCATGCAGTATACAAATTTCATTTTAAGTGGACAGTCACTTTCATATCAAGACCAACATACATGAGAAGTTGGAGCAAAATTGGAAGACATGAATCACAACTCTGGCTCATAATAGTTGGATTTATTACATATACAAGAATTTGCTCCATTCCTATTATACCTACATCATCACTCAACTACATGTAGCAAACCCCATGCAGCTGTGTGTTTATATAACAACCCTTTGATGTGGTTGTTTCTTATTCGGTACATTTGCTATACATTTGCCGAAAAGTGAGTTTTCAGTACCAGGATTGGTGAAACATTTCCTATGGTTAGTACAGTTGTAATCTCCATTTAATTTTCTATCCAACGGTGTTTATTATCTCCTAGCATTCATAGCCTGTCCACATCAATGATCAGTCAAGGGAAGTAGCTCCTTAATACATGTAGGTTCCCTTGCTCTACAGTGTTGTAGCTACAGGACTCTTCTATACATGAACTAAATCCAAAGTAATATGACCTAGTGGTTTTGAATCCCATAGGTGCAATAATCGCAGGGAGTTAGTTCAAAGCCCTACAATAAGAGAATTTGCACTACTAAGTGTTGAAAATAGGATGTCGATAGGAATACTTGTTAAAAGCAAAGCATCAGTAATATAATTTTACCAGTCATTTGTCTGTAAAATCTACCATATACATACATGTACATAAATGAGAGTATACAGGTATCAATGAGGGGTCCTGTGCGCTTGATTATATAACACTTATGGCTGTTTGAGTGCAAAGGTATGCAACGAACAATAGCTTTAAACAATACCATCATTATCCACACACAAATTGATATGTACATATCGTTAACCTTCAATTCAAATATGGCTAAACAAGAACAAGCCACTACAAATGGCAAACTTAGTAGTATATCAAATGTCGTACGAAGTGCATATTCAGTTAGCTCAACTTTCATGTACTTCCAAGTACATGTGTAAATTTATAGGTATCGCACTACAAACTGATCGTTCTCTTCAGTTTTGATAGGCAATAGCTAGCAGTTCTGCTGTATCATTCATTTATTTGGGAATACCTAATGTTAGTTAATAATGATTTAGCCCAATGAAGATTATCTGTCAGAGCAGCAGATTTTAGAATAGTAATACAATAATAAAGAGCTTGTGTACGCATTTGATTCACACCATGTTTGCCACACAAGTGTACACATGTAGCTCTTCACACCTCCCTTTGAAATTCCTACTATAATAGGGCCTAAGATGTCCTATTCAAAATGATCTACATGTACATGTACATATTAGAGTGCTATAAAACTAATACACGAGCAAATAGAGGTGGTCATAAAAGGCTCGATGTCAGAACAATGACCGCACATTACAGTATTATCAATACATGAATGTGTACATGACTTGTAAATACACAGTGAACACATCATTACATATTGTGCACATTACATCACTGTGGACATAACTAGGTATGTTGCAAAAGTGCAATAATTGTCCTCCATTTTGTTCCACATTATTATTGCAGGATTATTAACACTTTTGAGGTCCATTCAAAAACTTGCTTCGTGTACGGTTACGGGATGGAATGGGAGAGAGTTCTTTGCTTTGCGTCATAGTTCGAAGGTTCGTTTTCATCCTCTTGTGTAGATTTCAATAAAAACTTACTTTACCAGATATCATTCACTATTGGAAAAAGTGCTATGACTTTACCGTGCCAAAACACCTTGATCGGGATAGCGGACATTGTTAAAAGGTGTTTGGACATTCAATGTAGTGTATAACCTTGTATTGTACAAAATTTCATCAAAATCTATCGATGTTAAGATACTGTTTTTTCGCCCGGAATTCTGTCGGCCGTACATGTATACGTAGTGTGTACATGCACTAACGTCATGTATTTCCCTATGAGTATATATTGTTATTAAAGTTATGGAGCCACAAAAAACTATATCGCTTGCATAGTGAACCTTTAACAGAATAATTTGAAAGGGCATCTATTAACCTGCCTTTACTGAAAATTCCATCCTGATATGGTATACGTTGCAAAAGTTATGTGGGATTTAACATAACATACTTACGGACGCATGTTTTAATGAATTCCCATACTAAAAAATTTATGCTTATTTTACGCTTTAAAACGCTATATCTTCCGTATTTTAAATAATAAACTTATGATTTTGGTATCATTAAGTATGGTTTAATGCGCTCTTCACATAAGTGTTATTATCTCTGTGATTTAAACAATTTGAAAAATTTTGCAACACACCTAACATAACACTCTAACATTACATGTACATATCACAGTGCACATACATGTAGTAACATTACAAAGCGCTCCACTTTGGCTTTGTACACATATATATATATTGATACTTAAAGTTAAAGCCAATTCCCTTAGACAAAATCTTGAGTGGCTAACCTTACAAATGCAGATACAACTACATGTACATGTATGACCTTTCATGGCTTTGACTCAAATTGTTTTGTAAATGTACTTTAAAAACACTCCCATGTACATGTACATGTTATCCTCAGAAGTACATGTACATGCAGCCAACTAGTTTCATAACCTCCAAACATTTCTCTGTGTTTGATGTCAACATCTCATGCAGCCAACATGTATCCACTGTGCCCTTTGCACATAGGGTGGCTCCAGCTTTGATTCATATCCTCAGTATGCCATTACAGCTTCCGTGTACATGTACATGTCGTTGCCTCATACAAGTAGTTTTGAGCAATCTGCTCCACCTGTTCATGCATGTACATGTAGCACGCCTCAACCATGAGACCTGCAAATCTCCATCCAGAGTAATTTTATCACATAACATATAAATATTGCCACATAAAAACTCACTAACTAGTGTTATTACATTTTATTTTGGGTTAGTTAACACTTTTTTTTTTTTGCCGATTGTGTACCAAATACACAGTTAAGTTAGACTGCTAGCCTAGCATGTTCATGTCACTATTACAAAAGTTGTATTGACAGTATAGCCCATGTTACCTGTCATCCAATGTTCATCGCAAACTTCATACTGTCTTTCACGCATAAAAATAAATGCAAAAGTAATGAAGGATATGGCTTGGGTATGTACTTGTCTTGTTTGTACATACATGTATGTAGGTTTATGATGTGCAGCAGAAAGTGTACATGTATGGTAATCTGTTTTGTTAATTGATGAGGTACAGGCCAAAACCACATGTATGGGTGGAGTATGTACATGTGGTTATTATGCGAGCATTCCATGCCAGGTGCAACCAAACCACCACTGATACCAGACATGCCCAGAGCTCAAGGATCCAAATCATGGGTATTAAAGGATTGCAATGTTTTAAAACTGTTCTTTGTGATATTAAGACTTCATGTAAGCTAGCATCCTTACAACAACAAAAAAAAGTAGTTAACCCAAACGTTAAAAGAGGCAGGGAAGGAGGAGATCTGGAATGACATACATGTACAAGAATATCATGATGTCATCCACTGCAAGAAGCAAATGGCACACATGTAATGCCTACTGTCCAGGGCCGTGCCCTCAAGTGTGTTACATACAGGTACATGTACCTCTGCTATGATGAGCTACTATAAGAGCAGTGAAAGTTAGGCCTACAAAGTTTCGGCCCAACCAGATAAGGACGCGTACAAAGTAGAATGCTGAAATGGCAGAACACAAAAAAAAAAACTTGTTTTGTGTGCCCTGTGATGTACCAACATGCCCTGTGATACACCCCCAGGACATTCAACATAAAGCAGGCAATTGTGTCTTGAACCTACTGGTGAGAAGAGGCTATAGCCAATGGTATTTCATTGTGCAAACCATGGTAACAAAAGGCCACCCCACATGTATGCACTACCTTGGTGACTACTGACATTCCTCAGCTGCTAAACATATTGCACCATTGTGTACTAATTACATGTGGCTGTGGACTCCACCACATCTCCAAAGTATCACATAACCCAGTATTTCATCTCCCTTCCCCTCTCCCACACCCACCTCTCACTCCTCCAGCATGCCTCTCCACCAGCTCTTTCAGGGGTATGGACATCTCCTCCTCCACAGTGCATGGTGTGTTCACATGACCACTTATACAGTACAGCTTGGTGCCAGAGTTACGCTCCCGACCAAATGAGGCAAACCAATCACCTCCACGGCGACATATGGTCTGTAATAAATGAACATATACATGTATTCACTAGTCACTTGTGTATGGGCCAAGAATAAATGGCCTTCATAGACAGCAGGGTTTCGAGAAAAAATTTCAAGGGGAGGGGGGGTTCAGTTCATACATTCTAGTGGGAGCAATAAAAATTCGTTATTAGAGAGTTGTGCTACTTATCCCTTGTAAAGAAGGGCTGACATTGTGAAATAAGTAGCGGTCTTAAACATGTAAGGGCACTGGAAGAGGTTAAGACTGCCGCCCCCCCATGCAAAGCACGGTCCATATGTACATGTATAAAAGTTTGATATTTGAAAAAATTTCATGTGTTACCCAGGATAGAAATAAACATCACATTTTATAGCACATAGAGTAAGGACTATACAACATGTACATGTAACTGACAGAGATTGATTAATGTTCGTTTCTTTGTGTTAACACAACATTGAAGCTTTATTAGAATTGATACATGGATAAAGATACAACAGTTGTGTATGTTTAGTTTTTTATGCATAAGAATATTGTTCCACAACTGCCAAGGGAACGGGCAATAATATGGCAAAGGGACCCCCACCTCGATGAAACCTAGGATACATGGCTGCTCTACTCATACATTATATTCATTTGGGATTGTTCAGGACTTCAGTTATATGGCCAGTATGTACAGTAGTGGTGACCAACTCAGGTGACCATTAAGGAAGGTTCCACTGTACATGTACAGCAAATGCAAATGCTGCCACCAGATCTTCAAGAGGCTTAACCACACATGTACATGTAATAAACATCCCTTCTTTAACACCACACGGTTCCTGCAAAGGTTCCACCTCTTCTCACCGGGGCAACTGCCACTGTCTCCACATTAGCCACAGTGGTTGGACATCCAAACACACCAACATCAGCTGGAAATGGTGGCTTCAGACGAGGCTTGCCTGCCTTGCCCTCTAAACTCTCAATCAGGGCCTGAATGAGAAACAAGGGAAGGTCACACTATAATCTCATCCCAGCATAGTGTATCTTATCCCAGCATAGTGTATAGTACTCAATTCCATGGCAACGGTTTTCATACAATTGAAGCCACGCCTCTCCCCATCCAAAAAAAACTTTACTGCACTTTCTTAAACATGTACATGTATAATGGGCCAAACAGGTACATGAAATTGAAGATGCTATCAATCTCCACCAGAACCCAAACATGCACACAGAGATGGTCCACACTCACAGTTTCTTCTCCACATATGTACGCACCAGCTCCTCTGTGCATGTAGATGTCAAAGTCATAGTTAGACCCACAGGCGTTCTTCCCAATCAACCCTGCCTCATAGGCCTCTTGTATGGCCACCTGCATGTTACTGGCTTCGTTGTAGAACTCTCCGCGAATGTATATATACGCTGCCCACATGAGAGAGAATTAACACTGACTTCATACATGCATTACTACAGGTTGACTGCATCACTCAGAATAATGATAATGCCCTAAAGGTGACCATACCCTAGGCAACATGTTGCATGCAACTCAAATGAATACGGGTAAAAGTTCAGTATGAACTTTTACCATATCCATTTGAATTGCACACAACATGTTGCCTAGTTTATGGCCACCCTTAGAGCCCTCACGGATATCTACATTGTACATGTACTGCCAGCCCCACCCACCCACATAACCCATCTCTCAAGCCCCCAACCCCATACTAGCCACAAGGTTGCTATGCAAATCAGTGAAATGGTAGTTCAACTCCAGCATACGCTATTAAGCCTTGGGCATCCAAATATGGCACAGTAAACCCTGTTCCCCCACAACAACACAAGAGACATCTGATCTCCAGGTGTGATTGCTCCCATAGTGGAGCCTTCTCATGGCCACAGAGACCTCACCTACCAGCTCTGGCCCCCATGGATCGTCCAGCCACCAAACACCCCTCCACCAGCTTGTGGGGGTCATGTCTCATGATCTCTCGATCCTTGCAAGTCCCTGGCTCCCCTTCGTCTGCATTGACAACCAAGTACTTTGGACTAAAGAATGGTCGGATAGTATTGGATATGCTTAGAGGCTGCCAGTGTGGATCACTGCGGCTCACCGGCCATCTGGTGGCTTGTTCATGAAGCTCCACTTGAGGCCACTAGGAAATCCCGCCCCGCCCCTTCCGCGCAAGCCTGACTTCTTGATCTCCTGTAGGATCCAGTCATGCCCCTTGATGAGGATTTCTTTGGTCTTGTACCAGTCTCCCTGGAAGAAGAAAACCCGCACACATGTATAGCAGGAATATTCTGACCACGAAACCTCTCACTCTGCTCATGGCGCCCTTCAATTTCCAGTCGTGACGACCGTACAAGTTAGTAAATATTCTATCCTCATCCTTAAGATTTCCAAAGGTCGTCTTCTGTAAAGAAAGAGTAAGAAGTGCTTGTTCTGTGCTTCAGTGGTTTCAAAGCTCACCTTTTTCGGGGCTGGCGGAGGTGCTTGTGCTTGTGTTGATAGCAGTCTTCCAGCAGCGAGTGCAACTAGTGTGATGTCGTTAGTGACAAATGTGTTGCTTAGTACGCACCAACAATTTCAGCCTCACCTTCATGCCTCGACCACGGCCTGTAGCTTACTCTTGTTAAATTTAAGGCCATGGGTGGCTACTTCCAACGAAACCACCTCACGTGCGCATTAAATCGAAATGTTTGGGTTTGTTGTCAATAAATAAACGGCCATGCGCGAGTAGTCTCGTACCCAAACCCAAATGTACGTAAGCTTACCGCTTGTAAAACATCCACTTAGGTCTATATGGGTATGGAAGTTATAAGATATTAGTTATAATGCATTAAGATTTACAGCAAAGGGTGATCAACTGTCTATATTTCTCTATACATGCAGTAGGCTAGCTGTTTTGACATTGATTTGCAGGTCTCTTAACTTGCTTCAAGGCACTGGTATATCTCTGGGTTTGCAAAGTATTCATATGCTGGTTCTAGCTATCAATTAAGCCACAAACAAATAGTGCAAAGTGTGATTTTAAAAAATTTCCTTCGTTCCATAAATAACTAGGACGAGCAATCACTGACATGTTTCAGTTGCCAACATCCCTTGACTGCTTGTGGTCTTATGATTACTGATCCAACTGCAATTGTATCTCAAGCACAAACAAAGCACTGCCACAGTGAGTGGAACAAGTAAGGGTGCCTTTCAACATTTGGAGGCACTGAATATTGAGGGCTAAGGAACAAGATTACATGCTACAATCGGAGAGTGGGCACCTTTAACACTGCATTGATTGACAGTAACCCTGAATAGACAGACATCAACTTGGCTTACCAAACTTTCTCTTCAGACGTATATACCATTGAGATGTATTGTGCCCTGGATTTATATTCATGAAATCAGAGTCAGCTATCAGAGAGCAGCCATGGCAACCTCAGGTGGAGATCATTAAGGTCATTGCTCCATCTCACCTTAAGTATTCACCCAAATCGAATTTAGAACTAAGGAAAAGAAAAGTATTTATGAGGAGGGAGTTCAGTAGTGATGTTAGTAGCACAATGAAATTGAGGCTGGCAGCCAACCTGGCATACCAATGACTTTCTACAAATGTGTGGCTGTATTATGGCATGGTTAGCTTTTGAAATCATAAGGGCATCCTCCATCCAGTTTGTGTTTGCAGTGGAGAAGTGGCTTTGGGTTCGATTATGGGGCGCCTCTACAATGTCTCCAGGTGGACATTAAAGTTATATTTTATTTATGCATGTTTTATTAAGTTACTTGGCTTGCTCAACTCCAACCAATTTGGTATCAGATGCTTTCAAGCTTTTTGATGATGACGTTCACCACTGTTTCTCAGACTATATACTATATAGATTTTGCAACTTCAGATGAGGCATGATGTCAGGCCCCGCTTGGCCTCAACACTGGTGGTCTAGGGTTGTGCTCACTGTCCCTTCACTCCAGCTCAATGTTTATTGCCTCCTTCTGTTCAGAACTCTGGTGTTTATTATACTGATGACATACACCTTAAGGTGACCATACACTAGGCAAGATGTTGCGTGCGACTCAATGCATATGTAAAATCTAGTAGCAATCCATTCATTTACTGAATATTTGTTTGAGTTGCATGCAACATGTTGCCTAGTGTATGGTTGCCTTTTACAAATGCCTTGGACCACCTCATTTATCATGTTTCTCCAAATGAGAAACTATGTGTTAATTCTGTCCCTGTCAGACAGAAGCTTCTGTCTTCAAAAGTGAATGTCTATTGCTTTCAAGGCCTTTTTGATCAATCCTCTCCTCCACATCCAGCTGTGCATCTTGACCCAATTGAATTCAGGGTAGCTGTCAAGTGGTGGCTGGGCCTAGATACCTCCCAGGGCTCTCAGTGTGCCTTCTGCCCTGCCCACAGTCTAGACCCTATTGGACACCACGCATTAACATGCAAATGTGGGGGTGATGTTATCTCATGCCATAATGCAATAGGGACACTTCTGTGCACTTCCTCCACCCTGCGCATGCTTCTGTACACGTTGAAGCTTGCACTGGCCTCTTTCAAGACCATTTGCAGCCACGACCTGCTGATAGAGTTGGAACCTTGGAAGGCCCCTTGCACATCTCCGTTGTGTTACCACTAAATCCTTCAACTTTAGCTGAAGCAGGAGCAATGGTTGGTACAGTCCTTGAGGTAATGGAGACATCAGGCCAAAGATGAAAAATGCTTAGCTTTAGGGTGGGTCTGAACCCCTCTAGCAGTTGACTCCTATGGGGCTTGGGATAGAGAAGCATCAAATTTTCAGGCACAGGTCACAGCTAAGCTTGCAATTCAAAAGTCACTGCCAAAGTCACAGGCATCTTTTGACCTGTATTCAATGTTAAGCATCTACTTAACAAGAGTGAATGCCAGAGCCATCCTCCAAAGAGTATGCAACTGATCATGAACTTGTGTCTGATAATATGAATACCCTAGATCTACACCACAGTTCTACAAATGCACTAGCTAACTCACTCCCTAAGATGGCCCTGACCACTGACCTCACAAGAGATAAGTTCAGATGGCCATAGATCTCTGCAGCCATTTCGCTTTAGAGCTGGCCTGGCTGATGGCAAGCAAAGAGGCTAGTCGGGAAAATGTGCACTAAGTCTGTTTGCCCCAGTTGCCATATGTTTCATCAGCCAGTGGGATGCAACACCATCCCAATTCCTGGCACTTGGCATCATAAGCAGTATGCTTCCTAACCTCGGCTGTAAAGCCTGCTGCCCCAACTGCTGCACTAGCTTTTTTTATGGGGGCAGAGGAAAGAACAAGTGTAACTGTTACATCAAAGGCTGCTGGTTTTCCTCTGTCCTAGCCCTGAAGATGAACATCTGCCAGGCGGGATTTGACACGGCCTATGCCTAGCCCATACCCTATCTCAACTTTTACCGACAAGTGGGCATGACAACAAAAATGATGTTGTTATATGTAATTTATGGTAAATAAAAGGAAGACACAAATAGCACATGTTAAGCTTGGGCTTGGGGGCCTGTGGTGGTAGCTGAGATGTTGAATGCGGCATGTGCAGGTTTATCAGGCTCCAGGTCCTGAATTATGGTTGCCATTCATTGAACATAAGAGGGCCTTATTGGATCGCTTGCTGTACTCCAAATGACCCCAATGGAGGTACCACAAAAATGGGATGCTGACCACAGTATCACTATTTCCATGCAACTCACTAAAGGAAATGTTGGGCACACTCATCCAAGCACAGCTTGTAGGTTGCGAGGTTTCAAAAGTCATCATGGCTGACTGCAAGTGCTAAATATAATAAGTTACTAATTAATGAATCAGATATCTTTTCTGTGTTAACACTAGCATGTAATTGTGTAAAGACACATTGGGAGGAGTTAAGTAGTGATCGATGTTAAAAAAAGAAAGAATACAAAAAGATTTATTCTATGCCCTTCCCTTTTTTTTTTAAACTACAAAATGCTTAGTATCTTTATTGATTCATATACCTTCACTACTGCAAGTATGAATGAGATAGCAGCTCCATTCACACTTCTACCGTTACCTCCACAATGCAACATCCCCTCCCCACCATTAGTAAACAGCTGGGTTATTTGGCTTATAGACATCAATGGTACCCCTACATCATGCAGCGCATACATGCATAAGATATATTGTGTTCTAGATGGCAACTACCGGGGTATGTTTGCAGTCACAATTAATGTCTCTACATATGCATTTAAACAGGCTAGCTAACTTGAATAGCAACAATTTGTGATCTTGGGGATCATTCCACCACCTATAACACAAACAAGAAAATATAGGATGATGGAAAATAGTGCCAAAATACAACAACTTACGCCATGTAATGACATAGACATGATTTCAAAGGGCTCCTGGTTATTAATAGGTGGCAACCTGGCAATGCTATCTTTAGTAGCCATGGCTATCCCTCCTTTGTCGGCTGAGTCTTTGGCACTTCATGCAGTTTTTTCAAAAATTTTAATGCCTTGAGGATCTTTGTACAAACATCATCTGTGAAAGAAACGAAAAATCACTGGGAGATTGGTAATTGGATTTACCTTCGGAAAAAATAATAAGCCAAGGTAGGCCGTTGTATTCACAAAGATCACCCCATCCAGTATTCCATGGCTAATATCAAGATAAGCACTGAATCCAAAATGGGTGAAAAATAATGTTAACAAGGTGATGCTTGAGATGTAAATAATAGCGGCAACGTGTTTTGAATCATTGAGGATAGATATGTTGACTTTCCTGGTCTGGATCATTCCCAGACACTGGAGGAATTCAGTATATGCCATGAGCCAGTAGTATGATGGTGTGTCTTGTTGGTAACATGTATATATGTAATAATAAATTATTAGCCCCGATTTGGGATACTGTGATATAGTGGAATGGTGGAAGAAAGAAAAATAAATGAATGAGACAGTGAAGGCAATATGTCACCCATACTGATTGTAGTATTATTGCAAATGGAATTTAAAAATAATAATAATGAAATATATTAATGAAGTGGTACCTATATATAAGTGCAATGTATGAACTTATTGTAGCAACAAAAGCACACACCCTTTGTAGTTTGTGTGTGGATGGGGTCTCAAGCCATGATGTCATTTTCTAATGAAGTGTCTCGGTGACAAAATAGCAGTGATGTGGGAGAAGTCACATGCGGAAGTCATGGGATGGGTTTGTACCAGATGGCTTTTGCTATCCTACATACTACCTACAAACCTTTGCCTGTGTGGGTCCAGAGTGAAATGGAGAAGCTGACATGGTATTGATGCAGGCCTCCCTCAATTGTTCTCAATAATGCAAAACATTTACTTAGACCTATATTTTTTGGGTCAACTTGTTTGTGGTGATATTTCAGTACATATGTGTGAAGCACTAGTTATGTGTACTTTGTCTGACTTTATATTAGAAAGCTGTACCTTAATGAGAATAGCGTTTTCTGCATGTTGTAACATGTAAGAGCTAGGCTGTAACAGTGGCACAGCTGATCCAAGAAACAGCAGCATAGCCTGTATCCCACTGAGTGTAAGCAAGAGAATGATGAGTTGCCAATCTTGAATACGCTGAAGTAAATGGCATATAGAAAGTATTAGTGCGCTGATACTTATATGAGGGGGTTTAAACAGTTGTGGATGACCTTTTTAGCAGTAGAAGGATTATGAAATATATGGTACACTCTCCATAACTTTGCAATGACTGTGCCTAAAACAAAAGCATGCCCAAGGAAAATCAGCCATGTCTGAAACTGGAAAGAAATATTAGAAATGATAAACGTGTAATATAGATGTGGCTAGCACAGATGAAGGTCAATGCCTGCTAGCATCTTACATGGCACTGAACAGTCCCAAGGTTATCAGACGTTGTTAGGACAAAGTTGGCATACATTCCAGTGTATAGAAGCAGAGCTCCAACTAAGATGAAGTAATTAAGTTTTGGACTTGTCAATCGAACAACCCTATAAAATTAGAGAAGTCATAAAATGACATCACACATCCTAGCATCATGTGGCTTACTTCCTTTTTCGGAATCCAATGTTGAATACAGCACACACAAATACCAAGATGATTCCAACTGATGCCAGCACATAGCAGGTTACTACCATGCCAAAACTAGTGGTGTACCATCAAGAGGGATCCCATCTGTACTGCTGCTATAATGAATTGCCTCTTATGACTAGCAATAACTTACTTGGAAAGGCAGTTACAGATGTTTCATTACAGTCATCATAAAATGGAAATGTTGAATTCTGATCTAAATCTATGTATCCAATGCAGTCTTTCACCAGGTTGAACCCATCTATAGACATTATTCAGTTATTCAGAGGTGGCTATAGAATGTTCAGACCTTTCCTGAACAATTCTGGTTCCATTACTATCAAAATACACCTGGCCCTGAAAAGAATGCACATTACAACAGTTCAAATGTTAGAAATTCACTAATTTAATTATAACAGGGTTAGAAGTTCACTCACTGATACGCCATTGAAGTTGGTATCTTGAAGTTGTTGAGGACAGTTGAGCATTGTTGTATCGAAATTGATGTTCATGTATCCTTGAAGGTTTTTGCAGTTTGTATTTGATGTATTTGACTTTAACTGTTCATCCGTTTTTTTAAGAGCAAGAGCCAATGGCTAATGTTTTGTTTGGAAATGACAACACATACACGTACAAAAAAACATACAAGCACACACACACATCTGGAATCAAGCAGGGTCTGAACAGGTCAATCCATGGATTGCACACAGTCGGCAACATACTTTCAATGTGATTCTATCAATAATTATAATGATTCGGTGGTGTGTATACCATAGTGATGAGATCCTCATTCTGACTTAAATGAGGGGGTTTAAACAGTTGTGGATGACCTTTTTAGCAGTAGAAGGATTGTGAAATATATGGTACACTCTCCATAACTTTGCAATGACTGTGCCTAAAACAAAAGCATACCCAAAAAAAATCAGCCATGTCTGAAACTGAAAAGAAACATCAGAAATGATAAACGTGTAATATAGATGTGGCTAGCACAGATGAAGGTCAATGCCTGCTTGCATCTTACATGGCACTGAACAGTCCCAAGGTTATCAGACGTTGTTAGGACAATGTTGGCATACATTCCAGTGAAGCACCCATAAGCCTGTTATTATCGCAGTACGAGTCGCATCATATGGAGAAATTGCCCATACATAGGCGGACATTTAGCACTTTTTTTTCAAATTGATTTTTAAACACATGTACGAAGTACGATAAATCGGTCTGATTGTGAATCTGTAATTTATAGATTTATATCATTAGCCATTCTTGTACAAAAATCAAGACAAAAAATTAATTTCTACCGCACTAATTTATTCGTAAAGTAGACATGTTACGTAACATTTACTAACAATTGTGTCATTTATCAATAATGTTTTTAATTAATGGCCTAGCTCACGAGACGCATACAAAGCCGATGACGTATTACTAATACTAAGTAAGTAAAAGTAATTGTAGCTCCCGTAAACACAGATTGAACACGCACCGCAGATGACCGAAAGCCATAGGGATGATGTTGGCTTCGTCCAAAGTGGCCGGTCCACAATTACTAGTAGTTCACGACGGGAGACCGAGTCCCAACTCCCAACATGTCATCATATATGCTCCGCCATGCATATTTACCCATCCTTTCAATATTGCCCGTGTGCAGCGTCCGTTGTGCACGTCACGCCACCAGCACTTTTTATGCCACCTTTCTATGCGGCAATTCATTATTGCCATGAAGCGATCATCGCGCGGGCAACATATCGTAAAAGCAGAGATAATAAAAAGCGATACTTCCTATGATATATGCTATTACATTTATAGTTTCTCTTAGCCCCTTCCGTAGTCAATCATCGACTCAATGTGATATGGGAGATGTAAACGATGGGCGGACCGGCAGCGTGGGCGTTTCTCTAGAGCCGAACACATTGGCAAGCTAGAACCCGTACTTCACGTTTATTTCATGTCAAGATATCGAACTTCTTATAGGTTAATACATTTACCGTAGTGATCAGGTCGACGGGTCATGCTGCCCTTCCCCATCACTGAGTTACTAGTACGTTTACAAATTGACAATAACCACAAAGACCCTGCTGCTCTTCTTCCTCATCGGATGGCTATCACAGTTACAAGCAAGTCTAGTGTCATATGATGAGCACCAAACAAAACAAAAAAAGATAAGTGCCTAAGTAGCATCATATAGATACTTGATGGTAGCACATCTCCTTGGAAACAGTTGCAAACAGACATTTAAACAAATTCGCAGCTCCTGATATTGAAACCTAGAGGAAACAAGTGATGGTTATGCATCAGAACAAATGCCCCTACCATAAAACCAAAGCCCTCAGCATCATGCACAAAGCACACTCCATCCCCTCCCAATGCAAAGCTCAACCAAGGCATCAGGACTAGTGCTTGCCCAACAGGCCCCTGTCATTCATTACCCCCCCCCCCCCCACACACACACACACATTTTGCACACAGTGTGTGGTTTGTATGACTTATACATGTAACTTCTCTGTATGGTTTCTACTAGAAAGGAGTACAGTGCAGGTGGTACGGAGGTGAAGAGGAAAGACACATGAACACTTAACCTTCAGTACTCACGATAAGTCTAAGTAGATACCATGCAGCCCTGGATCAAGCATAGCCTTGGGGGTGGGGGGGCCAGCTTCCCCCCCCCCCTCCCCCATGGCATATGAAATGCCACCCCTCTGGCAGCAATTGCCCCCCCCCCCCCCCCCAGCCACACACGCTTCCGTTGATGATTACATATACCTGCGAGTAGATTACATGTTGTGTCATCCGTAAAAAAAAGTCCGAATACTTGCTGAAAAATGTCAACAAAGCGGTGGAGCACAACAGGGCATGTAAAAATGTATCCCTTCGACTGCATCCCCTCCTCCCCCCCAGTTTTCGTGCGCCCTCTGGTAAAACCAAATTCATGTAGGTCCACGGTAGTCCTACATGCATAGTACATGCCAGTAGTTAGATAGATGTACACATGTACATGTAGGTCTTGTAGATATGGTAGTCTTAGGTAGGGACATATAAGTCCAGGTACATGTACAGGGTATGTCTAACATCAGATAAGGTTGTGGGTTCCTTTCAAGTTTAATTATATTCACAGCAAATAAGGGTAGATGTTACATGTAGTTTGAAGGGAATACATGTACATGTAGACAAACGACACAAGTAATTTTCAGTACTCAGGTAGGTACATGCAGGTCTATGTAGGTCCATGTAAGGGTTTATGCAGGGTATAGGTCTATGTAGGTCCATGTAGGGTTCATGCAGGGTAGGTCTATGTAGGTCCATGTAAGGGTTCATGCAGGGTAGGTCTATGTAGGTCCATGTAAGGGTTCATGCAGGGTAGGCCTATGTAGGTCAATGTAGGGGTTCATGCAGGGTAGGTCTACATGTAGCTTCAGGGCAGGCAAGGTAGCAGCACTACATGGGCCTCTAAAATCAGATAAGGTTGTGGGTTCCCCTTTCAAGTTTATTATATTCACAGCACAAACCATGGGCAGATCTTAGGATTAAGAGTAGGTACATGTATGACAAAACCTTCAGTATTCTGCGTGTATGGGCTGGTTTTTTTAAGTATGATGTATAGGCTGATGTATGGGGTATGGTGTATAAGCTAGTGTATGGGGTATGGTGTATAGGCTGGTGTATGGTGTATAAGCTAGTGTATGGGGTATGGTGTACAGGCTAGTGTATGGTGTACAGGCCGGTGTATGGTGTACAGGCTGGTGTATGGTGTACAGGCTAGTGTATGGTATATAGGCTGGTGTATGGTGTATAAGCTAGTGTATGGGGTATGGTATATGGTATATAGGCTGGTGTATGGTGTACAGGCTGGTGTATGGGGTATGGTGTACAGGCTGGTGTATGGTGTACAGGCCGGTGTATGGTGTATAGGCTGGGGTATGGTGTACAGGCTGGTGTATGGTGTACAGGCTAGTGTATGGTATATAGGCTGGTGTATGGTGTACAGGCCGGTGTATGGTGTATAGGCTGGTGTATGGTGTATAGGCTGGTGTATGGTGTATAGGCTGGTGTATGGGGTCTAGGCTGGTGTATGGTGTATAGGCTGGTGTATGGTGTACAGGCTAGTGTATGGTGTATAGGCTGGTGTATGGTGTACAGGCTGGTGTATGGTGTACAGGCTAGTGTATGGTGTACAGGCTAGGGTATGGTGTATAGGCTGGTGTATGGTGTATAAGCTGGTGTATGGTGTATAAGCTAGTGTATGGTGTATGGTGTATAGGCTGGTGTATGGTGTATAGGCTGGTGTATGGTGTATAGGCTGGTGTATGGTGTATAGGCTGGTGTATGGTGTATTATGGTGTATAAGCTAGTGTATGGTGTATGGTGTACAGGCTGGGGTATGGTGTATAGGATGGTGTATGGTGTACAGGCTGGGGTATGGTGTATAGGATGGTGTATGGTGTATAGGATGGTGTATGGTGTATAGGCTGGTGAATGGTGTACAGGCTAGTGTATGGTATATAGGCTGGTGTATGGTGTACAGGCTGGTGTATGGTGTACAGGCCGGTGTATGGTGTACAGGCTGGTGTATGGGGTATAGGTGTATAGGCTGGTGTATGGTGTATAGGCTAGTGTATGGTGTATAGGCTGGTGTATGGTGTATTGGCTGGTGTATGGTGTATAGGCTGGTGTATGGTGTAGAGGCTGGGGTATGGTGTACAGGCTGGTGTATGGGGTATGGTGTACAGGCTGGGGTATGGTGTACAGGCTGGGGTATGGTGTACAGGCTGGTGTATGGGCTGGTGTATGGTGTATAGGCTGGTGTATGGTGTATAGGCTGGTGTATGGTGTATAGGCTGGTGTATGGTGTACAGGCTGGGGTATGGTGTACAGGCTAGTGTATGGTGTATGGTGTATAGGCTGGTGTATGGTGTATAGGCTGGTGTATGGTGTATAAGCTGGTGTATGGTGTATAAGCTAGTGTATGGTGTATGGTGTATAGGCTGATGTATGGTGTACAGGCTGGGGTATGGTGTATAGGCTGGTGTATGGTGTACAGGCTGGTGTATGGTGTATAGGCTGGTGTACGGTGTACAGGCTGGGGTATGGTGTATAGGCTGGTGTATGGTGTACAGGCTGGGGTATGGTGTATAGGATGGTGTATGGTGTACAGGCTGGTGTATGGTGTATAGGATGGTGTATGGTGTACAGGCTGGTGTATGGTGTACAGGCTGGTGTATGGTGTACAGGCTGGTGTATGGTGTACAGGCTGGTGTATGGTGTATAGGATGGTGTATGGTGTACAGGCTGGTGTATGGTGTACAGGCTGGTGTATGGTGTATAGGATGGTGTATGGTGTACAGGCTGGTGTATGGTGTACAGGCTAGTGTATGGTGTACAGGCTGGTGTATGGTGTACAGGCTGGTGTATGGTGTATAGGCTGGTGTATGGTGTACAGGCTGGTGTATGGTGTACAGGCTAGTGTATGGTATATAGGCTGGTGTATGGTGTACAGGCCGGTGTATGGTGTATAGGCTGGTGTATGGTGTACAGGCTGGTGTATGGTGTATAGGTGTATAGGCTGGTGTATGGTGTACAGGCTGGTGTATGGTGTATAGGTGTATAGGCTGGTGTATGGGGTCTAGGCTGGTGTATGGTGTATAGGCTGGTGTATGGTGTACAGGCTAGTGTATGGTGTATAGGCTGGTGTATGGTGTACAGGCTGGTGTATAGTGTATAGGTGTATAGGCTGGTGTATGGTGTACAGGCTGGGGTATGGTGTATAGGATGGTGTATGGTGTATAGGATGGTGTATGGTGTATAGGCTAGTGTATGGTGTACAGGCTGGTGTATGGTGTACAGGCTGGTGTATGGGGTCTAGGCTGGTGTATGGTGTACAGGCTAGTGTATGGTGTACAGGCTGGTGTATGGTGTACAGGCTGGTGTATGGGGTCTAGGCTGGTGTATGGTGTACAGGCTGGTGTATGGGGTCTAGGCTGGTGTATGGTGTACAGGCTGGTGTATGGTGTACAGGCTGGTGTATGGTGTACAGGCTGGTGTATGGTGTACAGGCTAGCTAGGCTGGTGTATGGTGTATAGGCCGGTGTATGGGCAAACACATCATGCAAACACCAGCACATACCTACATAACACACCAGCACACACCAGACACACCAACCTTCAAAGTCGCAGTAGCCTGCCTCCTTGTAGTCTTTGCAGATGTCAGGTTGGTACTCCCAAAGAACAGTACAGGGGACCTTTCCTAGGGGAGGGAAAAATGGCCCCTACAATGTACATGTAGAATGCTGTCTGCACATTATCCCGCAATGGATCCCCTACGAAAAAATCTTGGCATGACATGTTCCAAATTCATGCGTGATATGTTTTTGCAAGTGTTCCAGTTTTTCTAGAGCACTGTTGAACATGCTTACATGTACATGTATGTCATTAAATTGCAGGCATATCACTCTTCTAACTTGCACAGGATGAATAGTTTCTAAAAAGCGATTCCCCGATGAGGCATACCCGCTAATATGCTAAGGGGTGTGCCACTTTATAACTTCTCGGGGGAACGCGTTTTAGAAACTCTTCAACCTGTGCAAGTTAGAAGGGTGATATGCCTGCAATTGAATGACATAAGCATGTTCAACAGTGCTCTAGAAAAACTGGAACACATGCGACAACATATCACACATGAATTTGGAACATGTATGCCAAGATTTTTTTGTAGGGCAAGGTGTGCCCATTATGGTGTGCTCCTTTTAAAGTGTGCCCATTAAGGTGTGCTCCTTTTAAAGTGTGCCCATTAAGGTGTGCTCCTTTTAAAGTGTGCCCTTTAAGGTGTGCTCCTTTTAAAGTGTGTGACATTTTCTGTACAGTTTATGTTCATGCATCGTGTGCTTGCTACCATACATTGCAGACACACACACACACACAAATACACACACACACACACACACACACACACACACACACACACACACACACACACAACACTCATGGAATCGTACAATTGTATGCGACAATATTTGGCCTCATCACATCTGCTACCACCTCCCTTGACCACACCCACCTGCTGGCTGCACTCCCTTGTGAGGTCTCCCTCCTCTTGCGGCCTCGAAGTACTCGGTGTAGTTGTGTCCTCTCCTCCTCCATACTATATATGGAAAACAAACAATACTAATTAATCATCATACAACAGACTGAGTTTTGCAGCATAGTAGGAGGACATTAATCACCATGGCAACTAGACATATACAAATAAAAATTTGTTCTGGAGAATAATGCTGATATTGCTGTCTTTACAGGGTTAAAACTCGTGTCACTAAAGGGCTAATATCACTGTATCTGACTGGCCTATAAAGGGTTACTGCAAGTGGTGACCAGTGCCCAGACCTGGTTCAAATTCTGTGCCTTCTCCATGACACCCCACTGGTCCCTGTTCTGTTCTGTCTCCATCTCCAAGGTGAGGGTGGCCTCCATGTCATGCCTCCCTCTCAGACTTAGTATGTTGGGTCACCTTGCTGAGTTTGTCCTTATCTTTGTCACTGAACACTCTGAGCCTCCTCTGATGAAGGGAAGTGGAAGGAGAGGATCATGGAAGGAGGGAAGAGGCGAGGATGGAGAGGGAGGGAGGGAGGGAGGGAGGGAGGGAGGGAGGGAGGAAGGGAGGGAGGGAGGGAGGGAGGGAGGGAGGGAGGGAGGGAGGGAGGGAGGGAGGGAGGGAGGGAGGGAGGGAGGGAGGGAGGGAGGGAGGGAGGGAGGGAGGGAGGGAGGGAGGGAGGGAGGGAGGGAGGGAGGGAGGGAGGGAGGGAGGGAGGGAGGGAGGGAGGGAGGGAGGGAGGGAGGGAGGGAGGGAGGGAGGGAGGGAGGGAGGGAGGGAGGGAGGGAGGGAGGGAGGGAGGGAGGGAGGGAGGGAGGGAGGGAGGGAGGGAGGGAGGGAGGGAGGGAGGGAGGGAGGGAGGAGGGAGTGGGTAAATAGAGCTTGCCATTGGTGAGCATTGATAGCTGGAGTTTGAGTTGTGTACTGTGGAAAACAGTGCAGAATGTCATCAAAACTAGCCAATTACATTCATGTGCATATGCATGCATTGCACAAGTACAAGAACTGATTCTTAGCATACATATACATGTACATACTGACTTACATGTACAGAGAGAGGGGAAGAGAGGATTCATAGCCACTCACACAACAACACACACACACACAGTCATGCATACATACTCACACACATGCTCACACACACAATCACACACACATATGCTCACACACACAATCACACACACATATGCTCACACACACAATCACACACACATATGCTCACACACACAATCACACACACATATGCTCACACACACAATCACACACACATATGCTCACACACACGCTGTCAGCTGTGGGGTATCTGCCATAGGATTCATTTCTTAGGTGCTTGCTATATGGGGTACTTGCCATAGGGCCCATAGCTTCTTGCCATGGAGTACTTCATAGCTGTGTGCAATAGGGATCACTCCAACTCCATACACTGTAGCTGTTAGGTGTCTGCCATAGATTTGAGTTCATAGCTGTTAACTGTGTGATTCTTCATGCATCGCTTATTGCCATAGAGTTCACTCCATACATGGGCCAGGGGTATTCCGTCGCTGCCTGCCGTAGAGTCCAGAGTATAGTACCAGCTTTACAGCTGCCTGTCTGCAATAGGGTCCGTGCACTCCCGTACCTCCGTAGCAGTTAGCTGAGGCCTGTGGGGTAGTAGGCTTCAGTTCTGCCATAGAATCCAGTCCACAGGCAGACTTCCAGGTCTTTAACCTGCATCTCATATCCTCGTGGGATTGATCTTCGATATTGTCGTCTTCGTACCGTTCGAAATCGTCCGCGGAAGTACCGAACCAAAAGCGAAGAGCAGGCCTACAGCAGATTATCTCTGCCTACAGTAAATAGCGGTTAATAAGTTATTTTGCACGTTAAGTTGTTGTGTACATTATAGTGGTGGGTGGGGTCGTGGTTATAGACATCAATTTGCAATACATATTATCATTAACTACTTGTACTTACAGAACAGCTCGGTCTGGGCACGGCTAACTAACGAAAGAGTAGCACGTGATATTATGCGGTTTGGATTTGGGGTGTATCTCACTAACCATTCAAGGGAAGCGCGATTTGAAGGCCCTAAGCTCTGAAAAAATGATGAAAAATAAGTGCATTGATTACTCTCATATAATCCGGTGGCACCGAAGGAAAATATCATTTGGTTGGGAAAATATTGATGACTGAATAAGTAAATGAGATAAAATGAATGGACATTGGAAACCTTGCATAATTAATGTGGAAGTGCGGATATAGGTACCTACGGTGCGTTAAAGTACTCAAAATATGCTAAATAGTCCCTACATAGCAAATCCGAGAGCACCTAGTCAATATAATTTTTATTTCTGCAGTTAGCTGCAGTTTTCTGAATGCGTCCATACATTTTCTATGGACATTGAATTACGCAATGACCGAATACCGCGTAATCCTTTTGACCGCCAATTTCTCGATATGTGCAGCGGTATGCAGCAAGGAGATTTACATCACTTGATATGTATATATCAATAATTAGGCCAGTTTCCCTATGAATAGTATGCATGATTCCGCGTACTCCAGGCGGACAAGTCGTTATAGTATTGGCTACTTACTTATTAAAGAACCAATATTTTTGCAGCTGTATGTACGTTGGGGCAGCGCCGCAACATGCACTTACCGGGATGCATGTACTTTTGTCCACGGTCGGTGAGGGGGGGGGGGGGGGGGGGGGGGGGGGGGCGGTATAATAGGGGCCTGTCACTGGAATTTTGGTCCTGAAAAATTTGGTCCCGGACGGAAATTTTCGCTGAAAATTTTGGTCCGCCCGGACCGATAATTTCGAAAAATACGGTCCGCCCTGAAATTTTAGGTCCGGACGTTGTTTTCTAAGTCTATAATGAAGTTCACCACCATCTCCTTCGTAATCGCTGTAGTACATACATGTATGTAACTAGTCTCTTGACTTCATCGACGGGATTGAGTGGTAGGTGAATATAAATGTATAATCACTGATGCTCTCGTATCGATCTATTTTACATGTAATAGGACCTATTAGAAGGGGCTTTGGGACTCCTTACTCATTGTAGAAGACTACATGCATATGTACTCTGATGGTAGACCAACCAAAACCTTTTGGCGTTTTCTATCAAGGCCACACAGTAGGTGATCTGCAATTGGCCCTGATGTGTCTGCTTAATTGTAGTAGTTCAGTTGTGCAACTCATTGTATATAAATACTCACTCAGTAAAGGTAAAGTTCATTAACACACCAAGATTTATGTACAGAGTGAACAATTCCATTCTTCTGCACTTGATGGAAGAGAGTGGAGGCCAACACACTTGATGTGAAACCACTGTTCGCAAAGACCACACTGCACCATATCCCCATAGGTGTCAGGCATCTGACAGCTACAAAACACATCTATATTCATGATGAGGGTATGATGGGCTCTTTTCACTTTCTTGGTAGGAAAAGGAGTGAAGTTTCTTGTAGTAAGAGGTGGTCTCGCATAGTTGCCTGGTCAAACTCGATTTCTTCTAGGCAGTGACCCAGGGCAGCATGCAATGCAAATGCTATTGCAAAAACCCCACAATCATCACTGCCACGCTGCTTTTGGACAGTAGCAATATTCACAGCTAAGAATGAATTCCCCGCACTCTCACATATTGATGTTCTGTACACCTGGCATAACTGATGGGTTAGGGTCGAAGAGATATGACTTCCAACCTTACGGCAGTCAAAAAGAGTGACTGTACCACCAAGTCGTGCTGACGTTACCCAGTGGGAATCCGACACTATATGAATCTGAATGGCATCCATCTTGGCTGGAAAATATCCATTGTTCTGAGCTAGAAGAGTGCTCTGCCATCCATCAATGGTGGGGAACTGCATTCTGAGAAGCTCTTGTGCATAGAACATATGGTCATCAGTCAGCCATTCACCACCCACTACTTGTTTTTTCATTTCGCGTGTGAAAGGGCACTTTCTCTGTGGGAAAATAAATGGTAAATCATCAGTTTACACACATAATGCAGAGTGCAATCCAAATCAAAATGAGCAGTTTGTACTATATAGGTAGTACATTCCTCTGCTATACACAAAGTAATTTACCCTACGAATGGTATCTCGTTTAACAGAAACTGAACAATCCTCCAGTACACTGTCAATGCCACCGACTTCAACACAGTCATTTTGATGGGCACGATTACAGGGTGATGAATGGTCTATTGAAAATGTACCAAGTCTTATATTCTAAGAAAGTGAAAAAGGATATACAAGACAAACCTTTAGATTGGCCTCCATTGTGACAATCTGAAAGAATGAGGGCTTGCCAGAGTACCAGAAGGAGTAACCTTTAAACAATGCATATTTCATGGTGGCTGAGAGTTGCATACACCCATGTATTTGTAAACATACATCAGCTGCAGACTGACAAGTATCTGATACATGTATCTACACACTTAAATTTTACTTACACAATCTCCTTGTGAAGAACTTTGATCTTCATCTTCATCTTCCATACAACATGCATCACTTGACATGTACATTTTTAAGTGGCTGCCAGTAGCACGAGTAGTCTTGCCTTCTTCATTGCGTATTTCATATACACCATTTGGCAGCACATTTATGATTGTGTATGGCCCAAGAAATCTTTCTGTAAGTTTCCGCCCTTGACCTTTTTACGAGAGAAGTTTTTCAGCAATACCAACTGGTCACACTGAAATTAGCCTGGTTTGCAGTGCTTTTTATCATATGCTTCTTTCTGCCTCAACTGTGCAGCGATAATGTTGCCTTTGCCTCTTCCAATATGCGTGCATGTTCTGAAAATACAGCAGGATAGGGATGTTCTTCAAGTTCCCAATATGTCTTGCAGAACATTGCCGCTCAAGCTCCACATCAATTGGAAGGGTTGCTCGGCGACCAAACATTAACATGAATGGTGTGTATTTAGTAGAGCCGTGTCGGGAAGTGTTATATGCGAAGGCACAAGTGTCTAGGTAGTGACTCCACATATCCTTCTTTGAAGACACATATTTCACCAACATGCTTTGAAGCGTCTGATTGAAGCGCTCATCAAGACCAAAGGCCTACAAGTTGGAGTTGAGAGAGATCGGATGACATCAGATTGTATGCACGCATTTTTAAATGTATACTACAGTACACAATAACATTCATGGAACAAACCTGAGGGTGGTAAGGTGTAGTTAGCCTCCTCTTAATTCCTAGCATCTCTGAAAGTTGGTCATTCAGTGCATTACAGAACTCGCTGCCATTGTCTGAAAGCAACACACGTGGTAGTCCCATTCGCATAAAGATCTGTAGTTAAAGTAAGGACACGACCATAAATATTTGGAGCTCACCAAAACATACTATCAGTTGCATGGTAAGAGCATGCTTTGTACCACAAAAATTATCAAACTAAAAGAACTAGTAAAGCCATGCACAGCTACATGTACAAATAGCTACATGCACAAATAAATAATTGGTACACATGCTGACCTCAAACAGTGAATTTGCCATTGTAGATGCCATTTTGTTGACTGTAGGTACCACCTCAACCCACTTTGTGAAGTAATCACTGATAGTGAGGATGTAGCAACTTCCGTCCTTTGCAACTGGGCTCAGAGGGCCAATGAAATCAATGCCAACCATGTACCAGGGGGCCTTAACTGGAATGGGATGAAGTTCAGGCACTCCAGTAGTTAGCTTTCTGTTCATGCATTGACACACATCACATTTTGATAGCTGCAGAAATATAACAGAACCAGGATTGAATTTGTAATATAAAAAAATAAAGGAGTACCACTAATGCAGTTAAATAAGGAGCTCACCAAGCTAACAACGTCTTTAACCATGCCATGCCACATGAATCGTTCCTTGATCCTGTACAGTGTCCTGGTCTTACCCATGTGACCAGAAGTGGAATCAATGTGACATGCCAGTAGGATCTTCTGGCGCTCTTCCAAACTCTGGATGTAACGCAACAGCACTTCCTTCTGCGTAAAAGATGGCTACTTTATTAGACACATACATACATACATGTCACTACCAAATATATCAAAAACGATAGTGGCAGTATTGATTAAACGCTACTTACCTTTTCCTTTCCCTGCTTGTGCTTATACAATAGCTCTCCTTCAACAGATATTGTCAACTTCGCCGCTTTCCTTCGTATCACCCTCTTTTTGGTCTCACTGACACATTCAGGATACTTCTTCGACACTAAATAGGCATAAGCCTCCTCGACAAGATGATCACAATCAGAACCATCGTCAACTGTTTCTTCAATCTCCGCCATCACTCGCAAACTGATATCAACCACGTGGACGTATGAAATAAATCTCCGGACCTTTTTTTCCGAACACGGACCTTTTTTTTCAGATAAAATTGGTCCGACCGGACCAAAATTTTCTGAAAATATTGGTCCGGGACCAAAATTTTCAGCGGACCGAAATTTCCGTGACAGGCCCCGCGGTCCAAAATTGTGTTTGTATTATGGCTAAACAGTGGTAAGCAGTTTAAATGTACATGTACTACGGATGTAGTATAAAAACTCGTATTTGGCCAATCTGAAGAGGAACCCCCCCCCCCCCCCCCCCCCCCCCCCCCCAATCCCTCCCCCCGCTCGTATTTTCAGGGCCTACGGGGCCCCCAAACGATATGTTACTCCGGGCCTCACCACGGCTCTCACCGGCCCTGCGTTTGTCCCATTTCAGCACCTGCAATCGAAAGGACCGTCTTCGTTTTATTTTACAAACATTCGCCTTAATTCGGCTTAAATACACATAACTTGAATTTTAAGTTCACGTTACTTGTTTTTATGTCCATTAATTACGCATGCATGGCCCTTCCCCCTTCACTCCCCCGTCCCGCAAGACGCCGCGGTAATATACCCTTCCCTTTAAGAAGTACTCCGGACGTGACATCACTAATCAACGTACTTAACGAAATGGGCGTTAATTAGTGATGTCACGTCCGGAGTACTTCTTAAAGGGACGTTGTTTGTTATGCATTATATAACATAAACATTACTTAAAAACGAATATCAGTGTTACTGTCAGATGTATCAGTACTGACATATATTGTTGATCCCACAATCATTTACAAATGCACTATTATTATCATGCTGCATGTATGTAGCGTGTACGTAACCGCATACATGTATAATGTTGAGTTGCAATTAACTCAAGCTCTGCATTTGGCTGGTATGAAACAACAATGGAGTTTTCAATAGGTCTTTTAACTCCCACACATACATGCATGTACATGCATGTTTTTTTAATGTTAATTATTTAAGGAGGGAGGCTCACCCAGTATTTATTTCCTAAGCATGTCTTATCTTAAATCCATGCATTGCCTCGCAGTCTAAGTTTACTTCTGCGACTGTCTGTGCATGCACTAGCTAGCTTCTGTAGCGAGACCATTCATGCTTAGCAATATATCTTACAAGGAATGCACTTATATACCTAAGTACTTATAAGACATAACGCATGCATACAAACACACTACACTACCCCCTCCCAGAAAAAGGAGTTTCAGTCTTTGACGTCTTGTATGAGCCGGGTCGAGTTGTTCTTCTCCACTTCAGTTAGACCCTCTTTTGCCTGCACCATTGGTAAGTATTGTGGTGCAATCTGTAGTTCTTGAGGAGCATCTGCAAGTTTCATCTAGGACTCCAGGCACAGCAGGTAATTCAGGCAATTCAGGGCCATCATAATCTGAGTATTCATCTGCTTCATCTAGGACTCCAGGCATAGCAGGTAAGATGCATGGGGCCCTTAACAGTGCCATTAAGGGTTGGGTCATCAGGGATGTCAGGTCCATCTGTTTCAGCTGGTTCCTGCTGCCTTCTCTCTTGCAGGTTTGAAGGTAGGTTCACACATGGCTTTAGCTGGTCAAAGTGAACCACTTGATGTTTACCAGGATGATCTCGCAGGGAAATATTATACAAAGCGTCACTAACCAAATTGTGTATCCTGTAAGATCCCTGCCAGAAGCAATGAAGTTTTGGGGATTTTCCACGAGGAACTGTCAGCCACACCATGTCCCCTACTTTGAATGGATCACCATTGGAGGCTTTGTTATACAGCTCCTTCTGCCGTTGATGCTGTAGCCTGTCGGTATGCCTTATTCATGCAAAGTCTCAAATCCATACTGATTCACCTTTGTTGGGGAAGTCTGAGGGGGTAAACCATACATGACATCCACAGGTAACCGAGCTTCTATTCCAAATACAAGTTCAAAGGGAGTGCACCCTATGGATTCCTGTATACTAGTGGGGTAAGCCACTAGCATCACTAAAGGCAGATGCACCCGTTGTAATGCTCCTTTGGTATCAGGTACAAGAATACCACACAGCACGCAAATGCAGATGCACTTTAACATATCCCAGTTGGGGTGAACATGCAGATGGCACAAATGGACAAGGAAGAGGGAAGGACATTCTGTGTTCATCAACTACAAACACTCCCAGTCACAGTGGCAGAATTACGAAGAATGACAACAAGGGACCCAGAGTTGGCAAGCGTGCTTCAGCTAATTCAGGAGGGATGTCCACCTAAAACTACACAATGAACTGACGGTGGAGCAAGGGTGTGTCATCATGTGCGGTGGCCAGGGATTGACAAAGAAGTTGAACAGGCAGCCAGCAGGTGTGAGGGTTGCAGAATGACAAGCAGAGCCCAAAGCTTACCCCACTGCATCCATGGGAGTTCCCAGAGGGCCCATGGAAACACATACACCTGGATTTTGCTGGCCTTAAATAGTTATGCATCCTCCAAATGGCCAGAAGTGGACATTATGGACCACAACAGACCACACACCCTGAGAGAGATAGGGAACACATTTGCAAGATGGGGAATTCCCTTACAGGTGGTAAAGGACAATGGTCCGCCATGTATATCATAGCAATTTGAACAGTTCATGAAGGCAAACAATTGCAAACACACAAGGATAAGTCCGTATCATCCTACCACAATGGGTTGGCAGAGCGCTTTGTGCAGTCCCTTAAGCAAGCTATCCGAACCTCCTGGAAAGAGAAGTCATTGACACATAGGGTGGCAAACTTCCTGTTGAACTACAGGAACGCTTGGCATGCCACTACTGAGGCATCTCCAGCTCAATTAATGATTGGTCAGGACCTACGAAGTAGGTTGCAAGACCAGATCTGCAGGGAAATGTATTAAACCACCATCAAGCCACACAAGTGAACTCACAGGCATCAGCACCAGAGAGGGAGCTTGAAGTGGGTGGTGAGAGATTACTGGCCAAACAACTCAAAATGGCAACCTGGTTGCACGGGGAGGTGGGTAGGAATGAAGTTATATCATGAGCTTGGAGAAGAAATGCGTATCAGATAGTAAGGGCACCCGGGGGTCAATCCATGGGATTTTTTTACCATCTCTGAATACATCATCCTCTCATATTCTCATATAGTGTTCTCCCATAAGATATGAGTGAAACTGCTATACACTTCCATACCTTATGATGTCTCATTTAAATAATATGACCTCCTGAATAATAATGTTTGTGTGACCTTTGGGATTTCAAAAGAGTATAGTTTGAACCTTGACTTGTATAGTAACGTTAGTGCTGTTTGCACATAACAAAGGCTACTATGTAGTTGCACTCATAAGGAGTAATATAAAATTTATCCAATTACCATGCAGTGGTTAATGTGATAATGAATTTTTAATTATATTTTAAGGCTGCAAAAAATAACAACCTCCATTTCACACCAATTTTTTAAAACTGGTAGCTGCTAATATCTCTAAAGCTCTATGCTTGACAGCTTGATGGAGAAAAGAACTGCTAGACTGTAATACCCAGCTGAAAGACCAGTAGCCATTTTTACTTCTCCTTGTCTTGCATTGGTTGTTTATACAGTAACCACCAGGTGTTAATGGATATCAAAACAGCATAAGAAAAGCAAAGTTACATAAATTTGCTTTTCTTATGGTTTATGTGTTTTGTATAGTCTGCTGGTGTCTCTGTTTTGATATCCATTAACACCTGGTGGTTACGGTGTAAACAACCTCATGGGAATTTTTACCACCCTTCAATACATCACCCTTCTCCTAAGATATGAGTGAAACTGCTATACAAATCTGTACCCTATGATATCTCATTTATATAATATGACCTGAATAATTAACGTTTCTTTGACCTTTGGGATTTTAAGAGTATAATTTGAACCTTGGCTTGTATAGGTTAGGGCTGTTTGTACATAACAAAGGCTATTATGTAGTTGCACTCATAAGGAGTAAAATTTATCCAATTACCATACAGTGGTTAATGTGATAATGAATTTTTAATGAGATTTTAAGGCTGCAAAAAATAACATTCTCCATTTCACACCATTTTATTAAAACTGGTAGCTGCTAATATCCCTAAGGCAGAGGTGTTGGAAGGACTTATAAAGTGTAGTGGCTTTGGTAATGTGATACAAATGGGAGGGGCACAGAGGGGTGGGTGCGGGAGTGCTGTATTTGCAATTCATGCAACTTTTATCTACTTAAAGCCATGAAATTTGATCATTTTCATGAACAGCTAGCTATACGCTATAGGCTAGTCTGGGTACCCGGACTAACTGCAGGTTCTGAAAAGAATGCAATTATGTGGTAAAAGTGCTATATTTCAATCGGTTGACAGAAATTCTCCAAAATTAGCTTCCTCTGTGACTGGAACCTTTCATGCCCAACTGATCTGTAAGATGTTTGTGAATATGCAGAAACAAAAATGCTTGTGGTTGATGAGAATATTAGCAGGTAAGCTTTCTGATGGTGTAGTTTCAGTAGCTGAGCCTGAACAGAATTCACTCATCACAGCCATTTAACATGGGAGCTGTAAACAGATTGTGGTAGTATGTCACACGGTCCAAGCACATCAGTTTTAACCAACACTATTTCCTGTTCGATCACAAAAATGTATGCACTTATACACATGATATATCCAGGACCCTTGAGATAGTGGCTATTGTACATACATACAGTAACTTTAAGCTGTTATGACATGGCAATCGTTATTAAAGAAAAATATATGTGGTTGATGAGGATTATGAGGATTAGCAGGTAAGCTCTCTGATGCTGCAGTTTCAGTAGCTGAGCCTGAACAGAATTCGCTCATCGCAGCCATTTAGCATGAGAGCTGTAAACATGGCAATTGTTATTAGAAAAACATAATGTCCGTAGAAAAGTGTACTGACCATGGCCGCTATGGCCACTACAGTTCCTATGCCACTGTTTAATGGCTCTATGCTTGACTGATTGATCCAGTAACAAACCACTAGACTGTAATACCCAGTTGAAAGACTAGTAGCCGTCTCCTTGTATTGCGTTGGTTGTTTACACAGTAACCAGCAGGTGTTAATGGATATCAAAACAGAGACACCAGCAGACTATGCAAAACACATAAACCATAAGAAAGAAAAGTTACATACATTATGTAACTTCGCTTTTCTTACGGCTTTTGTGTAGTGATGTTTCTAGCCCCACACATACCCAGTTCATGTAGTATTGCAAGATCCCCCTTATAGCCACTTTTGTCAAGACACTTTAATTCAAGGGCCCTCAGATTGGTCGGGAGTGTTATTAACTTGCTAGGCCCTGCTTATTCAGGAACTACTCCAAAACAATCCATTTGAACTACTTTTAGCATGGATTGTTTTGTAAATTGGCTTCTTGTTTTCCCACCATGTTTCCTTTTGAAGCACTCATTGTTAAGTTTTGGAAGTGCTTGAAATAATCACCTTCAGTTTGTTTTGCATAGTAACTCATGCATATCCATATCCACCTATTGTATGCATAAATAAGGTTAAACATGTATTTACTCCAACCTTCTGTTAAAATGATGTGAGTGTTTGTGTGTGCATTTTGTGTGTATGTATGTATGTGCATGTGTCTGCATGTGTGTATGTATGTATGTGCATGTGTGTATGTATGTATGTGCCTATGTGTATGTATGTGTGCTTTGTGTGCAGGTATTATGTATGTGCATATGTCTGTGAATTGCTTACTCATATTTTACTGTACATACCCCAATGCTACGTCCGACTGTTCGTAGCAGACTTTAACTTAATGCTACAAGTTTGTGTGTGTGTGTGTGTGTGTGTGTGTGTGTGTGTGTGTGTGTGTGTGTGTGTGTGTGTGTGTGTGTGTGTGTGTGTGTGTGTGTGTGTGTGTGTGTGTGTGTGTGTGTGTGTGTGTGTGTGTGTGTGTGTGTGTGTGTGTGTGTGTGTCGTGTGTGTGTATCATGTGTCCTTCAAAAATTACTTTCCTTTTACATACTCAAATGCCACTTCCAGTAATCCTGGCTGTCAGTTCATCACTTTTAGTTTTTTTTAACAACACACTTAAATATAGCCTAAAAGAACAAACATTAGGGCATAATATACATTAAAAAAACATTAAGCATTTCTGCCTGCTGAGCAGGACAGATCGATGGCAGAGGGGAGCATGTGCCTCAATGGTATGATGATCTTGAGCCATGATTGCAGAATGTAGAAACAAAAAGCTCAATGCTAAAAAAAGGTTAGGCTGTATGGCTGATTGTGAATAAGTGAGTCAAGTGACACAAGCCTCTTATAGTCAGAAGTTTTGGCAGCAGAACCTAATTCACATTTTTCTACTCTTTCGTTCCCGTGAAGGCGCCAGTAATGGTACCATAAATGTCTAATTATACGTATGGGTACTGTTATGGGAACGCTTGTGTACTCGGATGTAATTATTGCTTCATACCAAACTGACAGTAGCGGATCCAGGGGGGGGCTAGGGGGGGCTATAGCCCCCCCCCCCCCCCCCCCCAAATTAAAAATTCATAGCATACTTGCATGGGTGTTTTAGGCGATAATACTAGTAATTCAGTGTAGAAATAACACAGCACTCCCCCATACCCCCTAGCTGGGCGGGAGGGGTGCCCCCCTCCCGCACCCTCCCCGGGACGGCTCCGCCTACAGTCAGCCCCTCCCCTTTTCAGCCCCCCCCAACCGTCCATGCTGGATCCGCTACTGTAAACATGTATATCTGACCTCAAGGGGCAGTCGGTAGGTAAATTCTACATTTTTTGGTGTAACTGGCGCTCTTTAAAACCTTTCCTACTCGAGCTATACTCACCCATAAAGACGACGACGACGAATATGGACAAATTACGGTCTGGGAACGAAAACTACGAGCTTTCTTGTTCTCCTAAAGTAAACGGTCTGGCGAGTTGAACAAAACATGAAAATGATCGTCTTTCCATTGTGGCTCGATAGCAATAAAGAGCTACACTATCCGTTTCTCGGTTCGTGATTTATACGCGGATCGTCTCGATAATGCGGGCCAAATACAAGCGAGGAGGAGGGGGGGGCCTTGCGTTTGGCCAAACACGATCCGAGCGGGAGACCCTTGCGTTTCGCCACATATATACGAACGAGGTAAGGTCCTGGCCTCCCACGGTGCCATTCCATTTATCCTTCGCTACTCAGTACTGATTACATATTTACCTTGCGAAAAAAAACCTTCAGAGCCAAAAGGGGGGTTCGCCCGAACCCCCTCGAACCCCCCCCCCCCCCCCCCCCCCCCCCCCCCCCCCCAAAAAAAAAGTCATAGATATCCACCGCAACGGTTCCGCCTAACGACCTTCTTGCTTCGTGAACCGTCAAGATCTAAAATAAAATTATCATAAAACAGAACTGGTATATACCATAGATAACAGATATTAGAGTAGAAGGATTGGAAACACGGCCAATCAACACTACACGGTGACTCCGTGTAGTTATCGTTCCCAGACCACAATCATGGCACGTTGCTTGGTATACGACGACTTCGACTGAGAATCGATTCGATATGCTCATTAGTGATACAGGTCACTTTAACGCATGCAGTGTTGGACGATGTACTCACTGATGATTAATGTTATACTCACTGTCGCCAGGGAGGCGTCGCGGAGAAAAATCGGCATGTTTAGAGTGTGGGCATATGTTCACGACTTGGCTAAATAGAATGTTAATTAACGTGCCTAGTTACGATCTAGGGGACCGTAAATCAATGGGGATTGATCCAAGCAGCCTGCGCTCTGAAAAACTTGGAAAAGAGCCCACCAAAGCAAGGCCCATAAATATTTTTTGTCATGCACTTTTCTGTGTGCATATAGAATTTTAATCTTCTTAAAGATTAATGCCAGTAGGCATTTTACGTGTTTCGCCGAGATTTCGGGATATTTGGTGTGCTTTCTTCTAGCATGCAATTGGCGGTATTCCTAGCAACACATCGTATACTATACAAGTAAATCAAAAACTTCTCTATCGAGAAAGTGATTGGTGGGATGTAGGATTGGTGGTGCAAAAAGCAAGGAAACAAGGTGCAGTATGTTAAAGTGAGGTTTGGTAGGATCCTACAACTCACAGTCCTGAATTTGCAAATGAAGAAGCCTATTTGCAAATGTAGGACTGTTATAGTTGTAGGATCCTACCAAACCTCACTTTAACATACTGTACCTTGTTTCCTTGCTTTTTGCACCACCAATCCTACATCCCACCAATCACTTTCTCGATAGAGAAGTTTTTGATTTACTTGTTCCCTAATTTTTTTTCTCTGCCAGGAGTGTTCAGTCAATATAATATATGGCTTAGTGTATTCGTTGCAATGCATAGGACGCTTAGATTCCTCGTATCAGTATCGGGTAGTATATAGGCCTCTTTATAATTTTATTGATAGCCCTACCTATATCTTAAAACGGCACCCCCCCCCCCCCCCCCCCCACTTTAATTATTGCGTATACGTAATGTAAATTGTTTATTTACGTATATATAGTGACAACCACCTGCTTAATTACGATGGCTGTTGCTACATGTACTGTTTCTATTCCTCCGCTTCTTCCTACTGAGGTTGTTAGTTGTGTAGTTGGTTTGAAAGTGGCTTTTAGACCGTCGTGATGCCGCTACGCTTTCTGCCGATAATTCGCCAACATATTGCACCGGGAACTACTATAATATCGGTCGGACCTTTGGGCGGCATACAACAAGCTAAGAACACAACGATACCAGCATCTTACCGTTAACCATACATACAATGCTACTTTATCAACGTCAAGTAACAGTGTTCTTTAAAGGAGGGAGGGGTTCCCCCTCCCTCACCCTCCCCTTTTTAATTTCATTTCATGGTGTGTTGGTTACGTCCGTTATTTATTAAAAAGAAAGTGGGGAGGGTGAGGAAGGCCAGGCCCGTAGCCAGGGGGGTGCAAACGGGTGCAATTGCACCCCCCCCCCCCCCCCACCCCACAGGATGCAAGGTCCACTTGGCAGGCTATGAAATTATTCACTTATAATTGATTGTTTATTGCAGTGCAATCTACACATATTTGAATGACAACTGCCAGCTGTCTGCATGTATATTGTGCACGTACATGTATGCATGTAAGAGCACTGGTACGATCCAAATGTAGGATCGGAAAGATGGCTACAAGGTATTGTGCATGTATCATATTTGGCGTAAACAGCTCCGTATAACTAGTACCCCATCTCAATAGCAAGAAATTCGGTCCGGCATTCCCTCCTATATTCGATTTATTTAGCCCTTTGGGTGCCAAGGGCATATACATGTATACTGCATATCACAGACCAATATCCATGATATCATGCAGGACATACATGTTAATCGATGTACAACAATAACTCCATTCTGTTCTTGAAGATGCATGGGTGCAATGAGTTACATAGGAGGAGGAATATGGTATATGCATAAACTAATCATAGCAAGTAGTACAACTCTTCAAATTTCGGCAAAACTACATAAACTGTTACCACTTACCAGTACATCCCATAGGTCATACGCTACGTGTGCAGATTTTTGATGTGGGAGAAACTAACGCAAGTAGTTATCAGTTTATGGAGCAAATCATATACATGTACAGTACTTCATCGTCTTGAGTGACATGCCAACATTATTTGATACATGTACGTAATGTACATGCACAAGGTGTACCATGTACATACATGTAATTATATATTATTATACACATCTTGGCACCCAAAGAGTTAAAGAGTGCTTCATACAAAAAAAGATGCCTGTTCCAGTTGTCGTCTGCTTGGTTCTGACTTGTTTTCAAATGTGCATGAACAAATCATTACTGGAATACACTAATGGAATCTAAGCATCATCTGTGCTCACAGGCAATCTGGCAGTTTTTTTCATATGCATGGAACTGAATAATTCCTAGTGTTTTTGTAGTTTATCTCTTTGGGTGCCAGACGTGTATAATTATGTACATGGTATACCTTGTGCATGAACATTACATGTATCAAATAATGTTGGCATGTCACTCATGCATATGATTTGCTCCACAAACTGTCCACTAGTACTGCTGATGACTACATGTACTTGCGTTAGCTTTTCCCACATCACAAATGTGCACACGTAGCATATGACCTGTGGGATGTACTGGTAACAGTTTATGTAGTGTTGCTGAAATTTGAAGAGTTGTACTAATTAGTTTATGCATGTACCATATTCCTCCTCCTATACTTAACTCATTGTTACTTAACTCATTATACCCATCTTCAAGAACAGAATGGAGTTATTATTGTACATCCATGCATGTCTGCTATCATGGACATTGGGCTGTAATATAAATATGCCCTTGGTACCCAAACTGTTCTGCATCAAACAAGTGTTGGCTGGGTGCACCTTTTCTGGGGCTTTCTCAATTTCATACAAACCCTACATCTCGCAGTGTGGACCCTACCATACATACCTAGCTGTATTATCCTGGCTACACCACTGGTTGAGTCCACTTATAACCTGCTTTGCACCCCCCAACACACAACCTGGCTACGGGCCTGGGAGGGGTACCCCTCCCTCTTACATAAAGAGTCCAATTAGTCCCGGCCCATCCCACACGCACTAAATAATTACGTATACGCAATAATTAAAGTGGGGGGGAACTGCATAAGTGCCTCTTAAACTCAGAGTTCTCCTTGTTAACGAGCCGTTTACTTTGGCTTGGTCACCTTTCCCAAATTAGAACCGCCTGTTGTAAACGTGTCTGCAGCTGCTACGTTACTTTTGCGTAGCCTGGCAACAGTAAATTAAGACGCGTGTGTGATGTCACATTACATACTGCTAGGCAACCGAAAATTTTCACCGATAATGAATTGCACCTGCTTGTGTTATTTCACGGCATTTCATCACCAGCTAACAACTGTAGGTCTTATTTGTATGAAAGGGCACGTTTGGAAATCAAATGCAACTTTTTGAAGCTAATCTCGTCTTCTTACGACGTTCCTGTCGTGAGTTATACGTGATGAACGGAAGGAGGAGGAGATGAACAAAAATTAAATGGCGGAATTTTGGTACCGACTTGTCACTCCACGTAAACGGCACTGTTTAGCGAAGCGCACGTTATATATGCATATCGGTCATATTTGTGATGGATTATATGCGAGCTGGCGAGTAGAGGCAATGCTTCGTTACCGTTTTAAAACGCTCGATCGAAAACCACGCCCACGAAGCCAATCCTACATAGAACCCACTACTGTGGGTCCTGATAATAGAACAAAATGGTGCAACAGCTGGATGAAATGGAGCAAGGCCGGTGTCTATAACAAAGGAAGAAGCATATAGAACCTATGTCCTATTATACATCTTATGCGATATGCAGCTGCGTACGTTTGCAAGCATATACCATGCATATCTATAATAATGGTGGTGCAAAGCTTTATACACGTTCTACAGGCTAATCATCTTAAAGGAAAGATCTTCAAGACAGGTTTTACTTTGACTATCCGCTTAGAAACCGACGGTGCCCACGGTCCTACAGTGTATGCATTCTATAGACATGATATGCAACGCATCATTACCCATCAAATGCACGCGGGTCAAGGTGCAGCATGCATGGCAGTGATGTACACGCATGCACTTAAAAATCTAAATACATTCGTCATATGATACGCCCCACTTTAAAATCTAGTACTTCATTTATTACGTCTGAACCACGAGTCACTCTGGCGTACGTGGAAAGTATGCAGTGCAGTATAATAATTGAACATACTGACCAACAACATATTCCAATAAAATGTAGCCCACTCGTTTACGCCCAGTTCACAAAATGTGTGACTGTAACTATAGCTGTGCGGCTAGTGTAATCGGATTATCTTATGTTCTAAAAAAAAAAACTTGCGTTACTCTATCACAGAACACAGTTCTCGTTTTTGGGGCGAGGTCGACAAGCAAGTTAACAATCAACACCTGATAATATACGGAACACTAGTTGTCGTGCAAAAAGTATATGGATCACTTGCGCGGTTTCCAATCCTTCTACATGTACTAGTATTTTTATACGACAAGCCGACAGTGCCTTGGGGTACGTCTAAAAGTGACTCGTGGGATCAATACGATTCAACAGTAACATTACATATAATTCGTTCGTATAGAAATACAAAATCGTGTGGGAAGGGTCCATAATGGCCAAAACAAAAATAATTTTAAAAAACAGCTAACGTAATTTATAAACGCAGGTTATGAGTATTTAAGAGCTTAATGTTTCTAAACGAACACGGTCTTTAATTACAGGTGCTGAAATGGAACGAACGTACATGTATCTCGGTAAGTGAAAAAAAAAAAAAAAAAAAAAATAGATTTGCTGCGCATTGGATTGTGGCGCTACCCCGGCCCAACGTATATAGCAGCTGCAAAAGTATTGGTTCTTAATCATGATAGATTGACGGATCGTGACTTAAGTCATTAATTAGTGACTTAAGTCACTGAACTTTTGGAACGATTTAAACACTCGAATTGGTAACGCCAGTGCGTTTTTTGTTTAATTGTGCACGTACTGTGTGGCATTTAGCTTTAAACTATTCTAAAATGGTTGTATTTTAAGCCAGAGGAGCGTAGCAAACAGGGCAGCTTGTATCGCTGTTTCGCGTCAAACATTACAAAATACGCCCCTTTTGTGTTCAAACCGCGATGCTTTTCCTTGTTGGCGATCGTGTTACATGCAATGCAGCTAAGGTACTAGGCAACAAACATGCAAAGCAGAGGTACGGAAGGCTTTTTAACGAAACAAAACTCCTTGGGGGTGTACAGAGAATTAACGGTAAAGGGCGTAGTGTAAAATGGATCATTTATTGTTATGAAGTCGCTACTTGAAGGCGTTTTCCGCACGCAGCATTAGGCGGCACAGCACTGCAGCAGGCGGCAGTGCTGAAGCATCCATTCCCACAGCCATTTCCATAGCAAATAGTTCCCCAAACCCGGCGATTGAAGAACCACATGAGCAAGAAAGCGATGACGTTGGTGATGGCAGTAGTTTATCTTGTCATGGCGTACAATGAAAGGCCAAGTAGATGGCGTTGTTGAAGGCTGGAGATCCTCACCTCAGTTTGATACACACATTTTGTGGGGTAATGATGTACATGTAGAAGAGGTACACAGGACTACTGGTAATTGTCTTTCCATTACAAACGCATGCTGCCAGATGTTATTTCCTGGTCTTAAGACCGATTGCCTGTAGGATGCCCTAAGGCCACTGAATACTTATTGGTTTGAGAGCTGCAAATAGGTATCAAATTATAGATGATGCGTACTCTCTAGCTGTTCAAATGGTTTCACCCAGGTTCACAGAAGCAGTTGCTGAAGCTTTACTTATATACATGCATGTACCAATAAACGTAAACCTACTCACGCTCAGCAACAGGATTAACATGAAACATTTCCACACAACATTGCCCCATTGTGCCTGCATTCATTGTATGACAAAAACTCTGCTACTTGTGTAGCTACCAATGCTAGTAGTGCATGCAGTGTTGTATGCAAAAGCCTGTGCAAGAACTATTGTACTGTGTGCTCTGAAATGGAAAATGACAACATTGTTGCCTTATGTGCATGGGCTGAAATCTAAGCAAGGAAGTGCCTGTATAGTAAAGCATATACATAATCAGTGATGTACCATGCCTTTGGTACACGCAAGCATGCATACTCCGAAGTGATCATGTGTAGCTTAAATGAAATTCATTTGTGTGAACCTGCTTAACAATCAACCACATGTAAAGAATTTGTTTGAATAGCTAGGTATAAACTCATTTCACTGTATCCCAGGGTAATGACTTAAGTCACTGACTTAAGCCACTCCCGTTTCAGTCAATCTATGATTAATGAGTACATTTACGTATTGGCAACCTAAATTCTGCTTTAAAAAAATAATATATATATATATATATATATAATTATATATATATATAATTATATATATATATAAACAAGATATCCAATACCTTAATGACTCGTCCGCCTCGTCGTACGCAGAAAATACTATATCGAACAAAGACAAAGTATTACTGATGCAAATTTTGATTTCTTTGCTGCATACCGATAATAACAGGCTTATGGGTGCTTCTGCTGATATCTCCAACAATGGCAACAAAGACGAAGAACATATACTTCGGACACATTACATCTTTCGGTGAATCGGGATATAATTCCTCGGGGGCTATCCCGGCTGTGGAGTTAGCGGTGGAACATATCAACAATAACACTTCCATCCTACCTGGGTACACGCTTGTGTCCACACCAGTAATGGATTCAGGGGTGAGTACGTATATGAATCATAGGTGATTTCATGATTACACATGCATATACATACAGTAGAGTACGTGTATTAATAAAGCCGTCCGACCCACTTAGAAAAAATGGCTCGTGTTTAAACGAGTAACCCAGCGTAATCATTATGTGCCTATCATTGTTACGTAAGCCCCCCCCCCCCCCCCCCCCCCCCCCTCTCTCGGGGTATTGGGAGGGATTTGACCTTTATTTTAAAGCATGGAAATAACCGGTCAAATGTGCGTATGTTAAATGTGATGATTTCACGCGCCCCAAGAAAGGGGGTGTCTCACGTAACAATGATAGGTGCATTAACGCTAGCACGTACCTAAAATTGTACTCGATCGATCCTAACAGTATTTTGAAGAACGGCACGCAGCATCGCTCGAGATTACTACGAAGATACGCTCGCGAGCCTGTTCGGCACAAATCCTATATATACATGCTACAAGTAGCGAGATACTGTTACAACTTATTTTTCTCCGTGTATAGTGTGACCACATTCAGTCTCTCGACGCGTTTTTCTCTTCTGTGGTGTACACCTCAGACCGCCTCAATATCATAGCTCTTCTTGGGTGTGGATGCGCAGTTGCGACTATACCTGTAGCCGAGATTAGCTACAGGTGGAACATAACTCAGGTGGGTAAGATAAAATCGATGGTAGTTCTCGCACGCAATGCAAGTAGGTATACTATGCATATCATCCTTGAGCCCTTTCATGCACGTGCAGATATCTTATGCTTCTGGCTCCTCTGCACTGAGCAACAGGGCCCAATTCAAGAACTACTTTCGCACATGGCCATCATTTATAGACATAGCATCAGCATTGGTCTCCGTTTTAAAGCATTACAACTGGAAGAGAATACTATTTTTAACTCAGAATGTGGATCTCTTTACTAAGGTAAATACATACACAACCCAATTTTATTGATTGATATAATAATTGTTACAATATTACGTAATAATAACGCACTTTAAAGTTTCAATCACCAAGTACAGACTTGCGCAATCCATGGGTTGCCCGTTCCAGTTGTGTGTGTGTGTGTGTGTGTGTGTGTGTGTGGTGTGTGTGTGTGTACACGTGTGTGTGTGTGTGTGTGTGTGTGTGTGTGTACACGTGTGTGTGTGTGTGTGTGTGTTTGTGTGTGTGCGTGTGCGCGTGCGTGTGTGTGTGTGTGTGTGTGTGTGTTGTATGTGTGTATATGTTGTATGTGTTTGCGCGCGCACACGGATTTTGTCATTTCATTAGCTGCTCCTAAGTCATATTTATATAAAAATAATTATAATATTATTATATTATGTACATGGTATTACCGGATAATTGCATTATGTACTAGAAATTGCGATGTTGGAAGCCATGCATAACTCACATCTGATGCATTAGTTTGTATCAGTTATCACCCATTTGTGTGACAATCCTCGTAATGACTGATCGAAATCATAAGTTCAAATTAATGGTGGTGTTTTTGGCAGGAGAGCTAGCTGCTCATCACGCTATGCTATTGCATGGAGTCTCTACTGTATTTAATGGAGACTGCATGTAAGTGCAATAACAAAGCTGCAAGCATATAGTACTTTAAAAAAATTGGTTTGACAATCTATAGCTATGTATTAAGTCAAATGCATATACAACTAGCACCTGCATAATATATAAATAGTAAATACAAAATAGTATGAGAAGCTACTTACAGGAACTTAAAATGGAGTGGCACAACCCTGGGGGATAAACAAAACAACAATTGGGAGTAATTGTTTCCTGTATCTAGAGTGATTAATTACTGGTATATTCTGTGCATTGTAGACGTCAGCAGATGTCACTGACCTAATAATTATGGAGCAAGCTGGCATTACTGTTGAAGAAAATATATTTCCTTCTTCGCAAGTGAATTTTAGCAGTTACAATGACTTCTTTGTGAGTTTGTGCAAGTTTACAATTTGTTGTTATAATTTGTATCTTTACTAGAGGACATCAGCAGATTTCAGAGTGTTTTTCCTCAACATGTATGAACAATGGGGTAATCGGGTTCTTTGTGAGGTAATTAATCCATCTGTCAAGTGTCATGCTGCACTACACAATGCAACCACTGTATTGTTCATGCAGGCTGCATCTAAGAACTTAACGTATCCTCGATACACATGGATAATATACGGATGGTATTCCGAACAGTGGTGGATGGATGATGCCTTTAATGGAAGCAGTAGTTGCAGCCTAGATGAAAAACTAAGACTCCTAGATAGGTCAATCATTATTCAGCACTATCCAATCGTAAAAAAATTGGGTCAAACCACCATTAGTGGATATGTAATTTTGATAGTACTATCGAATGCACTAGCCCTATGCTTCTGCCTTATACTTGAATTGTTATGACTCTTAACCTTTAATCTCCCGGCTCGCGCGTCCTATAGATCTAGACGCGTAACCGTCCTAGATCTAGGATGAACTCTGAAGGCTTTTCTTGATCACGTTTGACCAAAAAAAGTGTGATCTGAAAATTTCATTTTGAAGCATAGGCATCATACAGTACACTAGATATGTTCATTTTGATTAGTTTTGCTCAATGATGATCGCAGCGTGGTGTCAACACTTTTAACTATGGATTTCCGTAAAAGTTTGTCCAAGTTATCGGTTACGTTTTTTGTAAGGCAAACTTTGCACGGATTATACATGTGAGGCATATTTTGATTACAGAACCCTTGCTATTAATCACTGCTTAACACACTGGCACAGTTCATTACTAGAATCGAAATACTATTGCAGTACATGCCCATCTGTACGTACCATCTGTTAGTAATGTTGTTATAGATGAATCAAATTGTCTACCATAACCAAAATACTGTTGCCTGTGCACACACATAGGTACCGTCAGTTCCTGTTTAGATTGATATTTGCCTTTGTAATCGTCTTAAATATTGTATTTAGTGCTCTTTTGTGGTTTTCAAGCATTCTTAATGTTTATATGGATTTTTCGCTTGCAAATATTCCAAATGGACTGGTAGAACATGCCAACATCACCAAAATCACTTTTCCTTTGATGCTGTGCATTACACAACATCTGCGGTTTCCTATTTTATTGCTATTTTTGTAGTTTTAGTTTTAAAATGTTGGATCTCGCTGTTACAGATACAAGTGGTCCAATCAGTTCTGAGAAACTTGGCTGAGTCAGAAGTAAATAAGCCTACCTGCAAACTCAGATAAATGTACTATACTAGCGTCCTAGATCTAGGATAAAAGACCTAGATTTAGGACATCTGGAGATTAAAGATTAAGCAACATCCCGGATTTATTTTGGCACATATTTACTATGCTTTCATTTAGTTATATGCAATTTGCTGTTGTTCCTTAGACTGTGTCGGAGTACATGCAAATGTACACTCAAAAGCGAATGCTAGGCAGCTATGGTGATACAGCTGCTCAAACATTTGCCTATGATGCAGTTTGGACTTTGGCTCTTGCTTTGAACAAAACAGACGAACAGATAAAGTCAAATGCATCAATTACAAAATGCAAAAACCTTCAAGGGTATACAAATATCACTCTAGATCAGTTTAGATACAACAATGCTCAACTTTCATGTCTTTTGAAAAACAACCTTCAAGATACTAACTTCAGTGGTGTATCAGTCAGTGAATTTCTAACATTTGAACTGTTGTAATGTGCATTCATTTCAGGGCCAGGTATATTTTGACATCAATGGAACAAGAATTGTTCACAAAATAAGCATACTCCAATATAGGAAAGGTTTGAAAATTACATAGCCTCCTCTAAATAACTGAATAATATCTATAGATGGGTACAACCTGGTGAGAAACTGCATTGGATACATAGATTTAGATCAGAGTTCAACATATCCATTTTACGATGACTGCAACGAAACATCTGTGACTGCCTTTCCAAGTAAGTGATTGCAATCACAAGGAACAATTCATTATAGCAGCAAACAGATGGGATCCCTCTTGATGGTACACCACTAAACGTAACAAGCTCAAATAATTTTGGCATGGCAGTAACCTACTATGCGCTGGCATCAGTTGGAATCATCTTGGTATTTGTGTGTGCTGTATTCAACATTGGATTCCGAAAAAGGAAGTAAGCCACATGATGCTAGGATGTGTGATGTCATTTTATGACCTCTAATTTTATAGGGTTGTTCGATTGACAAGTCCAAAACTTAATTACTTCATCTTGGTTGGAGCTTTGCTTCTATACACTGGAATGTATGCCAACATCGTCCTAACAACATCTGCTAGCCTTGGGACTGTTCAGTGCCATGTAAGATGCTAGCAGGCATTGACCTTCATCTGTGCTAGCCACTTCTATATTACGCTTTTATCATTTCTGCTATTCCTTTTCAGTTTCAGACGTGGCTGATTTTTCTTGGGTATGCTTTTGTTTTAGGCACAGTCATTGCAAAGTTATGGAGGGTGTACCATATATTTCATAATCCTTCTACTGCTAAAAAGGTCATCCATAACTGCATATAAGTATCAGGGCACTAATAATTTCTATATGCCATTTACTCCAGCCTATCCATGATTGGCAACTCATCATTCTCGTGCTTGCACTCAGTGGGATACAGGCTATGCTGCTGTTTCTTGGATCAGCTGTGCCACTGTTACAGCCTGGCTCTTACATGGTACAAAATGCAGAAAACCCCATTCTCATTAAGGTACATCAATTTAATAGCTAATATAAATTCAGGAGAAACAGTTATTGCTTGACACACATGTATGTAAACATCACGAGCGCGATGACCCAAAATAATATAGTTCTAAGTAATGTTTTACATTATTGAGAACAAATGAGGGAGGCCTGCATCAATACTTCTCCCTTTCCCTCTTGGGCCCACACAGGCAAAGAATTGTAGGTAGTAGCAAATGCCATTCTGGCACAAACCCATCCCATGACTTTGGCATGTGATTTCTCCCACTTCGCATTAGAAAATGGGCATCACGGCTTAAGACCCCATCCATACAAACAACAAATGGTGGTGTGCTTTTTTTGCTACAATAAGTTCATACATTGCACTTATAATTAGGTACTACAGTAGATTTAATTACAATTTATTTCAATTCCAATCATACTATAATTAATTTGGATGACATTCTGCCTTCACTGACTCATTTATCTATTTTTCTTTCTTCCACCTTTCTACTAAATTACAGGATCCCAAATCTGGGCTAGCAATTTATTATTACATATATACATGTTACCAACAAGACACACCATCATACTACTGGCTAATCCTACTCATGGCATATACTGCATTCCTCCAGTGTCTGGGAATGATCCTGGCCTTCCAGACTAGGAAAGTCAACATACCTGTCCTCAACGATTCAAAACACGTTGCCGCTGTTATTTACATCTCAAGCATCACCTTGTTAACATTGGTTTTCACCCATTTTGGATTTAGTGCTTATCTTGATATTAGCCATGGAATACTGGATGGGGTGATCTTTGTGAATACAACGGCCTACCTTGGCTTAATATTTTTTCCAAAGGTAAATCCAATAACCAATTCCTAGTGATTTTTTTATATCCTTCACAGATGATAAGTTTGTACAAAGATCCTCAAGGCATCAATATTTTTGAAAAAACTGCATCAAGTGCTAAAGACTCAGCAGACAAAGGAGGGATAGCCATGGCTACTAAAGAGAGCATGGCCAGGTTGCCACCCAATAATAACCAGGAACCCTCTGATATAATGTCAATGTCATTAGATGGCGTATGTTGCTGTGCTTCGTTGCTATTTTCCCTCATCTTTTTTTCCTTACAGGTGGTGCAATAATCCCCAATGACTAATTTGTACTTTTCATGTTATCTAGTCAGGTGAAATGTATATGTAGAGACATATTGATTGCGACTGCAAATATACCCCATATACTGGATTCATTCATGTCTATTAAGCTTTATAACCCAGCTGTGTACTAATTGATGGTGGATTACACGATGATGATGGTAGAAGTGTTAATGGAGCTGCCACATCGTTCGTACTTGCAGAGTAGTAGGTAATATGGGAGTTCTGGACCACATGGTTGACAAGATATGCTTACAAGTGTTTACAGCACCTTAGGAGCTCTCTAAGTATGCAATATGTCTTCATTAATTGTCCTCAACATAGGTTAGACCATGATAGAATTGCATGAAAAGCCTTCTATGTGGATGTTAAGGACTTAGATTAAATAGTAAAAAGGCTTATAACAATAAGTGTCTGAGATATATAGTTCTGATTGCAATAAGCTAAAAGGCTTATATCCTAATGAGATAGAGACTGATTTACATATTGATAAAGGCTACAAACATAACAAGAAGATTTACTTTCTTAGTACTATCTAGATAATGTCTGTCTCTTAATAATACTCTTGGTATTTTAGCTAGTTTGTGACTGGATTTATCTTTATTTGATAATGTAGATAAAGACCATAGCCAGTTTTGTAAAGCCTTATATATGGATGATATAGAAAAAAAAAACCTCTGGACCATGAGGCTACAGCCTTCTTTCCACCTCTTATTTTGGATGACTTTACCATTCTAAGCCTCCGCCTAGTCCGATTCAAAGGACTTTCCACTATCTCTCCCACATTTTTCTCTAACACGTTTACAGAAACCTAGAATATATCTTATATCTATATTCCGAGAAAAAATATTCATTCATCATATGTAGCTCATTGCACATTTTATCGCTCCTTAGGTGCCATTGTAAACATTTGTAAGCATATTTGTGATCCAGAACCCCCATATAACCTACTACTCAGCCCTGCTGGCTGGTGACCTTTGTTCGCCTCTTAAAACAAAGGTGGTCCAGAATCATTTTAAGGCAAATCAAGTTGAAACAAAGGCCCTAGGCATAGGATATAGATACAGCCATTATTTTATCTTCCGCTTAAGAGAATCCTGAGAAGGTTGGCTGGAAAGTGCATATGTGTCTCTCTCAAGGAGAAGATATGGAGTTTTTTTTCCAGCCACTACAGTTTGAAGTGGCCTGCAGGGCAGGGGCTGAGATGATTGTCCATAGTTTACAAAATTGTATTCACGAGCATTGTATGCAGGATGTGGATTTTGCCATATTTAAAGTGGATATGACAAATGCATTCAACCTTGTTTCTAGACAGGCAGTCCTTGATGATTTTTTCCCATGAAATCCTACGTGTTATGGCTCTCACCCAAAATTGTGGCATTCAATGGGCCATTTAAGCTCTCAATCCAGTGTTCACTGCTTGGGCCCATGCTGTTTGCTCTAGTTCTTCAGAAGCTCATTTCCACCATTGAAGTGGATAATGAATGTTTACAAATTCTGTTTCAGGCATGGTACCTTGATGACGGTGTGCTTGCAGGTAAAAGGTCTGCAGTCCTACATGCTTTGCATCATATTGAAGAACTGGGATCTCATATTGGTCTTGTCATAAATTGCTATAAATGTGAAGGATAAGGAACGAAAGCCAAGTCCTCCAAAGCTGAGGCTTAGTTGTGCTTGCTGCTATGCAGGTAGAGAAACGTCTTACCTCCTCATCAAAGAACTTCAGGGACTCTCATGAGAGGCTAGGTTCTAGCTAAATGTACTAATTAACAATAACTACCACTACCACAAATGCAAAGAAGAGAAGCTGCAACATGAAGGCCAGCTGCAGCCACCTCTACTAGGCCAGTGAGTAGCACCTTTGCATTGGAACATTTAAAGTGAGAGTCACTAATTGGTACCCCAAGCATTTCTAAGTTATGCAAAAGAGATGACTTCACAGCAGGTGGAAACAAATGGCTGCCTTGGGCACTGAAAACTTACCATGCTTGTGCTGCCTTCATCTCATCTTTGTCTTCTTCAGGTTTTGGTAGTGCTAGTAATCACCATTTGTTGAGTGCTACTTTGAAATTCAATACGCCATCACAGTGGGGTCTGTTTTCTCTCGCAGCATGCCTTGTGCAAGAAGTTGGATAATCATCTTTTTCAGACTATCCTGATGACTTCCTCTCCTGCCAATAAGGCACGGCTTTTCTCTGCCTCTGCTCCTCATGCTAGTTTGTGGCTTTCGGTTGCCCCCTCATTAGGATTGGGCCTGCACCTTGATCCAGACGAGTTCCAATTTGCAGTGATGTGGTGGCTAGGTATGAGCTCATCTATACAATCAGTGTGCCCATTCTGCCCCAATATCACTTTGGGTCCTCATAGACATCATGCAGTGTCAAGCAAACTTGGTGCTGACGTTGTTACCAGACAAAATAGCCTGTTAAACATCTTTGCAGAGTTCTGTCATCGTGCTCACCTATCTGTAAGAGTGGAGGCTGGTCAAGGCCTTTCGAGATTCCACCCATCCAGCTGATGTGCTAGTTGATGCTTGGGAAAGTTCAAAGCCAGCAGCCTTCGATATTACTGTTACCCAGACCCGACAACATGCCAGTAATACCCATCATGAGAATACCCAACATACCCATCCCCTGACCAAAGTTTAATGATGAAAGTCAGTTAGTAAACAGGCACACACACACACACACACACACACACACACACACACACACACACCAGGTCCATATTTATGTTATCACAGACATGGCGCTAACAGACACACACAGAAGTCAAATAAAAATGAGCGAGACAAGATATAAAAATTTAATTAAAATATCATTGGTGATGTACATGTAGGATTTGTAGACAGCAATTGAGTATAAATTAATGAATGCATAATTTCCATAATTCCTTGTTTCCTTACTTTTTACTCAATTGCTGTCTACAAATCCTACGTCACCAATTTTAATTTTTTTTTTAATTACAAGCCCTGGTATTGCTTATCATATTAATACTTAACCCTATATGAAAAGAGTACTGATGACAAATGTTCACTTCAGTGCCAATCCCTGGTTTGATCAGGGCAGTTATGCACATGTACAAAAGGGGGATGCTAAGATGAATGTACATCAGAGCTCATCATGACCAGAGGTCAATGAAGATGGGTGGTGGGACATTTTAGAAATCTTTGATGCTTTCTTTGTATGAGTATTTTCATATTGACTGCTCGGAAAACTGATTGATGGTTGAAGAGGAAGCCATTTCATGTTATGAAATGTCCCTGCATTGATACATTACAATCATTACAAATGCAGCTGATCAAGTACACAAGATAAATGGTACATGCATTTGTAACACACATCACACGTGAATGCACATTAACGTCTCTTACAATGCGAGTATTCTTATATTGGTACAAGTGTGAGGGTAAGTGTGTGATGCGGTGTGGGGCACCAGTGTGCAATACCCCACCCATGCAGAGTTTGAAGCCATTTCATTTCGCAGTAACATTGTTGCCACATTCATGTGACATAGCATGTACATGTACATGTAGCAAACAGCAGCCTGGTTCATTAGTTAACTATAAGTACATGTACCTTAAACAGTATATGCTATGTTTGTATGCTAACCACCCTAAGCTATATACATGTACATTCACATAAAACACTAAAACATTAAATGAGAGAGTCCAGTTACATATGCAAACACAAAAGTATTTCAGTATTCCACACTTTAAGCATAGTTGGATTTTCAAATACATGTACAATATTTATGCACATGTATGAATGTCCTGCGGGTACCTCCTAAAAACATCAGTTCCCTGCAGGAAACATGTTTAATGTCCAGTACTATACATTTGCACTAAGCTCAGACATGAAATTGGAAACAATAGTTTTGCTGCTTCCTAATCTACATGCATACTATTACATCATACCTTTTGTTCTAGCCATCAAGGAGGTGTGGCCTCAACAATGATCTAAATACATTGGCAAGAAGAGAGGCAGAGAGTAGCCATTTCATGCCCAAATGTGTAGGGGCAGTTCAGTGGACTAGATTGTTCATATCGACTATATAAAAAAATCCAGTCGGTTTTATATACATAATATCATAAATTATTATTATTATTATTATATATGGGCCAGTTCACAACAAAATGAGGCTCGTATATACTGTATATATAATAAAATCCCCTTATGTTTGAATCGCTATAACTTCCTATTTTCTAAACTTCATGCTATACCATTGCATTTTGGCAAAATACATTTTGGGGTCTTAGAATTACCCCGTGTCATTATTGCAATGTCTGATATCCTTAGTATGAAATGTTGAAAATAGGATATTGATAACTTTAACCGTTCGGAAGTTATAGCAATTCAAACAAGGTTTTTTTAAAATCCTACATCAGTGTGCAACATTAATTTTACATATTCACAACTCAGGAAATTTTATAACACATTTTATATATATATAATTATTATTATGATATACGAAGGCTCATTTTATCGTGATCTATTCCATACATATTTTGCAACCTCATAACCAGTTATTTCATACATGAAATCGGTTTTGGCAATCATTTCACTGTAAATCAGCCTACAATTATCTAGGTATTACAGGTTATTGCTCCCGGGTGAAAAAATAGACGTTAAGTCACGCAACTATGCATGGAAAGGGGCCATAATCTCACCAAAACACATGCTTGATTGTGTATTACAATACAGTCAAATTTTGCAGGTGTCTATAAAAATCCAAAGATCATTCAGTTTGCCATGCATCGTCCTTAATATATTCACATCCAAGTATGCACGGGCTGCAAGAACAAAAGCCCGCGAAATAAAGCTCATACTCGAATGTAAATATCACCTCAACGATGCATGCATGGCAAATGAAATGATCTTTGGATTTTTATAGACACTGACCACTTTGTGCACAAAAATTGACTATCATAATGCACAATCAAGGAGATAACCCGTTTTGAAAAGAGCATGCTTTGGTAAGATTATGGCCCCTTTCCGTGAGTAGTTGTGCGATTTAATGGATTTTTCTTTCACCCAGGCTTTTACCCTAGCATCACTAAATAGTCTAACATATAGTAATCCTAGGATAAAACACAAACTGTGTACGCAGCCGGTGATCTAGTATAGTTTGTAATGCCAGTTGTACCCAACTCTACCAAATGAACGTACACATGATTTCATGGAAGCAATTACATTTTGTACATGTAGTTTCAAGTGTTTTTGTACATGTAAGCATGTAGCAAAACTGTGATTTTATTGCCATCAAAGCAAGCTAATTTTATAACGGCATGTCATACTATTTTCATTATGGCCATCACAGCAGGATTGAAACTAGGGGCAGCATTGGCATCCTTAGGCACAACTGCCGAGTCAATGTCATGGCCTGGGATAGGTTGGATACTCATGGTGAGGTACAATGCTCACAAGTACACATGACACGACATTTCAATGGAACAGCTGTATGCTGTATCATGTACGTTGTACATACCCCAATTAGTACACATAGCCATGCCTGCCTGGTGCAGGCTATGGCCTTGTCTAAATCAGAACTGTTCGAACACTGCCCCTAACTAAGCAATCCTGAAGCTGAAAGCTATGAAACAATAAATGGTTGCATTTGCAATTAGGCAAACTGCCTACATGACAAATTAAAGCCACACTACAAGCATGCAATCTAAAGATGCAAATACAAATACATGTACATGTAAGTGATTTTTAAATGTATTGCAGAAGGGTGGGAACCTGAATGAGCACTGCCAAATTCCCACAAAAGAATGATGCAAAAGGCCCAGATATTAAACAATGGACTAGCTATTCTGTGCCATAACGATAATTATTCATAATTACAATAACAAAATTAAGGTCAATTTAAATGTTTAACCCATTAGCAAACAACAATTATTAGTAAGAGCAATCGAACAACACGAATGTAACTGATTTTTGAACGGTTTTTGCCTAATATAGAAACTGAGTTCAATATTGACTATTCCTGACTAAGAATAAAACAATTGGTTATTTCGACTAAAGTAAATTGATTATTCTGATTAGCATGAAATGCGCAGTCGACCGAATAGGTAATTGCAAATGATCGAATAACCGTAAAAACCTTTAGCAGCAATGGTACAAAATGCTCTAAAAAACTCCTGCAATCATTGCACTTGAGAAATAAACCATACTGATTAAGATAAGCCTACAAATATAATCATGTATATATTTTTGCGGGAACCATGTGAAAACGAAATGTATCACATTAGAACATGAATAAACTGTTTAATGTCTACTGCTAAGGGTAATATGATGTAAAAATGAAATTGATGCTGTAGGATTTGTACAAGTATGCATCTGTAATGTACAAGGAGTCATTTTATTGCACACCGCACCATGTGACCCTAACCACAACAGCATTGAATTGTATGCAAACATCTTATTTGCTAAGCTACCCACATGGCTGCAGTTCAGTAGCGGATCCAGGGGGGGGGCTAGGGGGGGCTATAGCCCCCCCCTCCCCCCCTCAAATTAAAAATTCATAGCATACTTGCATGGGTGTTTTAGGTGATAATACTAGTAATTCAGTGTAGAAATAACACAGCGCTCCCCCATACCCCCTAGCTGGGCGGGAGGGGTGCCCCCCTCCCGCACCCTCCCCGGGACGGCTCCGCCTACAGCCAGCCCCTCCCCTTTTCAGCCCCCCCCCAACCGTCCATGCTGGATCCGCTACTGCAGTTGGGATTGTGATGCTGGTCTGCGCTATGCTATACTGGGCATGTCCATGACTCGGAGAAAAATGGCACTAGCAAGAGGTGTGAGAATGAGACTCTGTCATTTTCCAGCCAATGGCGCACTGTAGTTATGGTTGTGTCACATTTTGCAAGGTAATATTTCTGAGGGCCTAAGGACAAGGGAACTGCTGACTCTACTGAAGGATGCTTCATTTAGAGTTGTTTGAAGACATGGGCTAGCTCAGTCAAATGACTACAAAGGCAGTGCTTGCAGCAACAATTCAAGTTCAGAGTATATGTATGTGCATGTGTATGTGTATGTGCGTATGTATGTATGTATGTATGTATGTATGTATGTATGTATGTATGTATGTATGTATGTATGTATGTATGTATGTATGTATGTATGTATGTATGTATGTATGTATGTATGTATGTATGTATGTATGTATGTATGTATGTATGTATGTATGTATGTATGTATGTATGTATGTATGTATGTATGTATGTATGTATGTATGTATGTATGTATGTATGTATGTATGTATGTATGTATGTATGTATGTATGTATGTATGTATGTATGTATGTATGTATGCATGTATCTATGTATGTACATGTATGTATGTAGTATGTATGATTGTATGCATGCATGCATGTATGTATGTATGTATGTATGTACATGTATGCATCAGCTCTATGCATTTACATGTACATGTACATGTACATACATATACTAATGCATGCGCTATCAATTAGTCAAGGACAATAAACATTCTATCTAAGGCAAGATGCAGTTGTACCACCACTTGCAAGCTTTGAATGGAGCTCTAAAGTGTTAAGCTGTTGGCCTGATAAACTGTAGCATGTGCATCTACATGCACATGTACACAGAATAGAAGGGTACTAAAATGTACCTATATACCTAGACTGGTATACATAATGCCATCCAATGGTCATCTCCACTCTCCATACCACACATACCATCAGGCTCCAGCCGTTCACCAAGGTAGTCCTCCACAGGGGCTTCAGCTGGGGGCTTGATCGGTTGTAGACAGAGCTCTTTGTGGAGGGGGGTGAGCTAGAACCTCCTCAGCTGGTATTGACTCATGAGGAGAAACCTGTGTATTGAAGCAGGTCACAGCCTGAAGCATGTGTAAGTTATCGGGACTACTAAATCCTGATGAAACAAGGGAAGCTATACATCACACTTGGCCTAAAAAATTTTTTCATGTGTTCTCTCTTTGATTGTGATTATATCACCAACTGTAAAAGCTGAAGATAAAAAAATTATGCACTTGTATTAAATATATACTTAGCAATGTGAACTTGAAAAATGAAATTATTTATTGATGTATGTTATTCGTTAATAAGCTATTTAGTGACACCCCTCCAAACCAACTTCTTCGTTGATTTTCTTCCTGAAAATGGAATGGTTTTCAACAAAATTAGGTTTATAGATACTTCATCACTGTCTTTAGCTTTTCAGTCTTACGCGTCCAACTTTCGATCAATCGTTACAGTTTAAAACACCAAAATGTAGCATTTTCGTTACCTTTTTTGTTCGTCAATTTGTGCTCTCCAGCAAGTGCGGAGTCGCTCCAAATTTTCAACATGTAGCGAGTGATACATTTGATATAGAATCAGCCTCCTTAGGTACTTGTACCGTTCAATGCAACATACAAAAACAGCTCAAAGTTGAAAGCAGCTTGGCAACGTCGCCAATTTGAGATATTTACAATGAAATAATCAATTTGTTAATAAACTATCGATGCTATTATGGCACGGTACGGGTGTTTCATTGCATTGAAAAAATGGACATTAGGTCTCGTCCCCACGTTTACCTACGTAACAAGTAACTAGACCCTCATTATCGCATGGCATTGGAATTTGGCTTATCTTTTGTAATCCGTTCAACGTAAGCGCAGTACAGGTGAATATCTGTGTTGCACACCCTTCGAGGACTACAATGATATAAATTTTATCGTTTTAATGCTAACGTACGCCATGATACGGGCCCGTGACTAATAGCGCTCCATTTAGAGTAGTTGGTTTCAAAAAGCTTTTTTTCGTTAATTTGCCTGACACGAGTTACAAAAACTTGTATAAACGTATACAGGAGTGCTGGTTGTATGTGATTTGGTTGTTTTTGTTAGCAGACTTATTTTCTGCGAGTCGTACCAAGGCGCTGAATACGACCAATTTATATATACTACAAGCATGGCGGCGGTCCGATTGCAATACATGTATGTACACTTCAAAAACGGGTGATGGATTACTGTGATCTAACAACTTAAACAGCTTGGACAACAACATTGGAGCTTTAATTGTATCTTAAGTACGTAGTAATACAACTTTAGCCTTGATCTTTTTTTTTGCATGCTGAATTAGTGGTGGAAGAGAGGAGGTTAAAGAGACAGTGCCTGCATGGGATGAATTGTTTCTGAGGCAAAGAACAAATGGTACTGAGTGCAGCTTAGTGGCAGGGGTAGAGGTGCAAGTGGGTGGAGCCAATCTGTAAACATGTTGTAGCCATGACAACGAAGCTGCTCACATGATAGGGGACCATGTTCATAGGTTGGTTCACCACTGGGCTGGATGGAAAATGTGATGAGGTTGTGTCAGCGGTGTGCTGCATGGAGCGTGGCCGCATAGTTTTACCTTTCAGATCATTTCATTATATTAGATGACAGCATCGTATCTCTCCCTTCCTTGCCCCCTTATTTTCTTGCTCAATTTGATTATTTCATTTGTGTAAGTCTATGTGTTGTGTTTATTTTACTTGTACATGGTCTTTAAGCTGTAGAGGTTTCTATTGGGGAAGAGAGGGGAGGGGGAGGGGGAGGGGGAGGGGAGGGAGGGAGGGAGGGAGGGAGGGAGGGAGGGAGGGAGGGAGGGAGGGAGGGAGGGAGGGAGGGAGGGAGGGAGGGAGGGAGGGAGGGAGGGAGGGAGGGAGGGAGGGAGGGAGGGAGGGAGGGAGGGAGGGAGGGAGGGAGGGAGGGAGGGAGGGAGGGAGGGAGGGAGGGAGGGAGGGAGGGAGGGAGGGAGGGAGGGAGGGAGGGAGGGAGGGAGGGAGGGAGGGAGGGAGGGAGGGAGGGAGGGAGGGAGGGAGGGAGGGAGGGAGGGAGGGAGGGAGGGAGGGAGGGAGGGAGGGAGGGAGGGAGGGAGGAGGGAGGGAGGAGGGAGGGAGGGGGAGAGAGGGGAAGGGAGGAGGGAGGGAGGGGAGGGAGGAAGGGAGGGGAGGGAGGAAGGGAGGGGAGGGAGGAAGGGAGGGGAGGGAGGAAGGGAGGGAGGCGGAGGGAGAGAAAGGGAGAAGGAGAAGGAGGTAGGGAGGGAGGAAAGAAGGGAAGGGAAGGGAGGAAAGATGGGAGGGAGGGAGGGAGGGAGGGAGGGAGGGAGGGAGGGAGGGAGGGAGGGAGGGAGGGAGGGAGGGAGGGAGGGAGGGAGGGAGGGAGGGAGGGAGGGAGGGAGGGAGGGAGGGAGGGAGGGAGGGAGGGAGGGAGGGAGGGAGGGAGGGAGGGAGGGAGGGAGGGAGGGAGGGAGGGAGGGAGGGAGGGAGGGAGGGAGGGAGGGAGGGAGGGAGGGAGGGAGGGAGGGAGGGAGGGAGGGAGGGAGGGAGGGAGGGAGGGAGGGAGGGAGGGAGGGAGGGAGGGAGGGAGGGAGGGAGGGAGGGAGGGAGGGAGGGAGGGAGGGAGGGAGGGAGGGAGGGAGGGAGGGAGGGAGGGAGGGAGGGAGGGAGGGAGGGAGGGAGGAGGAAGGATGGAGAGTGAGGAAGGGAAAGGGAGCAAGGGAGCAAGAGGGCGGAATGTAGGCCAAAACACAAGAAGGACATGTGGCTTGTGGGATACACACATTCAAGAATACATCATCACAAGCTCTAGTCACATAACTAGCTCCACCCACTTGTATTGTATAGCGGTGTCTCATTGCAGGAAGAGGGCAAAATAAACCTGTAGAGCTTGCCAAGCACATCTTGAATTAGCAGGTATGCCTGACTACCCAACATGAAGTGGGTGAAAATTGAGATGGGCGTGGCAGCTGGGGGGGGCATTGGCGGGGCTTACTATGCTGAACTAGTGCCCTTAAGATAACCTAGGGATGAAAGGATTAGCACCTTCCTCCTCCTCCAAACCTACATAGCAAGCCTTCGTTTTGTAGAAATTAGCTAGAAGCAGCAGTTCCACAGAGAAAGTAGGCTAGCACAGCTGTAGGTTGTCTCTAAATTGCCTCGCCTCGACTCGAGACATATTTTTCAACTAATTGTGTCCGCATAAAAGGCCCGGTATACCCTACTGCACTTGACATGAAGAAATTTCCATCCGCTTCGATTGCAGCACGAGCGCACGTGAACAGCTTTATTCATGATTAGCTAGTCCAGGGTAAAGGGTTTTGTTCTCGCTGCAGAAAATAAGTCTGCACATAAGCTAGGTATGTTTAAAAAGGGCAATGATCTATCTTTACAATAAGGTGCATCTCGCACCCTTTTGTCAGGCATTTTCTCGAGAAAAATGGCTTGCCGTTCGAGTACTTCAGGAATGCCAAAACAAATACAAAGAAACCGTGAGATGCGCGACTTTAGTGGACTAATAAAGAGCGCTCCTCAGTAGTGCGCATTGATGTTTTGTAGTGCCGAACTGAATATAGAACAGCTGAAAAATATATTGGTATTTTTTGGTAAAGGCATCTACACAAAATAGGGATTAGAACATTGACCACATTTTAATGAGCTCCTATGGGACCCGGATAAGAATTGTACCGTAATGTATATATGTATTCTAATTAACAACCTAATGTCCATCTCGAAACAGCCGTGATGGCTGCATTTAAAACCGAACTGGCTTACAGAACAAGTCTTTTCAGGATAGGGCCGAGATAAGTAAGGCTTAAGCTTAAATCCTTTCAGTATTCGTAAAATAACCTGTGGGTCCCTTCTATGACTGAATGGCAAAAACTTTTTTTGTTGTCCACCCGGGTATACAATTGTACCCCCAAGTGAACATTTAGGACAATAGACATTAAAGGTGAGACTTAGAGCAACAGGCTCAGAGTTAGCGTTTGGGGTCACTGGAGGTGGACAGGCTGGATGCTTGGCTTGCAACAAGTGCCGATTTGGTGCAATGCCACTGGATAACTGCATCCGACAAGCTTTGCCTGTCAAAAATGAATGGCCAAGTGAAAGTGCAGAACTGAAGTGATAACTCTTCTGTAATTCCTGCATGTTGTGGCCTCCTTAGCCTCGTCCCCAGGCCCTGTTTTATTAAAGTTACGGGGGGAAAAACAGGGCCTGGTAGATACTGCCAGGGTCCTAGCGCGCATGCGCTAGTTTGTCCCAGAATACTTGGGGTAACCGTAATTTCCTTTTGGAAACCATTCCGTATACTCGTCTGATTTCGCGATGGCGTATTCTGTTGGGTTCCGAGAAGCGGTGGCTTATTCTTTATCGTGTCTTAACGAGCGAAATCAGACGAGCAGAATACGCCATCGCGAAATCAGACAAGTATACGGAATGGTTTCCAAAAGGAAATTACGGTTACCCCAGGTATTCTGGGACAAACTAGCGCATGCGCGCTAGGACCCTGGCAGTATCTACCAGGCCCTGTTTTTCCCCCCCCCGTAACTTTAATAAAACAGGGCCTGGGGACGAGGCTATGGCCTCCTCTGTCATTGCGAGAAATTTCTTAGCAATTCCTGGCCAATTTTGCAAACGTCCGTCACATTTCCCGCGCACGCGTCCATAGGGGATAAGGTTTATTTTTGTATGCCATAAATCAGAGAAAGCCGCTAGTAAAGTTATAATGGATTGAAATGATAGATAGCATAAACAACTATCACTCTACATGATTGGTGTAATTTTTAGCCCCTTCCACTGGGTTCCTCATAAGAATTAGTACATTCCCATAGAGATGTATGGAAAATTGCTTTTTTAATAATGATTTTTCATCACTATTCTTCTTTTTGCTCTGAACTGAAGATAGGAAAGTTAGTTATAACTATTTCAGAAGATACTAAAATGATCAAGGCAACTTTCTAACAAGTTTATATGCCCATAGGCATCTTTCCCTGGGTTCCTGGGGCACTTTTGGTCATCAGGGTACAAGTATCTAGTTTGGTTGCAAAATAATTAAAAACCGCCCGGATGACAATCAGTAAAACTATGGCGTTCAGTTCTGGCCCAGTTGGAAGTAACAAACTCCACTGCACGCAAATGTGGTATGTTCTTTGTTTGGGTTTTCGTTGGCGTGGGATACTAAATAAATATAGAGCTACTAAGTCCTAGCTAGGCCGTTTCAAGATTATGGTCGGTCAAACGCGGAGTGCCGTGGTCTATGTCTACCCAATGGACATTAAACGTTACTACGTGTGTATTTCAGGAAAACTAAGGCATCACAGAGACTTATGGCTAAGTAAGGCCCTATAACTTTCTATATTCGACCACGTGATATGGCGCTATGAGTATGACAGCTGGGAAACGTGCATTTTCTGTTGCTACTTTTTCAAAAGGGTGCGTGCATATCCACATTTGTAAATGCTATCGTTCTATATAGAATTTGAAGCGGACAAGCGAAACAGTGATACAGCACAAAGACAAGCCGTATAAGGATATGTGCCCAATAATATCATTGTGCGAGGCAATGATTTTACTACGTTTCTCTTTTTAGCTCCGGTCCCTCGCCCAGTGGCGGATGTAGTCAGCGCGCGATCTTTTCGTCCGGATTACTGAGTGGTTTCATGTATGAGCTGACAACGACCCTCCAGATGGAACCTCTCTATGGCAATACCTCATTAAAAGGTCTTCCGTGATCCACCACTAACTGGCTGTAACTGCCCTCATATCCCAGGTATGTGGATTTCCCTATAGTACCTCATAAAGCACATGAACATGTGATTCCATGTGGGTGTCATGTGATACATAAACACACACACACACACACACACACACACACACACACACACACACACACACACACACACACACACACACACACACACACACACACACACTGAGCATGTTATCTCATTGCAGTACAGTCTGCTGCTATGCAATGCTCTGGGTGGAGGGAGGTACAGTGGAAACCATCACACTTGCTCCTAAAATTTATTTGTACTGTTATTTTGTTCACTTGATTATATTTCAATAACAATGAGCTCAAATGGAAATCTGACAACGCAGGTATAGTGTACAACTATTTTTCAATATATACTGAAAGTTAAAAAGCATCACGTGACTATTTACTTTTGTTATTAACACTTGTTGTGACCCCAGTACAAAAAAAATTGTGAGCATAATTCCTCCTCCTGTAGGCAATAGATCTTGACCATATTCGCAATGCATCTAAAGAACAAGCATTAGCAACCTTTGGCCGAGTCGGTTTTTAAGTCCGGTAAATAGTTACGGTATTATCGAGCTAGATATGCGTTTTTAGCTCGTAAAAGCTTAGCGATGCTATTTCGTAGTACGCTCTCACTGGACTGCTATATTTCGCTTCCGAGTCGTCACATGTTAGATCTATCGCGAAATCGTACTTGGGAGGCAATAGACCCTTCTTTGCCGTTAAAAAAGTGCCATCAGAGCTGAGTACCTGAAAACCTCCGCCATATCGCGATGAATTGCATTTGAAACGTCATCATTGCGTCATTTTGTATCGTGAATATACTTATAATGTGACGATAATACGAATGGATCCAAGTGCTGTCATTGACTTAGTGAGGATTGCGAAAACGGTTCTTAACCTAACGATGCTGCATCTTGTAGCCACTCACGGCGAACGTTTAGTAAATCAGTAGCATCAAATTGGGAAGCTTTATGGGCCACTCGCCAAGGCTAGCGTTCTATCACCCAAAGCTTCGAATCCTTGATGGCAGCTTCTAAATAGCTAATTGGGTACGCTTTCCTTCCAGCTTTAGAGTTGCCTCTTGCTTTTTGACGTTTCTTGTAACCTGCCCAATTTGATGCTATATTATCTCTGCCGATACGTCACATTATAAATATATTCACGATACAAAATGACGCAATGATGACGTTTCAAATGCAATTCATCGCGATATGGCGGAGGTTTTCAGGTACTCAGCTCTGATGGCACTTTTTTAACGGCAAAGAAGGGTCTATTGCCTCCCACGTACGATTTCGCGATAGATCTAACATGTGACGACTCGGAAGCGAAATATAGCAGTCCAGTGAGAGCGTACTACGAAATAGCATCGCTAAGCTTTTACGAGCTAAAAACGCATATCTAGCTCGATAATACCGTAACTATTTACCGGACTTAAAAACCGACTCGGCCAAAGGTTGCTAATGCTTGTTCTTTAGATATATTGCGAATATGGTCAAGATCTATTGCCTACAGGAGGAGGAATTATACTCACAATTTTTTTTGTACTGGGGTCACAACAAGTGTTAATAACAAAAGTAAATAGTCACGTGATGCTTTTTAACTTTCAGTATATGTTGAAAAATAGTTGTACACTATACCTGCGTTGTCAGATTTCCATTTGATCTCATTGTTATTGAAATATATTCAAGTGAACAATATAACAGTACAAAAAAATTATAGGAGCAAGTGTGATGGTTTCCACTGTATAGCCTTGTGAGATAGCCTTGTGGAGGTAGAGGAGAGAGCCTTGTGAAGGTGCATGGATGGGAGATCCTTGTGGAACAAGAGTAAGCTTAGGTTGGGACAATTTTAAGGGAAAGATCCCTTCTCCCCTAGAGATGAGGAATTTGATAGCGCATCCCAGATGCAGCCACTGGGATATGAATCAAATTAAGTTAAGATGTACATGTAAAGGTCTATAAAACTGAGAAGGAAATAGTGTTACATGCATGTAGGATGTAGGACCAATTTAAAGTGACTACAATTGTCCACCTTTACCTTCTGAGGCTGAGGGTTTGGTTGTACACACAGGACAGTCACCAGTTGTCTGCCAGGAGAGGAGGCTTACCTACATGACCACCTGGTATGGACCAGGGAGGACTGGACTCAAAGTTTTGCATCTCATGGACTGTGCCAGCCACCCTTCCAACATGCACCTGGTGAACGCACTTCAGCAACAACTCAAATGGAAGGCTTTGTGTGGTCTAGCTATATGTACATGGCTCTGCAGATGTAGGTGATCGATGTAACAGTTATGGTGTGGCATTTATATTTATTTGGTTATCTGTATGTGTGTGTGATAATTCTGGAAGGTTCAAGATTAAGAAGGGCTGGTATTAACAGAATGTACATTGTAGCAGACTCAATGTCTTTGTGGTCACCTGTATTTAATTAGGGTGGTGGCATGTGGTGATTTGTGTAAACGTTTCACATGCATGGTAGTACATACATGTAGCTGTGCCTTCATGCCATCGATCTGTTCATTAATGACATATCAGAGCTGCATCATTGCATCCTTTTCTGTGTCATTGCTTAGTATTTGTAGGGGCAAATTACACAGACAGGTGCATGTATGTGATAGCTGAGTAGTACTTATAAGTTATAACCACTCTCCGAGTACGTTTACGGCTGTTCAGCCTTGTTGTTATGTATACCTTCCGGCAGAGTTGGATAGAAATATTACAGGACAGCGTATACGTAGCAGAGCAGCTGCGTATATTGGGTCTGGGAACGAGACTGCTATGGAAGTGACCTGGCTACCCATTGATCGACGATTAGGATATACATATACATAACAGGACACAGTGGAAGGTCCAGCTGGGAGTATCCGCCGCCCATGCATATGTGAATCCTTTAGCTAGTGGAAAGCAATGTCCCTAATTAGCACACCTCCACGAGAACTTCTAGTATGGTATCAAAAACAAGCCAGTCGTGCTGGTAAACGTCAGAGCGATGCAAATGCAGATATATATATAAATATAAATATAATTATATATATATATAGGGACGGAATCGCCCGTGCATCTTAACCGCTAAACGAGCTGGGTACTCTCGTAGTGACACCTATATTATACGGGCTATATATCATTATGTGGTAGCTACTCCACAGCAGCCGCTCTATCAGCTCGACCTTCGCGTTTTGGGGGTTTCAAGCCTACATGTATATAGTAATACTAGATTACTTACAACATGCACTGTGCAAAAACTTTGTTATACGATAGCGTATTCTATAGCGTATATTTGAATATACACCTTAAATATACACACCAGCGTATAGAACCATATACGCAGGTGCGTATATTCAAATATAACCGATCACGTGACATTTGTGGTTGCTTAGCAAACCGTTGAATTCACTTTGTGGCTACGTTGTCGGTCACCGTATACTAGTGCTTCATATTCCGTATATTATTCTCCTACCACTCCCACCCCTCGTTCCCGATCCAGTTTAGTCAATTTAAAATTTTAATCATTTTGCACATGTACAACAAAACAACAAACTAACAGTCCGAGGCGGCAATCTGCATATATTCGATCCAAGGCACCTGTACAGAATACGAACAATAAATTCATATCGTAAAAAAAAATATTTCACTCACCACATATCATATGCTCGTTCTGTTTATACATGATTCTATATATAAAGCAACAGATACATTATCGGGTAAGTGATATGCTTACCTTTCTTGTCTCCTATCTCCGATGTTTGACTTAAAACAATGGAACAGTGCGGGTTAAACACTTACCGTACCGTCCGGTCGGAGTCTGCAAGTTACCTTAGCAAAACACAACAAATAAATAGGCCTATACCTTTTTATATCGCGCTCCATTGTGCCTGTTGTTCTATCATTTCGGTTGTTCAACCGAACGGGAACACTTAGGACACTTGCCAACCTAGTGCAAATAGAGAAAGTGAATTCATTCTTTAGCAACTGCAACACATAATACCGGTAGCTTGTACACTCTGGAAAGACGAACTATTGCCATTTAACGATCAATACCCTGATCTCAGCGCGATTCAACACGACCATGAAATAGCCCGCTACAAATCACATGCACGGTTAGTTAACCACATTTCTAATTGGAGCACTTTTGTATCGTACTACACAAACATTTGTACAGGGGTCCAATAGAGGTCTACTGTGTAGGCATTCTACTGCTTCCATTGTAGCATTTACTGGGATCCGATGTGATAATCAACTGGCGAGTTAGCATAGGCCATAGCCATGCACCATGGGCCCGGCCTACCGCTCACAAAATTTACCGCCGTATATACACCAAGCAGATATACATGTATATAGCTAACCTTTGACGTCCAGCAGCATTAATAGAAGCAAAGTAGCACTCCGACTTCGATGCTTCCTACCTCACGTGGGTCCGGGTACGGGACTGACCACTCATGAATTAATTCTATGGTATACTTATGTAAACAGTGGGATTTTATGGAACGCAGTAGTACAGTATATTCAAATATACTCTTAAGAATACACTATCGTATATTTTGAAGGTGTGCTTATATAAACGGTGACGTATTTGACACTTGCGTATTCTCAAATATACGCGGTCGTACACTTCAAATATACTACACAGGGTATATTTTGCGCATTCCTCAAATATACGTATAAATATACACTATCGTATAACAAACATTTTGCACAGTGATGCGTCCCTCGTTCACAGTCCAATTGAAGTTCGATGGCTAGCAAGACTAGCGTATACCAAGAATTATTGATAGCGATCGAGTGTAGAGCTATTATATCCCCAATACTAATCAGACGGGTACAAATATAGGCTTGATACCCAACCCTCCGTCAAAAGGCTAGCCATGCCTAGTCTCGTTCCCAGACCCTATTTATTGAGAAACAAGGTAAATATTTACCTTGTTTTTCAATAAATAGGGTCTGTGAACGAGACTAAGCTATGCACAAATGGATCAAAATGGTTAAATAACATATCACGTTACCTCCAGACTGTTTCATTAGCAGGGGCACGAGGACAACTAAGTTGCGCATGCGTATGCTTAGATCACTAAAATTGACGATAGCTTTAGTTCGGAAGGATTTCATGTAACAGCGATGGCTATTCCTAACTTTCCTGCCATGCAGACGTACAATTAACGTATTACAAGACAATAATAATAATATATTTTAATAAATTAATTAGCTCTTTTAATAACGTGATAAATCTCTAAAGTACCTAGTGAGTTCAATCGTGCAATCAGATTTTTAAAATCACAATTGTAAGCCGAGTTATGCATTGATGTCCACAATTTCTTGACATGTGTTATTTTGGTTGTTCTCCTGACTTTCCGCCATTGCCCAAAGAGTGGACAGGTCATTATTCAAGCACACGTTGCAAAGAGATTCAATTGCTATATATGGATTGTGATTTCTTTGTGCTTCGAGGAGGGGAGAACACACTTTGGGAGCATAAAGAGCTTCAACCATGCATCATCTGTATTCTGTAGTAGGAAATCTCTTAGAGCAGATGAAAGAGCTTGCAAATGCTGGTCTGGCTTTAGCTGGGATGTACCGCAGAGTTGGGTGGTTCAATTGGCACACCTGCTCAAAAGTGGGAAGGTTATAACTGGCATCTGAAGAGGGGGTTGGAACAGGCTGCTGTAAGGAGGCTGGTGTGATGCTCCTCTGGGAACATTTGCGCAGGTGAGAAGCATGTCGGGAGTTTGAAACCAGTTGGGAACAGCTAGGGCAAACAAATACATTCTGGGCCAGCAACAATTCTGATGGTACACTCCCAGGAAGGGCACCTTTGGCATGGAGGGTCATGTGGTTGTGCCACATGGATGGAGCTATCTGCGCAGGGCAACCATCAACAGTGCATTGCTTCCTGCTGGAGGTATATCCTGAAGACAAAAAAGCCTGGTGTGTGGTGGACGAAAGTCCTGAAGAAGCCTGGTGTATGGTGGAGGAAAGTCCTGAAGGAGAAGCCTGGGGTGTGGCTGAGGAAAGTCTTGAAAGTCTTGAAGAAGAAGCCTGGGGTGTGGTGGAGGAAAGTCCTGAAGAAGAAGCCTGGGGTGTGGAGGAGGAAAGCTCGTAATCGAGCTGTGGTTGGACAACCTAGGGTAGATTCGGGGGAAGGATGGTGTGACGTTGAGCACTGCGACAAAATAATAGAGTTAAACTGTAGGCCTACATGCAGTACATACACGCAGCTCCTAGGTGTTTAGTCTAATGTTATGTAATAACTAATACTGCTGCTGTGTTTTCCGTGCATGCTTGTAAATAATTCGGAAAATAATACATAAGACAATATAGCAAGCAAGTAACAGAGAACAATTCAAAGGGCCTCAATCCTACTAAGGATAGCCGATGCTACTGATGGCACAAGGCAGGTGTTTAGCCTGCCATATAGATCGCGTGCGATGATAGACTTTGGCATGGAGCTGGTGATTGCCAGCCGTGATGCCAAAACTCTTCACAGCCTCTTGACCCCACGCACCATAGGTCTCAACAACCACAGGGATACACACCCATCCTAAATCTCCACACTTGCCATCATTACTGTTGTGCTTCCTTATCTCAGAGGCCTCAGCAGCTGCTCTTGAAGACACTCCTGCTTCCGACAAGTTTAGTAAATTAAGCAGTGAGGTCACTGAAAAGTCAAATGCTGCTGGCTTGCCTTGAGACCAGTTGTGGACAAGAACATCTGCCAGTCTTGTGCGGTCATTATCTGGGGTCAAGTTATTGCCTACTTCAACTTTGACACAAGTAATAATTATATATATTTTTAATTTAGGTATTGATTGCATAGTATGTAACATACATTCCATCCTTTCAGTTCTTTCAAGTTTGGTAGGGAATGACTAGTCAGTTAAACTATTGGAATCAATGAATTCACATACCATTGATGCATCTTGCTACCATAATGTAGGTGGTATTGTGCATGACTATCAGTGTCTGAAAGTATTATTTCGCATGATAATGGTTTGCTACAATTGTACAAATGCACACGTTTTGGCAGCAGATGCTTTACCCTTGTGTTCCCCATTTTCTTTTATGACTTGACCAAGGTATACATACATACAGCATGACCAAGGAGCACCATGTATTATTAATTGGTCACAATCAGTCAATCTGCAATCCAAATTGGTGCCTAGTTTCCTAAAACCTTTAGCAAGGTGATTAATGCATATACACGTCTATGTACATTACTACATACTGCATAATATAATAACATTATCTTGAGCTTTATATTCGTGCAATCATCAATGATGCTTGACATTGTAATAGCTGATACTGATCTCCCTAAACTATATGCAATCCAGAATTAGGTCGTTTCCCATGGATACCACAAGCAATAATATAAGTAACATATATGCTTGCAAAATTTAGTTACATGCCCTGGTATTGCTTATCATATTAATACATAACTTCCCTATATGAAAATAGTACTGACAAATGTTCATTTCAGTGCCAACCGCTGATTTGATCAGGATTGTTATGCACATGTACAAAAGAGGGGTGCTATGATGAAAAGTAAAAACAACTACAAATGTTACTACGACTGTGGCTAGGATTACATCAGAGCTCATCATGACCAGAGGTCAATGAAGATGGGTGGTGGGACATTTTAGAAATCTTTGATGCTTTCTTTGTATGAGTATTTTCATATTGACTGCTCGGAAAACTGATTGATGGTTGAAGAGGAAGCCATTTCTTGTTACGAAATGTCCCTGCAGTGATACATTACAATCATTACAAATGCAGCTGATCAAGTACACAAGATAAATGGTACATGCATTTGTAACACACATCACACGTGAATGCACATTAACATCTCTTATTACTTCCCAGTCACTGACATCCAATTAATTTGCCCTACAGCATGAGTATTCTGATATTGGCACAGGTATGAGGATAAGTGTGTGGTGTGGTGTGGGGCACCAGCGTGTGATATCCCACCCATGCAAAGTTTTAAGTCATTTTTACAAATTATTTAAATACCCACAGCCCTTCATCTTTCAGGAACATTGTTGCCACTGTTGCCACATTCAAGTGGCATAGCATGTACATGTAGAAACAGCAGCCTGGTTCATTGGTTAATTCTAAGTACATGTAGCTTAAACAGTATACATTATGTTTGTATGCTAGCCACCCTAAGCTACATACACTCACATAACACACTAACACTAAATGAGAGAGACCAGTTAGATACGCAAACACAAAAGTCCTTCAGTATTCCAGACTCTAAGCATAGTTGGATTTTCAAATACATGTACATGTATATACATTATTATACCTTTTGTTGTTGTACATTGGCAAGAAGAGAGGCACAGAGAGTAGCCATTTCATGCCCAAATGTAGGGTGGTAAAGTTAACTAGATTATTTTCCTTTTTATAAAAAAAACAAAAATTGGTTATTTCGGCTATATAAAAAAGTTTCGTTGGTTTTAGAGGGTTTTAGAGGGGTTTTATTTCATACATGAAATTGATTTTGGCAACCATTTCACTGTAAATTAGCCTTCGTTATCTAGGTTTTCCAGGTTATTCACATATACCTAGACTGGTATACATAATGCCATCCAATGATCATCTCCACTCTCCATACCACACATACCATCAGGCTCCAGCCGTTCACCAAGGTAATCCTCCACAAATGCAAACAGGGGCTTCAGCTGGGGGCTTGGTGGGTTATAATACACCTTCCCATTAGCAAAATCCAAAATGAGCACAGAACCATCAGCAAGAGTGGGGACCAACTTCTGCAGCAGTGGGAAGTACTGACTACAGAGAAGAGGGCCACCATGGCACATCAGCACACACATTGATCGAGCACACTTGCCTGTCCACCCAGGCCCAGGTCAGTCCAGGGTACCTGCTGTTCTGGGGAAGACTGCCCAATATCACTTGTGCCTTTTCCTGGGTCATACAGAGAAGGACCAGAGCTGAGCCAGGATGTGACGAGAAAAGAGTATGGAGAGTGTCTGGTCTTAATTCTGCCTGTATGCATGTGTGTGTGTGTGTGCACATGTATGCACATGTATGCACATGTACATGAATGTATATGTATTACAAATGGGACACACAATTTGACTACATGTACATGTACCTAGACAAGGTGTGCAAGCATTGGTTCCGATTATTATTTGTTTTTAAAACTCTAGTGGAACTACATGTATTTCGTTAAATTAAACTTGTCAATTAGTATAAATTTTCTATACATGATTTTGATCAACCACAACTCTAAACCAACTGTTTATAATTTTGAAACATTTTTCATCTAAATATACCTAGGTTACTCAGTACGCTTCATATACATACATACACATGTATGTATACTTTAAGTACGCGTCGGTGTATGCATCAGAGCATGATCCATACAAAGGATTGTCTTTCTCTCACTTCCTATTGCATGTATGCAGGTGTACAGCCTACATGCACACCACATCTAATTGTTACATGTATATCACATGACCCCCCCTTCAATGACCACACCTTTGATGATGCTCACCAGTTGATAATGTGCAGGTGGGTGGAGCCCAACAGCTTGGAGGAGGTGGTCCACATCCAACATCCCCGAATACCGATTAGGCTGCTCTGTGTTCCCACTAGTTGGGAAAAGGTCACATGTAAGCCACTTCGCAGGTATATTGTAAGCATGCACATGTACATGTATGCAAACAAAAGTGTTCATGCACATTTGCCCTGCCTCTGTCATCATTCACACTCACTGAAATACAAGAACAGTGGGGTATGATGTAATGTTGTTCCAAGCACAAACATCAGGGAAGTCCCCACAGCTCACAACTTTCAGTGAAGCAAAGCTGTTATTACCTCCTCCATGGTGGAATAGAAAACAAAGAAGACAAATGAAAGTGAATAAGACAGAAAAAAAAGTTGCATACACATAGATCACAAGTGTTCATGAAAGATGTGATCAATATTATACACATGTACAGTATATGTCAATAAGACATTGATACAACATGTTGTGTTCAGAACATAATCAGATTGTAATGTAAGTAATTATATCACGCTACGATCACATTTCGTTACGTTATGATTTCAAACGCAGTTATGGCCCTTTTTTGTACATACATGTATGTAGGCATCTCGTGTTTGTTCTGACAAGATGGTAAAACACCCGTGCTCGGAATTGTTCATATGCACACTTTACTGCTTACGCAATTAATATAACGTACTCATAGCGCAATATGACCGGAACGTAATACGTTGTGCCAACTTTTTATTGATGTTACATACTGTACATGTACATGTACACTCTCCTTCTTACACTACACGTATATCACCTTTGTCAAGCTCCTCAGCAGCACTCATCACATGGACAAATAGGTGCTTGCATCGCACAGACCCTAGGGCAGAATTGCTCCCTTTTTGACAGCACCTCCATTAAACACTAAAGCACTTACATTTCAAGCAGAACACGACAGCTGTTGTATTGTATTGGGCCACATGACTGACAAATGTCTTGTCTGTGAGGAGAAGGGATGAAGGGAGCACAATAGGAGATTCCTTCCGTGTCACCAGGCCAAAGTAGTCATCTTCCTTTAATTCCTCAGCCAACCAGTGGTGGACCTTCGGACGTTGGGGACGTGACTCAGGGGAAGGGTGAAGGAGAGCCAGGCATGTGGTCAGGTTGGCTTCACACAACATTGTCCACTGACGGCTTGTGACATTGTACACACTGATGGAGGGCACCTATTAGAAATCACACACCAAAATTAACCTCATTCCAAGAGGTCCCCCCATTATTAGTAGACATAATATTTTGAATTACATAACAGTAACTGTAAGTGATTGTGCAAGAACATTGCACATGTGCATGTGTGAACTCCTGATTGACAATATGTATGTACAAGCTATACCAATACCACACAACAATAGAAAGGCTCTGAAGTTAAAGTAATAATGTATCCTGCACTGTTTGCCCAAGCAATGAACACAACAGCTAAGTGGGCCAAGCACAAGTGCAAATACACCAAGAAATTTTATATTAGATCACCATGTACATGTGTATGTGTACACATCTGATGTCAATGTTGCAAATCGCTTGATTCCAATACATTAACAGCCACAGCTTAGATGGCTGGTGGTGGCAGAAAACAATTCCAGAGCTAATACCACAGAGCTCTCAGCTATTCCATAAACCTTGCGTAAAGCATTCTTTGCTTATCAGACAGATATAACTTCAGTCAAAAAACGTACACATTTAGATCCTTCACCATCAAAATCATGGTTGTTTGGCTACTTGGATCAGAGTCACAAAAGTGAGCCTTATAAGAAAACCCAATGTGTGGTGATGGATACAATAGCCTGCACAATTGCTAATGGATACAACACAAAAGCAAGACATGAGTTCTGAATAACAATAGCTAGCAAGTTGTCTCCCAGTCTCTCTTCAACAAATCACACTCAATGGATTAGAAGTGATATGCAACTATTACCTCATTGGGCTATTATGTTCTATGTCATTGGGCTATTATGTTCTATGTCATTGGGCTATTATGTTCTATGTCATTGGGCTATTATGTTCTATGTCATTGGGCTATTATGTTCTATGTCATTGGGCTATTATGTTCTATGTCATTGGGCTATTATGTTCTATGTCATTGGGCTATTATGTTCTATGTCATTGGGCTATTATGTTCTATGTCATTGGGCTATTATGTTCTATGTCATTGGGCTATTATGTTCTATGTCATTGGGCTATGTTATCCTACAGTGTAGTAGTAAATGTACCGGTACATGTATGACAGCTGAGCTCAATGAGGTAAGTAGACACAACAGCTAATGGACTAATATAACAGCTTAATGGATACAACAGCCTAATGAGGCAATGAATACAAGTCCGATGAGGTAATGGATCCGATGAGGTAATGACAGATACAACTATCCACTGTTGCTAATTAACTCATCAAGATTGGGCACATGGGTTCCAAAGGGAGGTGGTATGTCGGCACATTGTGTAACAACCTTTTTTGTTTGAACACTTAAATCACCTTACCTGTAATGGTATTTTATGCATGCAGCACAGATGCAGTGTAAGTACACAGCTTACTGAGGAGGTTCACCTCCATCCTAGCAACCATTGATTACTTGGGCCAGCCCACTCCGAGCAGTACTAGTAGGCACTTATGATTGCTTCTTTAAGTATTGCATTTGTGTGTGTGTGTGTGTGTTTGTGTGTGTGTGTGTGTGTGTGTGTTTGTGTGTGTGTGTGTGTGTGTGTGTTTGTGTGTGTGTGTATTTTAGAAACGTATGCATACACAACTGTATGCACTTTTTGACATGTACATAATCATGATGTCATTATGAGTCACTAAAGAAGATCTATACCTATTACTAAGCAGACCTAATTTGGTTCTATTGCCTGTAAGGCTCTGGCCAGGATGGTCCTTGCAATGGCCCACTTCAGGGTCAGGTTTAAACGATCATATAGAGGTCCACCACCTCCTTCGGGCAGAACCAGTAGCCAGGCGAGGTGCCTGGTGTCCTGAGCCTCTCAACCACAGTTCTCGAAGTCCTCCACATCAATAGGGACACACACCTAACCCAACCCTTGGCACTTACGATCACTTCCCTACAGCCCCACCTACAGCTGTACATGTACAAAGGGCTGGATTTAGTGAAGAGGTAACAGTGACATCAAACACCTGTCACCTGTACACGATCTGATGTTTTAAGTCACACAGGTACATGTGTAGGGGATAATACAGGCTATGAGGTGTTAATGTGGTTACCATTACAATCCATCACTGTTTGAATCATTTCCTCAGTGCATGTAAACCTTTTGTTACTCCACAATAGATAGCCACCACACATGTATCTACATGTGTATCACACACTCTATGATACAAGATACAACTGTCCATCGTCCCTTGAGTAGAATTCTCCAGCTGACAACAAATACATGTGCATGTACACCTTCTATATGGCCCTTAATGCACTTGTACAGTGCTTCAAAGACAGTGAACAGAAATCATTAATCAGGCCTACTGTGAACAGGTCAGAGGGTCCTAAGTTGGATTCAGGAACAAAAATGCTGACTTTTACCTCATACCCACACAAACACACACACACACACACACACACACACACACACACACACACATACACACTGATCATTGCTGAGTATACTCAGAGAATTCCTTCCAACACCGGGTGTGAAAAGCAATTAAACCTCAATATTACGTTACTTTATAAACAGCACGTGAACTTGTTGAAAATATGTTGATAGCACATCATCACATTAGCATACAGTATGCTGTGCCTAATACAGTGCATGATGAGGTAAAGAGGTCACCTGTATGTTCAATTCTAAGGTTAAGAAAACATAGTGACTACTACCCTCAACCTGTGATCTGAAGACCACATGTAACAGAACAACATTCCTGGAGATGACTTCTCTGTAAATCTATACGCACCGTTCTGATGGCAACTTCATCACTTTAAATACAAAAGCACTCCATTTTGCTCAACAAAAGCAAGCATTAATGATCGCATGTAGAATCTAACAATTAAGATTAGCCACCAAAAAGAAATTGCCCGGAAGTCGCTCCATGTGTCAGCAGACGTTTACCATGCATGCAGTATTTACTATACAACTTAGATACACAAGCAGCTGTGAAACTACTGATCTTCCCACATACACATGCACTAATGTGGAATAGGAAGCAACAACAACACCTATATTTCCTTCACAAAACTAGTAGTAATGTATGGCCTCACTCACGTTGTTCGAAGGAAACAGTGCAGTGTACATGTGTAACAGAACAGGCAAGATGAACAAACATCAAACTCTACCTCCATTCGCATCACCTGTTACGACAAAATGTCCCCGTACTGTACTCACTCAACGCACCCCATGACCTTCAGGTATTAACCAAAGGAGGTAAGCACTCACAATCATGTCAGGCACGTCATTCTGGTCTTGAACGGTCACCACCATAGGCTCAATGTACTGCCTTTGCTCAGGTGTGAGGGCTCCATCCAACACCAAGCTGTAGTCCTTGCAATGGCTACTGTTCCCTGGGGACCAAGGGTGGGGGGAGGAGAGAAGATAGAGGGGACGTTATAGGATAATCACTAGGGTGAATGAGGTGAGCGTATCCTTTTTTTTCATTGAGGGTGCAATAAAATGTTGTAGGCCAGCTAGACTTGAATACATTCAAAGGTGTAAGAATGGTAAACTAATCTTAGAATTTCACCACATGGCTACTCTGATGGTTACCAGTGACATGTGTGTGAATGGGTGACAGATCAGCTTGTCTGTCCTAGACAGCATACCATCCCAGCAGAAGGCAGCGATTACGTTCTTGTGTGTGGCAGCAAGCCTCTGGTGCAAGTGATGGGCTGGTACGAAGGGCACACTTGGCTCCTGTGGGACTTCATCCCTTAGCATGGATGCAAAGAGATGGGAAAGACTATTGACAGTGTATGGAATGTTGCTAGGAGGTACATGGATTCCTTCTCTCTGTAATTAGGAAAGGACACATTCAACGTTGCGGGTGGTACTTACATTTCCATAGTACAATCATATAATTTGGTTTTGTCATAGATATTAAAGTAGATGCTTTTGTAAACATCCAGGTTACAGTTATGCTAACGCAGATTCGTTGGTATACAGCCCCACTTACCTTGCCTGGAGGTACGACCATTATGTAACATTCCGATACATTGTGAGGAACGTAATAGGCTCGAGCAACATCAGGAAGCTTCTGCCTGTGATCGGCAAAAAAAAAAAGATTACAACATTAGCGTCCCAAGCAACACACCTATCGACAAGCACGAAGGCTAGCTGTTTGTTCTTATCGGACAGTGGGAGTACCAAGTCTTCTAGCAACATTTCCCGCGCCTCTGTAGTGTGGAACACGAGCACCACGTGGAGACCAGAGTTCCCGTTCCTGGCAATAACCTCTTCACTGGAGTAATCCACCTTTTTTTAGCAGTGCGTGAAGTTATTCGGTGAGCTTGCCAACAGAGACACAAATCAGTACTCACTACTGCAACAGCAGCAACTCTCCATCGAATCAACACGGTAAACAGAACTAGCCCTGCCGATAGCAACATAATTATGAACTTAACCTCGTGAAAAACATCGGTCTGGGAACCGTATATACATTCAACTTGCCACGCCTTTCATCGAGCGCATGCGCAATACTGATTTAGTGATACACTTTTAAAAGGCCGATCAATCGTGTCATTCACACTAAAAACATGAATTACTTGGTTCTGTGCTTGATATTTGCACAAGCGCTCGGCGCAACTCTGGATGTGGAATGGCACTCGTGGAAAGCTCGCCACGAGAAAAAATACGAAGATGATACCGAAGAGATGGAAAGGAGGCTAATATGGAACAGCAACTTTGAACGTATCGTGGAACACAACAGAAAGGGTCTTTCCTTTACACTGGGTCTTAATCAATTCGCAGATCTGGTTAGCGGATATATATTTCATAACATGCATACTTTGCACAATTATTACTTAGACCAATGAAGAATGGCGTAATCTCTACCTTTCTCCGCCGCTGAACACTTCGGACTTCATGAAAAATACTCGCCTGCACTTGTCACTCCCTAGTGGAAGTCTTCCCGATAGTGTGGACTGGAGACAGTATGGCTATGTTACTCAAGTAAATATAATATTAGCCAGCATATAATGCTAATTAAGCTCTATATACACCCTTGCACCTCCACTCTCCATACAGGTTAAAAACCAGGGTCAGTGTGGATCGTGTTGGGCCTTCAGCGCAACAGGGGCGCTGGAAGGACAGAATTTTAAGAAGACGGGAACCCTCGAGTCGCTTAGCGAACAGCAGCTACTTGACTGCTCATGGAAGTACGGCAACGCTGGGTGCAACGGTGGGCTAATGAACTACGCATTCAAGTACGTCAAAGACAATGGCGTATGTTCAGGAGACAGTTATCCTTATGTTGGATATGTAAGTGAAAGTTCTAAGTATACTTTAAGTAAATAGGCAACACCCTTGTCGCAGTACAATAGGCTGTTTGTCTTTTGCATGTCTTGTCTTACAATGCTTTACATGTATATTGACATTCACGCTGCGCGGCATGTATGTATGTATACATGTATATGAATGCATGCAGAAACCATATGTACAATGTTGTATATATACTTCACTTCACATTGGAATAGATTTCACGTTTCTTTTAAAGGTTATATCGCGAAAGTGATGCATGCATGACGTCTTTGCTTGTGCATGGAATCCTTTTCTCACTGACCAGCACACGCTAGAGATGGCTTTAAAAGTTGAGTGGTGCTAATGAGGACTTCAAATTTGTACTTATTAGTTAAGCCTTTTCTAATGACGAAATAAATAGAATAAAATTTGGTGGTGTACATCCCTGCGTAAATTCACTTCAAACCTTATTCATGTATTTGAAATACATATTCGTTTGAAATACGCTGCATGCATACATGCCATTAAAGGTTTTATGGCCCTAGCTGTATATGAATGGCTCGAAAGTGGAGATATATTATTAGCACCGCTTGCACTACGTTTACAGCTTTACTGTGGTACATGTATAGAAGTAAATGCTAACGCTTTAGTAACAATCTGCATGGTCCCCATGCATGGTCAGTCGTGATCTGATCTCCAGCACATCTATAAGCCACGGCATGCAAGACTACTCCTCGTGCTCTCGCCTTTTCCTTAGTTACATTCATATCCCACTGACCAGTTGTTACGTGAGTATCAGAACAAAGCCTGAGCGTTCAGTGCATTGGGTCCGATTCACAGCTGGATCTCCCGGCGTCGTTAGGTGAATAACATATACGCGGCAAATATATTCCATTCTGCATTCCACCAGACTCAAGCTGCATGTAGCATGCATATTACTGGTGTGCTATGCACATTTGTATCCATGACCACACCGTTACATGCATGCTTTTACACAATGCATGCAGTCCGTGTTCCGATCGCGATGTATATGAGCATAAAAACAGGGTGCATGCATGATCCAATTAAAAGACACGTGCATTTGGTTTAATTTTTGAGTGTATTTTGAATCGCTCTACTATCCATCACTGTGTAATTATTCATGTTGCAGTTGTGGGTTTGCAAGTCGAAATATTGCACTAAAGCGGCATCGTGCAGTGGGTATACGAATATACAGTCCGGAAGTGAAAGTGATCTAATGGACGCTACAGCTAACGTTGGTCCAGTGAGGTATATACATGTATATTGCAGCATATAAACGCATGTAATTAAACAATGCAAAATGTATGGTTAAGTGCATGTGTATATATACTAATTTCGGTGCACGTGTTCTAATACGTATTTTCACTGCGTTCTGCATGGGTTAGAATTCCACGTATTTTCAAATTGGGTATATACCTGCATAGAAGAGTCCTGCATGTATAACTAGACTGATTTGCGGAAATATCACTCCTTATGGTGCACCGTGCACACTTTCCCACTCGACTCGCACCAATCCATTGTCAGCGCAAATCAAGGGTGGAAATCTGCATGCACGTATATATACTGTGTTTAAAAACTGCACGTATATCGATCTCGTTTGTGTTAATCGTTTTATGCGAAGTAGTGTTGCTGCATGGGCACTGCATGCCCCATAATTCAAAAGCACATCAGTACTAGTCCTGTGAGTTTTTGGTTCACTTATATCCATTATAGTTATGTTAATATTAGCACTAAATCATGTCTCATGCAGGTTTACCGGCTATTATACATGTACATGGGATATTTCAAATTATAACACATACAGTATTTCTTGCTCCATGCAGCGTGGCTATTGATGCATCCAGCTACTCTTTTCAGTTCTACTCAAGTGGAGTCTTCAGTGACAGTCAGTGCAGCAGCAGTAAACTCAATCACGGGGTACTGGTAGTGGGTTACGGAATGACTTCGAACAAACAAGGATACTGGATTGTAAAAAACAGTTGGGGAACGTCATGGGGAAACAGCGGCTATATTCTGATGTCTAAAGGTCAAAACATGTGCGGCATCGCTACTGCCGCCAGTTACCCATACATGTGAGACTTCTGTTGAAGATGGTGTCTGCAATTGCTGCATGCTTTGTGTTGTTAAGCGTCTCAGTATTTTGGATCAAACGTTATAATCTTTTATGTATATGAATTATAAACATGCTTGATTCAGTTGTAATGATCTGAGATAGGTACCGGCATATTTCACGTACGAGTACCGAAATATTGGTGATCCAATATTAAGTAAAAATTGTGACGCGGGTTGCAAATTGTTCAGGTGCATTAAATTCGAGTAAAAGCTGGTTTGTGTTCGTTTGATGGCTGTCGTGGACTGTTTCTGGATTTATCGGTATGTCGATACATTGTCTATGCTATGACACAGCTCTGGTTTATTTGAAACGTTTTGTTCAAAATTTCTGGCGCGTAGAAAAAATATGTACCCTTTAGGTTTGGTAGAACTTTTTTGTCTTTAGAGGTACCGGGAAACCGATCAGATTTAGGTACTCCCCAGGTCTTAATCTATATGGATTTCAAATTTCACGAACTTTGGTTGATGCCCAAAGCGTCATCCAACAGCCTATGTGTTTAAATATGGCACGTGCTATTCATGAAGCCAACTGACGTCAAACGTTATTAGGTGGTTAAGCACTGCCCATAAAACATAGTTTTGCAACTTTTTAAGAACATTTCTTACCTTTGAGTACCGTATTGCAATAACAAAGTTTAACTCTAAATAAAGACTACCATTATTTTCGAGGTACCGTAAAAAGAAGCATTTCTAAACGCAGTTTTGCTATAAATCTACATACTATGAAAATACCTTAATTTTTGGGCGATGCCCAAGGCATACCCCAGATTTTCTCAGGTAGTGACTCGTCCCCAGATATCATATTGTACATTGCCGCGAAAATGGAACTAACGCATGACTGTGCAACTTTCCAGTGTGCTTACAGCCCTACATGTAACCCTTTTAAGATGTTAGCATGCTGCAACGATCTGTTAGTGTGTCTTTTTCCAAATTAGGATGAAGACTGCAGAAGATTTTAAGAAGTTGATTGAAGGTTTTAGTGGTGATATCAGTGCAGACAATGCACTACAGGTTTCAGCAATAAGAAATGGCTTGGTAGTGCACATATATACAAACATAATGCAGCAAAGCATTTTTAAAACTGCCAAAATGGTGGCTTTTATTCATGAAGGAGTATGTGGGAATATTAATGAAGCTCATGGTGAGAATAAAAATTATGAAGAGCATCTTGAAAGCGTTTGGGAAGATATTGTTAATCTATTAGAGGATGAGTTTTCACTTCCTATTCAAACCACTGCTATACCATCTGTGTACTTATACTTGTCAAACCTCTTTGAAATTAAGAACTCCTTGCAAGAAATGTGGAATAAAGAGACAAAAACTAAGAGAATTACTCATTTCAAAGCGGATGCTCAGTCGCAAGTATCAAACTGTTATAAGTAAGCAACATGACAATCGTAAACTTAGACAAGCTTTGCCGGAGCAGATTGAAAGAAATTTGCATGCACATTTTAAAAAGGAGATAAATCAAAAAGATGCCACTTTGAAGCGGTTGGCAAATGAAAACTTATTATTAAAAAACACAGGTAATTTGCATAAAATAGCTTCATTAAAACATTCTTAGGTGAAAATGAGGTCTGCTCATAGGAAACGTGAAAAGTAAAGAGTGTGCTCTGAAGAGAAGTAATGCCATTATAAGTAAGAAGGTCCGCAATCTTGAGTTGGAAAATGAAGCATTAAGGGCTAATGTGGATTAGAACCACAATTTAGCACAATGCATCAGTACTAGACAAGACAAAAAAACTTACAGTACAGCATGTCGTAAAACAATATTCTTGCCTTCAGTATCAGGTGCCTGTATCAAGTGTATGTAATGTTATACATGTATAAGCCGTTCTTGAGCACCTTGGAAATGTAACTGTAGATTGCCTTCCTGATCCTCAAACAGTTAGTTACTTTGCCTATGAATTAGGCATATTAAAAGCTGGTGAAATATTGTATGATAATGATAATGTAACCCTTTCATGGGATTCAATATCTGTGGAGGGACGTCATATTAATGAAGTTCATATCAGCATTGCAACAGTTACTCCCACTTCCTATGTGCTACAATTAGGTATGATTATGCTTCCACGACCCCATATTCAGACCTGTTTTAATGTTATTGTAAGTTCATACTGCTACTTATTGGAAACGAGGAAGCAGTCAAGAAGATGGAGATGATGTTTCAATGACGCTATATGAATTCTTAGTTGACTATATCACAGATGACTTGTACATTAGTGAAATTGATGTATAACACTATTCTATACTTCTTATGTGTGTGCAAGACTTGTAAAAAAAATTTGGTGTGATTATATTATAGATTGTAGTTGCTATAGCGAAGAGAACAAAAACCGTCACAATTTTTTATGCGCTACCGCATGGATTGCCATAGCCGCAAAATCCGATGTTTGGATCGCTATAACTTTTTCACTGCTTATGCAAATGCCACGTTTCACATATCATTTTAATTCATTTAATCTGCTCTTTAAGGCAGTACCAAACTTGGTGCAAAATATTGCGTTTGAAAAAAATTTACCCGTACCTATCTGAGACAAGGTTTCTGCATTCAGGGGGCGAGGGCTGTTTATCAGTTTTTATTATTATTTCATTTCAGTTTCTCTTCTTTTGTCAGTTGTTTATGTTTGCATGCAGTATGCCGTGTGAGTGTGGTAAGGGTATATAGTTATTGTCTTCATTTATCTGTGCCGGTGCATTCTCGATATTACATGTAATATGCATGATCAAAATCATATTATAATTTTATACATTATTGCAACTGAGGGTGCATCATTAGAACATACACATATATGCATTGGAGTGACATAGTTAGCCGTTAGCACATATTATAAAATTTTATTACAAAAATGCATCCCGTTTAAATCGCTGTAACTTCCCAACGGTTAAGCCGGCTATCTACTTCCTATTTTCAACAATTCATACTACACCATTTCTCAATGTTATAATAAGTTTGGAGCCTTGCACTAGCTCCGCGTCAGTATTGCAACGTCCGATAACCCACTGGGTTCAAATCCTTCATAACTTTCGGCAGGAGTAATCAAATCGCTTCAAATTCGATTTGTAGGTAGAGAGGACCCTTAGCTATTAGATTGTTCTGTTCGTTAATTTTTATGCCATCCGTTACGGAGATACAGTTGAACAAAGTACGTGCAGATGTTCCCGTTTCATTCGCGCCAATGATATAATCACCGCCTCCCCCATTGAGCTGCCCAAATGATTGGCGCGAATCTAGCCTCGTCCCCAGGCCCTGTTTTATTAAAGTTACGGGGGGGGGGGGGGGGGGGGGGGAAACAGGCCCTGGTAGACACTGCCAGGGTCCTAGCGCGCATGCGCGCGCTAGTTTGTCCCAGAATACCTGGGGTAACTGTAATTTCCTTTTGGAAACCATTCCATATACTCGACTGATTTCGCGATGGCGTATTCTGCTCGTCTTATTTCGCTCGTTAAGACACGATAAAGAATAAGCCACCGCTTCTCGGAACCCAACAGAAAACGCCATCGCTGAAATCAGACGAGTATACGGAATGGTTTCCAAAAGGAAATTACGGTTACCACACAAACTAGCGCATGCGCGCTAGGACCCTGGCCGTGTCTGTTTTTCCCCCGTAACTTTAATAAAACAGGGCCTGGGGACGAGGCTAGTGCGAATCGAGCGAATTGCAGCAGGTGGATGAACTTTGTATGTAATTGTTTGTATTGTGTGCGGTTGTGAATATTATAACTGGGACAGTTCACGACAAAGTTGCCATTTGCATATATATATAATTATAATGGACCTTTTCATTTAAGGCCCTGGAATGTTTGCGCGTCAACGTGACGTCATAATTAGAAGTGACGTTACATCCGGAGTACATTCGCCGAATGCGTTTTTCAGTTCCTTGAAATGTTACAGTGGTAGCTTGTCACGAATACTTATTTATGTGAGAAGAAGAGCACTATTGCTTCCTGGAATCTACCATCCTATCCATTTGCCTGCGTAGGTGTGAAAGTGCGTACTTTTAGAATGCCATGGAATGGCAGTCAATGGCTCGTTTAGTTATACTCCGGGTATATCGTCTTTTGTTAGTTCAGCCGAAGTACTGAGTTTTTCGCTAATGCATTCACTAGACGCCATCCTTCAGAAACTTTGAACGAGAATGCGAAGCATGATCACAGCATGTACCTGGAGGGTCCTCCATACTGCTTTCATCATTCTTACCTCAAATCTCAAAGAGTTTGAAGCCAACTAAGCCAACTCACGCGAGAATAACACGCACACCATAGCCAAACGTGCAAAGAATGTACTCCGGATGTTGACGTCACGTGTAATCAACACTAATTGCATTCCTTGCGCCCTTACATGTAAATGAAAAGGCCATTAGAATTATAATAACTAGTCTTGATTATACATATAATTATATTATATAATATGTTACGCGCAAAGCATTGCAATCCAGGGATTGTCCTGCGCAAACCCTGGGAGCGCAAAGCATGGATCAGGACAATCCTGGGATCGCTCGTGCGCAAAGCACCCGAATGAAGTAAGAGTGGGGGAGGGGGTGTGGGTGGAGCATCAGGATCATGGCTTTGTGACTGCAGATGGCTGTGTGCAACTTAGCCATGGATCAGGACAATGCATAGATCTGTAATATGTACATATATTAGCTATGGGTAACGAATGATATAAGTACATGCACATTACAAAATAACATGCGTTTGCAGTACAAATATGGTGTACAAATAAAATTGTTCTCTACTGATGAGACACCGAACACAGTGAACTGTGCCATGGTTCAGAACTCTTGAAAATGTGGTCAGGTCTATCATGTCTTGATAAGCAGCTCCTTCGTGTATCCAATTGCACTGTAGTTTGGCGAGCCTCCAATAATGCTTCCATATATGAAATACATTTCCCCTGATATATCACTTTTTCCACACCATCACCAGTATCTGCTGAAATATATGGAGAGAAATTATTACATCAAGATTTTAATTGGCCTTGCATGCATAAATCACTTCCATTGAATTTTATGTACATGTAGCCAATCAGCCCAAGACTAATTTCCATTGATTAAAATGACAAACTATCATTTCCTCCATCTTTGAATTACATATTTCCTCACGTCCTTGACTTTGAAGATGCTGGTCTGCCATTAAGAATGGTCGAGTCATAAGGACAGTTCTTTACTAAATCAGCAATTAAAGTACTTGCAATTCTTGCCCATTGTAATATTTAAAATAAGATATGCAACTTTTTGGTGCAAGGTTCCAGGCTACCTCCTAGCTCCTCTCCTCTGATTGGCTGAAGAGCAGGATTCAGACAAATAGTCTATACCTATCCAGGCCCATAGCCAGTAAGTCTGGCAGGGGGATCTAATAATAAGACTGCAGGACTTCTGAAAAGCATTTGGCAAAATTAGGGGGACAGGTCCTCCTTGATTCTGGCCACATAGGGAAGTGGGGCCCCCCTCATGTTTAACCAAATACGAAAGTGGGGGGGGGGGGGGGGGGGGCTCAGGCATCAAACGGGAGAAGGGTCTCCCGATCCATCCCCTGGCTATGGGCCTGCCTATCGCACTTGAGGCTACTAGACAAGTTAGTACTCTTCTCATAAATCCTGCTGCTATATGATGGATTTTAGTGGCACTTGATTTTGCTGTAGTTTTGTGAGAACTGGCATGGAAAGGGGACACATGCAGGCTCACAAACTGAATTTCTGCACCACAGACCGTGGAAGACATTTTTAAAAGTATATATTTTAAAAACACACACACATACATGTATGTGTATGAATCAAATTCCTCTGTAGGAGGTTATTTTTGTAACGTTATGTTATACATGACCTTGTTGTTGACACTGTCATATAATCTTCCACAGTCGTACACCACTTTCCTAACATGGCTAGCACGGTGGTGTCACTAGAATCCTACACAGATTTTTTTTAATGACAAAAATATGTAACAAATACTTGTCACATGTTTCTAATTCTGGCTGGCGAACAGAGCACAACACACAGACCAAGTGCAACTGCACCCAAAACTTCAAACGGTCAGCTCAAGTCCCATTTATAAGCACAGAGCCTGGCAGAGCTGTTGAGCATACACACAGATAAGTTGAGATAACCTGAACTACCCAACAAATTTGCTCCTTGATTTCCTTTTTGACATATACACCCACCAAAAACTTCTGGAAAGTGTTGTTTTGGGATCCTTCTATTGTGTATCAATCGATCCGCTCTTAATAATGCCTACCACACAACTTACCATCTTGAAGAGCCAAAATGAGACCCAGACTGGCCAGACTGACAGGTTGTCTCAACTTATCTATGTGTACGCTGATGATGCATTTGTGGGGTGTGTAGATCTCTAAGAAACCTTGGTTGTAAAAATGACAATTCTTCTACATGTACAACCTGTGAGGATGTAAAGTATAGGTCCCTGTATGGGGTTCGGCTTTGCACTGGACAACCCTAGCTAGTTTTAGACACTGCTCAAATGAGGATAGGCATATGTGATGTGTGTGTTAAAATACATCAGTAAGAGTGTTGAGAGTGTGAGATGGAATTGAGAGATTGTGATCTGGGGTTTTTCTTTCACATTCCAACGCTATCACTCTTGAGCAAAGGACAAAGTTACTGGATACCATTATAAAATTTATGTGACACCAGAGAGTTTTTGAAATTCATCATCAAAAATTCGGCAAGTCTGACTCAAAGTTTGGATGTTACACAATGTTATGTTGTGGTGAAGTGTGATGGGTGTTAGGAAAGTCTGCCCTAAGTGTGCTATTGGACCCCTGTACAGTAGACCTCTATTGGACCTCTGTACAGTAGACCTCTATTGGACCCCTGTACAATAGACCTCTATTGGACCCCTGTACAGTAGACCTCTATTGGACTCCCCCCCCCCTATACAGTAGACCTCTATTGGACCTCTGTACAGTAGACCTCTTTTGGACCCTCATCAGATGGGCCAAAGTTGTGTTTCTTTTTAGGAACTCAATGAAGCTAAAATTGTGCTCTAACACGAGGCAGCAGAGAATTTTCATACTGTGTAGATGTCTTTTAATGAAAACAAGAGGTGTGCAGTACAAAGAACAGTTGACGGCAAGCCATCAACCTGGCTTACAACCCACAACATGATTTTGATCTGACATCAACAGAGTTTTTTATACTACACTTGCATACAACATACTTAGTACTTCATTAACCCTCTCCTCCCCTACAGTCAGCCTCTGCTAAAGATGCCTGCCAACTGTGACTGATTGGTGATGATTTCACTGTACAATTGTAAAGAAGGTGCACTTGTTAGATGTCATAATAAATGAGGTAAGAAAGGCACTAGATGACATTATTTGCAGCAATTGCTTTCAAAGATGTGGTGTGAGAACCCATTGTTCAGGAAGCAGATGACAGAGAAAAAAAACCTGCATTGGTTGCAGATCTTGGAGTACAGCAACCACAGGCTGAGGCATTGCTTGATATTTGTGTCATAGGACACTGATGCCCAGTCTCATGTTGTCCACGAACAAAGTGTGCTTTAATGAATGAAAAAGAAAAATTATGCAATCATTCTTCATTTACCCCTTTCAATCAGTGGATGGAGTCATGGGATCTGAGGCAAATGTGTCTGCAAAAAACCAAGCTCATCTATAATATCAAACAAATTGGACAAGACATACAGTGAAGCGAGGAGCTGGGTTCAAGCAAGAATGAATTTGTACAACAAGCTAAGCCTGTGCTTGAAAGGTTTGGATTTAAAATGCAGAAGTGGAATTGGCCTGGATGGTGGTGCTGGTCAACCATTCATTGATTTATAATCATTATTAGATTATTACTTTCTAGCCATTATTATTTTTAATAATATAGGCACATTTCTGTATTTCTATTATTTTTATTTGATATATTATTATGGTCGTCATTATATGTCCTTCTGTTACTGCCATTGCTACTGATGATGAGTGTTCCTATCTGCTATTCCACAAATGGTACATTGATGATGGTGTGGGCCTAAGCCAGCTGTAGCAAAGATATTTTCAATCATCCAGAACTTGGATCCTCCGCTTTGTCTTTTTGTTAATGCTGAATTATTTGGCTTGGATGATCTCAGCTCATTTTCGCCTTTCATGAAAAAGTCGAGTGTTACTAACTTTAAGATTCTTGGGGCTCCAATTAGAAATTTAATATTTTGTGGCAAGTTTAACGTGCAGATGCTTCTAAGTTGCTTCTACAGTTGTTGGTGGATGTAGGTACTGTTGAACCTCAGGTGGCTCTGCTCCTATTTAGGCAATGTGGTGGCTTCTGCAAGTTGGTGCACCTTGCTAGATCAACCCCCCCCCCCCCCCCCCCAGCCTTTATTCCAATTTTTTTAATTATGATGTCTGTCGCTGTTTTTCTGAATGCACTGCGATAGACACACCTAATGTCGCATGGCGACAAGCCCAACCTGATCACCCTAAGCAGAGGGTCATCGGCTCCAGAGTATTTCAGCTGCCTACGTTTTCCTCCTTAAGTGCCTGCTCACCTTCTTGCAAGCACCAAGCTGTATCCATCAAGGACGTTCAGTAATAAACTTGTCTCCTCTGATGATGCCTTAGTATTGAATCATCTTGATGTTGTGATTCAACAGAGCTCTGAGTCTCTGACTGGCAAAATTGAAGATCACCATTTAAGAGCATTGCTTAACAAGGTCTCCTTGCCTGACAAAGCACGTCTGCTATCCGTTTCTTCGCCACATGCAGCTGCTTGGCTCTCAGTTATTCCTTCCCTCAGGCTCAATTTCCATCTTGAACCTGCTGCTGTAAAGTGGTGGTTGGGCATTGCTGCCCCCTTTGCCCTTTCTGCCCTCCCCATGCCTTGGACCCTTTAGGCTGCCATGCCTTAACATGTAAGCACAGGGAAGCTGTGGTCTCACAGCACAACAGACTCAGGGATGTCCTCTTAGGATCTTGCCAATGGGGTTGTCATGATCCTCAAGTAGTGGTTTGGGGCATGAAGGACATAGAACACAGCCAGCAGATATACTTCCGCCTACCTATGGAGTGCAATGGGAGCTCCCTGGAGAAGGAATGAGAGGGACTGGTGGTCATGTATAGTGTTGTGTGTTTGCATGTGTAATAATTTATCATGAATGCCATGTAGCACTATGATGTGGATATATGGCACTCCTTTGCTAACTGCACTGGTATTGATAATTCTGATACTGCTTGTAAGCAAGAGGGTTGGGGCACTGCTCACTAGTTGATCATGTTCTGTGTCAATTTGCCCACCTGGAAATGTGCAAGCTACACCACATTTGGATAAAGTCATCTCTCTGTATTATAGTTGTGTTGCAGGTTGTGACACCTTATCAATCAGTTCACTACAGTCCAAACCAAAAAAAAAAAAAACTATCCATCTCATCCCCTCATGCTTCAGCATGGATCTCTGAGTTTTCATATTGAACCACAAGAGTTTAACACAGCTTTGTCCAGGTAATTAACTTGACCCTTTGGGGTATCATTGTGTTACCTGCAAGAGAAGCGGTGATGTCACTTTGAGTTATAGTGCTATGCATAATGTGCTCTTCAATACTTTCCATTGTCATCACATCTTGACGACGTTAGCCTTCAATGTCATGTATCATTACATCTCTGCTCAGTACTATTATGGAAGTGGGCATGCACTCAATGATGCAGCAAGATTAGCTGAGTTCAGAAAAAAAAAAGACAAAATGTACTGAACTGAGTTGGAAATGTATTCCACTAGCAATGGAGAGTTATGGTGCAAGGGGTCCAGAGGCTTTGAGGGCTTTCTCACAAGTAGCCATTAGTGGGCTCACACACAACTGTACTGGTTGCCATATGAGTATTATTATTTACAAATAATTGTGCATAATAATTATAATCTTGACCCTTCCCAATTTCAGGTTGCCATCAAGTGGTGGCTTGGCCTGGACCTTTCTTATGGTTCATGCTGCCCACTGTGCCACTTGGCCATCATGCTGTGTTACCTGCAAAAGGGGTGGTGATGTGGTTTCCCGCCACAACAAACTGCGTGATGTCCTTGCAGAGTCCTGCCGGCGAGCTCATCTGGGTGTCCAGGTGGAAATGGGTAATAATCTCACCAATCACAGCCACACCCGTCCAGCTGACCTTTTAGTTCCAAACTGGGTCTTGGGCAAGGCAGCAGCTTTTGACCGGTCTGTCACATCTCCGCTTAATCCTACAACTCTTTTGGAAGCGAGTGTGACAACAGGAGTAGCTGCACTGACCACTGAGCTGAGAAAGCACTCCTCCAATGACACCAAATGTAAGGAACTTGATTGGGTCTGTGTACCATTGGTGGTGGAGTCGTATGGAGCCTGGGGAAAAGAGGCTTTGGAGTCCATCTCTCAGCTAGCCTCTCGACTAGCCACTTGCTCGTCCAAGACAAAGCCTGTGGTTCTTACCGAACTCTACGGGCGGTTGAACCTTCACCTGGTACGAGCTAATGCCATTGCCATCCTTTCCCGTAGCATCAGTCAAAGTGATGTAAGGTAGATATATAGTCAGCATTTTGTGTACATTGTGTGTAGTCTAGTTGTATATGTTTATATATCAGTGTATTTGTCATGTCCATTTATCCTGTATATCTAATAAATAAAAAGAAGAAATTATTTATACACAATAATAATGACTTATTGCCGAGGCACTAGCATATGGCCATACCCATGAGGTGCACCAAGTCACAGGCCACTGCTTCCATTTAAGGCAGACTCAGCCAACTTTGGTGAGGTCCTGTGCAGGAGCCCTCCTATCAAGAGCTGGATCTTCATCACTGCATTTTATTTCTTTTGTTACACACTATACATACATGCACACACATACACACACACACACACACACACACACACACACAATACAACATTGTGTTATTTTATATGTCTTTTTCTTTTTTCGTTTTACCTACCTATAATAGCAGATTCAATTAGACCCTGACGAAGTGTGTAACTTCACTGTGTGTGCTTATATAAGACTGTATGTATTGAATATACAACATTAGTAATAATAATAATAAATACAAATACACTACTGACAACGCACACCCACACAAAGTCATGAAGGATGAAAATCCCTAGTTGAGGTGGACCTGCATTCTTATAGCTATGGAAGCCTATGGCAGTTGGGGAAAGGAGGCACAGGAAATTTCTTCAAGGTTGTCATCCCACCTGGCCATCAGCATGTCTTTCCCCAAGCCTACATTGTTGGCAGACATTAATTATGGCAGGCTAAACATTTCCCTAGCCAGGTCCATTGCCAGAGCCATCCTGACTCCGGGCATTTCAGACCTTAGAAAGTTGTTTACGAGTTTCAACAGCAAGGGATGCTGCACCCACGTACCATACGGCTTGATTCTCCCAAGATGGCAGGGGTGAGGGGTGATGTCACTATGATATCCAGTGCAGCTGGCTTACCTCTGTCCCATCCAGCAATGAGGATATCATCAGTGGAACCTGTATAACATAAATGACACCATTGCATGTGGCTTGCCTAACCCAGAATTGTTTGTACAGCAGCCATGACTTCAGTTATGTGGCTGTATGCTGACGTCACCATGACTTTTAATGCAGGCCACTATATTAGTATGTTCATTTATATATCCTGCTGTAAAATTATTATGCACCAGAATGCTGCAGCTTTGCAAGGAAGAAGCACATCAAGTGGAATAGATAGTTTAGCATTTAGTAATGTGTATATATATTTTGTGTATAATTATTATTTTAAAAACATCTTTGCTTTTTAAAACATAAAAATTAATTAATAATACTATTAAAAAATGATATCTATATGTTCCAATATTACAACTACAATGCATAACATTACAAGTTTTTAATGTCATTACAAAAGCTGTCCATAAACCCAACTACCTTAAGTACATGTGTATGAAGATGGAAGATGGACACATCAATAATGCAGCAAATATACATTAACTAGCTACACTGCATTCATTATTATGTACATTGATAGCTCTTCTGCTTGTATAAGATTCTTTTTTGTTTGCAAATTTTCAAGGGCAGAGAGAGGACTACTTTTACTCCTTTATATCACTTTCAGAAATGAAAGTGATTTGATTGGATGGTACATGTACATGCTTGCACACAATGGTATCAAAATACAGATAAGCACTTTGTATCTGAAAGAATCAGAAACACATGAACTTCATTGATTTAACTGAAAACACACAGCAGAACGTGAATGCAAAAATTTACAGGAAAAAACCCAAATAAAACAACCATGCAGTACTGGTCCCCAGCACCGGCAGAAAACTAGAAATATGCACACACGTGACCACATATACATATACACACAACACACACACACACACACACACAAGCAAATACACACGTCAGTGGAAAAAAGCAGTTAGAAAAATGAGATGAGGTGAAACACTGGGCTGATGAGTCCACAAACACAGATATATACAGAGACAATGAGCAGATGATTCTTGCAGTATTATACAATTGGTGGAAGGAACTTCTGTCCCGACGACTCCTCCTCGGAAGTTGCAGTTGATGTGACCTCATGGCTGCCATGACGAATCATGGGAATGAAGCCCTTGGGTCCTGCCCCTTCCACAACCATACTGGTCCTCTTTATAAGTCCATTGCTTCTGTGCATCTCTGCTGATGGTTTGGATCTGACCTCCACCCCCACCCCCACCCCCGCCCCCACAAGAGAAGGGCCATGTTTGGGCTCACACACGGCCGTACTGGTTGCCGTGTCAACAGGTGACTCTGAGTCACCTGTTCCATTCAGTAAAGGTGGAGGTGGAGCAGAGAGGGGACTGGGGGCAATGTGAAGGGACCTGGTCAGGCCTCTGGGCTGGAAACCCTGTGGTGGGAGGGAAGGTGGTGAACACAAAGCGTATGAAATACAAATAATAACCTTTAGTCCCCTCACTGCTTGTAGATAGTGTACACACATGTACAGTGTGCATACATATATGGTTAAGAACTGCCAATATTTGTGAACGTTGGACCAGGTCGGCATATAACCCCATTTCTGTTGCTTAGCCACAACACACACACACACATACACACACACACACACACACACACACACACACACACACACACACACACACACACACACACACACACACACACACACACACATACACACACACAGTTGCACATGCCACCAATTCTCTTCCCACCTTGTCAGTTCAAATATCCACACATGTAATTATTAAGCGCTTTTGACAAACCTCCAGGATCCATTGGTGCTGCAGTGCCTCCTCTGGGGTCATTCTGGCTGCTTGGTCCCATTCCAAACAACGTCTAATAAAGTCCAGAAACAAAGGGTCCGATGTCTTGATAGCCGAGGCAAAGTCCCTTGATCCTGGCTTGCGCTTGCGACCCTTGGAGTTCGCAGTACAGCGGGGATTCCCCTTTGAATCTGAAAAAAAAAAAAGACAATTAATGTGCATGCTTGCAGACATCACCTACAATTCTTATATATATATATATATGTGCCAAAACACTGCAACTTGCACCCTAATTAAAGCCCCCGCTATAAGCTAGTACACAAGCAGAGCTGTATCACTGATGGAAGTCACATGCCCTGTGACCTACTTATTCCAGCCAATGTCTTAATAAACATGCAGACTCCTCACTCACTCTACCACACACATACCTCACTCTGTACACACTCACACCCACCCACATGCACGCACGCACGCACGCACACACGCATGCACGCGCACGCACACACACACACCAAAGAATAGTTTCCTTCTCTGTGCCTCTTCCAGGAGGGAGGGATCAGGGAGGCCCAATATCTCCATGATGCAGGCTAGCTGCTCCACCTCATTCTCCCCGGGGAAGAGTGGGTATCCCGTAAAGAGCTCTGCCAGGATGCATCCAAGACTCCACATGTCAATGGACATACTGTAGGGGAGGCCTGAGGAAGGACAGGGGACCAGGCATCACACACATATATACACACATGTAGCCACCTATTTTGACACCTGTGCACATGGTTACAAAAGAACTAAAATTTTGTTAACAGACAAGGCTGGTCATTACCATCAATCAAAGCATAACTCCTATTCAGGAATACAGTAGCACTTTAAACAATTTTATTTTAGAGCATTTACCAGTCTCACCAGTTACATGTACATGAAAAAGAAAGCATCCATATTCCATTTTCTTATTGAAAACATTACACGTACCGCATGTGGCTTATGGCTTGCTTAATTTTTTTAATCAATTTATTGCTACCAATTCGTTTATATTTTCATCGCAATGTTATGCAAGAATGGTATCGCTATATGCATATAGGATTTGTGCCATATTATTAAATCATGACTTGTGTTTAATTGGAGTATCACGAGTCGGATAGTTTGGCTTGTTATCAATCTAGAAGGCAAAGACAGCCAGCTGTGCAAGTCACCACACTATTAGCCTTAAGATCTCAAACAAAACATCTTGTGCCCAGACTCATTTTTCTCCTCCATCATCATTGTCTTCTCGGGGGGAGGGGGGGGGGGGGGGGGGCAGCATACCTCTGGATAGGAATGATTTTAATGGTGCCAATCACACCAATAGCTATAAAGTTTACCTGCCGAATGCCCACTGGTATACATAATAAATGACATCATGGCAATAGTGCTTCCATGGAAATAGTGTCCCCAAAACCACAAACCTATTGTGTCTGCAGTCCAAATCTGAGCTAGCTAATAAGCCCTATGAGTTGCTATCAGGATGTGAAATAAACTCAAAGTAGGAGAATTCAGAAACAGGCTTTGAAAGACGTTTACACCCTTGTACTACTGTATCCCATCCTGTATTATAAGCAGCATCTATACATGTAAGTGTCATTTGCACTATAAAACATGATGTTCCTAGTCTATGTAACAGCTGGAGCCTCAATGAACCTCAGTGTAGACCCAGCCCTAAATTGAATGTATGTACATGTACTGTATATATTTTTATGGTGGTGTAATATGGAAGGAAACTATAGTTCAATGATATGATTTTTAACAAAAGCAATACTTTTTAAGTACATGTACATGTACATATAGGACTAGGATGTTTTGTATTGTTGCTGAACACTCATTTCCTTCCGTTGTACACATGCACTTACTGCTTGACAGAAGTTGACTAAGTTTCTTATCGGATGTGAGGGGTCCGACATACCAGAAATCTCATACAACCAGCTCAGAAATTACAGAATTCCAGCAGAAATTTTCGTAACACAATGAAATGATGTCACACATTGTCTTAATTACTGTTGCCTGGCTACACAATATGACATACAATGTACCACACAGCTGCAGAAATTTACATTTGTCTTATTCAGCAGAGGTGAACTCTGTGAATTTAAGATATCCGAAGAACAACAGAAGGTACATGTATTGATAACATAGAAACAGCTGCACGACATGGACATGTATGAAGGAGGCCAAGCTCCATGGACTACTCAGCTCCATGGGCTACTTAGCTCCATGGGCTACTTAGCTCCATGGACTACTTAGCTCCATGGGCTACTTAGCTCCATGGGCTACTTAGCTCCATGGGCTACTTAGCTCCATGGACTACTTAGCTCCATGGGCTACTTAGCTCCATGGGCTACTTAGCTCCATGGGCTACTTAGCTCCATGACTACTTAGCTCCATGGGCTACTTGGCTCCATGGGCTACTTAGCTCCATGGGCTACTTAGCTCCATGGGCTACTTAGCTCCATGGGCTACTTAGCTCCATGGACTACTTAGCTCCATGGGCTACTTAGCTCCATGGGCTACTCAGCTCCATGGACTACTTAGCTCCATGGACTACTCAGCTCCATGGGCTACTTAGCTCCATGGGCTACTTAGCTCCATGGGCTACTTAGCTCCATGGACTACTCAGCTTGGCCTATACCAATAATACTCTGAATCCAAGTGTGCTATACACTGCAATGAATACACCGATTCCAAGCTTTAGAAAAAGCTAGGCAATATTTAGGTTTGCTATATCAATACTCCTGGCAGAGAAAAAATAAATAGGGGAACAAGTAAATTATAATTTTTTTTAAACCTATCAAGGAAGTGATTGGTGGGATGTAGGCTGGTGCAAAATGCAAGGAAACAAGTTACAGTATGTTACAGTGAGATGTGGTAGGATCATAGAACTAAAAGTCCTACATGTGTACATTTGCAAATATTCTTCTCCATTTGAATATTTAGTTGTAGGATCCTACCTAACCTCACTGTAACAGTATTGTATCTTGTTTCCTTGTTTTTTGCACCACCAATCCTTGATAGAGAAGTTTATTATTTAATTGTTCCCCTAATTTTTTTATTTACAAATTACTTGTGTTACAGTGTACCTCACATGTACCTCACATGTAACACACATGTAACATATATGTAACATACATGTACATGTACATTGTACATACCACAGGTCAGGCCACACACATCAGACTAACCCAGGATGACTTCTGGTGAACGATAAAACCGTGACTGAATGTACGTGTACACTCTTTGGTGTTCATAGCAGCTGGAGCCAAAGTCTATCACTTTCACAGAACTCTGTCCTTTCAGTTTCAGCAATATGTTCTCCTGTGAGAAACATGTATCACAAACACCACATGATACACACAAACACCCACTCGCATGAATATGTACACATACGTACATGTACATGTACCAGCTTTGTTTTCTATGCAATGTTGCCTGCACAATTATTACCAATAAAGTTTTTTTATACATAGATGTATAAATTTTTAGCCTTATGAGAATTGGTACATGAGCCAGCCACTACCAATCATAACCTCACAGCCCCCTTCATAACTTCACATAATAACCTCACAGCCCCCTTCATAACCTCACAGCCCCCTTCATAACCTCACAGCCCCCTTCATAACCTCACAGCCCCCTTCATAACCTCACAGCCCACTTCATAACCTCACAGCCCCCTTCATAACCTCACAGCCCCCTTCATAACCTCACAGCCCCCTTCATAACCTTCATGGCTATATTGTTAAGTCAAATGCCAGGCACGCAGCATACGTGTACTTAATTATGCATGTAAATTTCTACGAACATGTACATGTACATGCACATGCACACACAGTCATGTACTGTACATGTACGTACATGTACATCCTTATAAGGCACATGTAATGGAAGCATATGTACATCCTTATAAGGCACATGTAATGGAGGCATAAGTACATCCTTATAAGGCACATGTAATGGAGGCATAAGTATGTACATCCTTATAAGGCACATGTAATGGAGGCATATGTACATCCTTATAAGGCACATGTAATGGAGGCATAAGTATGTACATCCTTATAAGGCACATGTAATGGAGGCATATGTACATCCTTATAAGGCACATGTAATGGAGGCATAAGTACATCCTTATAAGGCACATGTAATGGAGACATATATGTGTACATGTATGTACAAGGACTGGGACCTCATCAAAATACACAACCATACACAGTGAAACAAATGTGGTCATACATGTATGTATTGCATGCACAGACCCACACAGACACACACACACAGACACACAGACACACACAGACACACAGACACACACACACAGACACACACACACAGACACACACACACACAGACATACACACACAGACACACACACACAGACACACACACACACAGATACATGTACACATAATTGTATACACACATACAAACACACCGGTTTGAGGTCACAATGGATGATCTTCTCTCGGTACAGCAGCTTCAGGCAGTGCAGCAGGGAGTAGGCAAACTTTCGAATGAGAGGTACACTGAAGCCTTGGAAGTTGTTCTTCTTGATGAGCTCATAGAGGTTCATCCTGGTGAGGATGGGGACCAGTCAAGGTGAGGATGGGGACCAGTCAAGGTGAGGATGGGGACCAGTCGACATAGAACAGACCCACCAATTCACATAGCCCTCCCAGCACCCTCCTCCCCTGACCATACCTTCCCCATGTACACATACCCCACCCCCACACCCCTCCCTCGTACCCCATGAGTTCAAAGGTGATACAGAGGTGATTTCTGAAGTAGAAGTAGTCTATCATGTGGATGATGTTGTGCTGGTTCTCCCGATCCTGAAGGGATGGACAGCCACGCATCAGACCCAGCAAAGGGGGAGTTATCCACATGCACACACACACACACACACACACACACACACACACACACACGTGTACACACACGTGTACACACACGTGTACACACACGTGTACACACACACACACACACACACACACACACACACACACACACACACACACACACACACACACACACATGCACGCACGCACACACACACCTTCCTCCTTAGAGAGTCAAGGATCTTCACCTCCACAAGGGCCTGGTGGTGGAACCTCTTCTTGTTCCTGATGATCTTCAATGCTATTGGTTGATTTGTCTTGTGATCAAAGCACTGCATAGTGGATGCAAAACATAGACAAAGTAAGTGATATACGTACAAACATGTAGGTGCCTGAATACCCCAGACCTCCCATAACCACAACTATGCTACAACACAGTGCTGACGTGTGAGGTAACTAGCTAGGCAGACCTGTGCATATGGAGGAGTAAGTCAACCATACAACCATGTATACATGTACAACATTTTGTAAATCTACATGTATGTAAGCATGGTCCCTGAGCACGAGGGAACATAGTACACACCCGGTCTCCTCCCCAGCCTACCATCCTGGTCTCCTCCCCAGCCCTACACATACACTCAATATACGAGCATGACTAGCCAGATGTCATCAAATACATGTACATGCCAACGTAATTAGTTTTCAGTGCCTCTGTAGTGAACAAGCATTCCCACAGACACCTCTCTTCTCCAAGAACATTCACATATTTCTCCCACTCCCTCCCCTGAATTCTTACTGAGCCTAGATTACTACTTACTACAAGTACATACATGTACTACTACAGCATACACACCCTGAAAAGCAAAGTTACATGTACCTTGACAACCTGTCCAAATGAGCCCTTCCCAATGACCTCACAGATCTCGTAACGGTATGCAATGTGGTCGTACACCATCTTGATGTAGCTACCATTGTCGTCGTCATAGCCACTGTTCTGGGGGGCTCCTGCCACGCCCTCAACCTTCTTCGACTCGAGGCCCAGGAACCACACCTCAGGGTAGTCGACGATCTCCTTCTGCTCGTAGACAGTCAGCTTATGTCCGTACTCCTTGATGGCTTGCTCGGGGGTCAGGGGTAGGCGCTGCCCCTGTGTGTTGCGACGCACCCTAGGACCTGCCTCTGTGGAAAGGTCCAACTCACTGCAGAGAGGAGGAGTGCGTGTGAGGAATGTGTGGGGTGGGAGGGGTTGTGATGTGTAGGAGGAGATGGGGAATGTGGCATGTGTTGGGAGGAATGATGTAGTGTGATACGGAACATGTTATGTACAACAAAGGGGCACATGTACATGGCATGTGTGTGCAGGTGGTTGTGTGCAAGTGTGGAGGTGGTGGTGTTCAAGTGTGGAGGTGTTGGTGTTCAAGTGTGCAGGTGGTGGTGTTCAAGTGTGGAGGTGATGGTGTTCAAGTGTGGAGGTGATGGTGTGCATGTGTAGAGGTGATGGTGTTCAAGTGTGGAGGTGTTGGTGTTCAAGTGTGGAGGTGTTGGTGTTCAAGTGTGGAGGTGTTGGTGTTCAAGTGTGGAGGTGATGGTGTGCAAGTGTGGAGGTGTGGTGTTCAAGTGTGGAGGTGATGGTGTTCAAGTGTGGAGGTGTTGGTGTGCAAGTGTGGAGGTGTTGGTGTTCAAGTGTGGAGGTGTTGGTGTTCAAGTGTGGAGGTGGTGTTCAAGTGTGGAGGTGATGGTGTTCAAGTGTGGAGGTGATGGTGTGCAAGTGTGGAGGTGTGGTGTTCAAGTGTGGAGGTGATGGTGTGCAAGTGTGGAGGTGTGGTGTTCAAGTGTGGAGGTGATGGTGTTCAAGTGTGGAGGTGATGGTGTTCAAGTGTGGAGGTGATGGTGTTCAAGTGTGGAGGTGATGGTGTGCAAGTGTGGAGGTGTTGGTGTTCAAGTGTGGAGGTGTTGGTGTTCAAGTATGGAGGTGATGGTGTTCAAGTGTGGAGGTGATGGTGTTCAAGTGTGGAGGTGTTGGTGTGCAAGTGTGGAGGTGTGGTGTGCAAGTGTGGAGGTGGTGGTGTTCAAGTGTGGAGGTGGTAGTGTTCAAGTGTAAAGCTACAGAGATGTGAAAAGCATGAAATGTTAGGTTGTGGAAGAAGATATGGCTGTGTACAGTTCTAAGTGAGGCAGACGGCTAATAAGTACCAGCCAGCCAGCCAAGGATATGAAATCATCACCAATAGCAGGGCTGCACTGATAACACAATATGACTACCCAAAATGCTCCCCCCACCCCCACATGTACGTGTACACACACACATACCACACACACACATACATGTACATGTACTATACACACATACCACGCATACTCACACACACATGCACACACACACACATGCACACACACACACACGCACACACACACACACACGCACGCAC